>CM044108.1:4570309-4598517 GCA_024174645.1 Lemna minuta
AGAGTGTGAGCAAGTGAACAAGAAAGAGAGAGTGAGAGTTAGAGGGAGAGAACTCTGGAGAGAGAAAGATCAGAAGAGAGAAAGAAAGTTGGAGAGAGCAAGAGGGAGCAGAAAATAGAGAATGCAGGAGAATGTAAGAGAGAGGAAGAAAAAGAGAGGGGAAGGAGCGACTAATAGAGGAAAATTGAAGGTGCGAGAGTGTTTTAAGGGAAAGGAGAAATTGTGAGAGAGAGGAACAAGATAGAGAGAGCAAAATTGACGATGATAGAGAATAAAATAGAGTGATTTAGAGGGAGAAAGAGTCAATGTAAATTGAGAGAGAGGGAGATAGAAAAAGAGACAGTGATGTAGAGTGGAGGTGTACTCTGTGGCAAGTGATTTTCCCACTCCGTAAATGGTTGGCGCGTGCAGCACAATTGTGGCGTGTAGGGGAGAGCACCCAGTGCACACACATGGTGCACACTCAGCGGGTACTATTGAACTCATTGAGATGGTGCCCAAAGGCGCAGTAAGTCTCACAGAGGCATGTGGGAGCATGTGCCACAGCGCCGCTGTAGACTTTCTAGGGTTTGAGGGCATCAATGATAAAGTTATTCATCTTTAAAATCATGAAATTTTTGTGCTCAATTCCTCAATCAAAGAGTATGGAAGGATAGAGGGTAAAAATAAAAATCTAGAAATAAAATTTCAGGTCAAAATTCCTTTTTAATCGTTAGATATCACAATTTTAAGACAAAGGAGTTATAGTCCTTGTATTGTGATGGGGGTGCTTCAAAGAGCATCAAGTGTTGGGGGTCACATGGGCTGTGATACGATGGTTTAACCTTTTAAGTCAGGTTTTACTTGGGGCCATCTGGATTGCATTGATCATGATTGGAGGCTCCAAGGCATGACACATGGAAATGCAAAGTCTTAAAGAAGAAACCATAAGAGGTTTAGAGATCATTAGATCTCAATCAAATGCTTCGCAGAGTGCCACATGCCATGATTTGATTCACCATGATAAATTAGAGCAATAGAGGCACCCTCCTTTATTTAGATCCATGAACCAAGTCCACAAGATCAAATGGTTCTAATTGGTGCCACCAATTGGAGCGCCTACAATACTGTCATGTGTCTTGCAAGTTTGAAATCAATTTCATCTTAGTTTAAAAAAATATAGAGGTTTTACCTATAAAAAGAGGGACCATTCTACTCTCTTGACGAGTACATTATGCATTTATTACCATTAATACCTCTCTCACCCACATGGGAAAATGTACACATGCATATTATGTGGCATATGATAATATGCAAAATTGTGCATCTAAAATGCACATTCTTGTTGCATTTTGGGCTTAAAATGTCAAAACCATTCATTCTTCTTGCATGTTATCATGGTGTTATGCCAAAATAAAGATTTTCATTGATGAATGAGATAAAGGAGTAGTTAAAAATAATTAGGGCAATTAAGAGTTTTTAAAGAGGCTTAATAAAAGGATTTTGTAAAGAAAAAAATTCAATAGGGTCTTAATAGCCTTAACTAATCCATGTTTTTTATAATAGCAATTATAATTATAATCTAGATTTAATTTCTGAATAAAAAGATTATTTTTAGCTTGAAGTTCTATTTACTATTTTTCTTTAGGAAAATATTCAATTTTACATCATTTTTTTAACTACTGCCCTTAATGGGCCAGTTGAGACTGACGCACTTTGGGAGATTTTAGATATGCTATGCACGTGAATGGTGTGGACCAATCACGGGCCCTCGCATAAGGACACATACAAAGCGATGTGTATAGAGGAGATTCTCAGCTCACCTGATGTGTGAGAGGTCTAGGCACGTGGGCGATCCTCCACCAATCACATAAAACATCGAAATAATTCAAGCAACCAGCGCATAGAGCACGGTTGGGCATGTGGCGGGATGTGTATAAAATAATATATCGAATTTTCAAATGTGTCCTTCACAAATTCGGTAGACATAAAGAAGGTGAGGGGGGGGGGACATTTTTTGGGGCGTTCTTGATTGCTTTCCCAACTAACGTTTGGCTTAGAGGACATAGTAGTCGGGAGAAGAACCATAACATCAATCTTTAATAATCTCTTGTGCAACTTCGAGTCAATGAATGCAATTTAAAGCTGGGATGAGGTTTGCTGGGATCGATTTAGGGATTTAGTACCTTGTTTTTTGAAAGATTTACTATTGTTTTGCAAGTATATCCTTGGTGTTCACTCTCTGCCTTCTACATTTCCGACTTCTAACTAATTTCTATTGGTTTTAATTCGCTTTACATTCAGAGTCTTAGATTTTAATTTGTAATCTTCAAAAATTGAAATTGAATGTTAAAAATGATTTAGTTTCTAGATGCATACGTTTTCTTTCTTCTCTTATTTTTGGAGCATCAGCTCTTCTCAATTTGAGGGAAATAGATTAACTGAATAACTCTACTATAAATTCATAAAAGAAAATTCTTTGACAAGAAAATCTAAATTATGTTTGTATGATTCAAATAATTAAGGCTTCATTCTTTCTTCTTTTTGTTTCATCCAAAAATCTCTAATAATTGTCTTTTTTTTAAATTAGTCTTTCTCAATTCAAGAGAGACAAAAATCTATCGTATTAGTGATTGACTTTCTATTTCAAGAGATAAGCAGATTTCCAAATCATGGAAATAAAAAAAATGAAAAGGATTAAAAAACTAATGATCATAAAAAGGGACTTAAAAATAAGATTTAGTCATAGATCCACCCTAATAAATAAAAAAGGAATTTTCTTTAGAGCATGATTAGGAAGTTTTCCTTTCTTCACCGATTTTGTTGACTATTCTTAGCAATCTAACCAATTGTGATCGTAGTATGAAAAGTGAGGCTTTTTGAAACATATAAATGATGAGATCATTTTGAATCAACCTAATAATAGTTTTCGATCAGTGTTACTCTACCTCTAGATTTCATGATTCTTATCGAATCTTTTCCTATCTGAGAATATAATAGAATTAGCAAAAATTCTAGGCCCTAAATTAGAAAAAGAGGAAATCATTGCGACTGCCTCCCTTGGATTTGACCCCTTCAATGTGTGATAACATGCATATTTAACTCCTATTTTCATCAAAATTAACTGATATTAATGATTAATTTATATAATTATGATGCATGTTATCATAGTTTTATGACATTTTCACCATTGGCATGCCATTTCACTAAAGTCCACATTTATACATTATTTAGGGCTAATTATGTGTTTTATTGATGTTTGACCTTTTTCAAGGTCAAATAACTTGAAATTAACCATTTTCCTTGAGTTGAATTTTTAGGACTTTAGTGGATGATTAAAAAAAGAGATTAGAAGAAGAGAATGATGAGAATACTCAAAAGTCAACTTTAGGGGGTTGACTTAATTTGGCTTTTAAAGTCAAATAGAATTATTTGAGTTCATCATATTTTCTTGCTAACATTTATATTTCAGATGGCATGGATTAAATAAGAAGAAATTTGTGATCCAATGGAGAAAATTTGAGTCAATAAGGCCTTTTAAATTGAAAGTTATGAATTTCTAAAGTTTACATAATTTTCTGGAATTTATTTTGATTTTTTCAAGATTTTTAAATGGCCGAAAATGCAAAAAAGGGCGTGGGATCCGTGCGGTACTCACATGGTGATGCAGCCATGTGGCAGCATCAACTGGGTCAGCACAGACCTGCGTGGCGCCTACGTGGCGCATAGGCTACGTGTGTTTGGCACACGGGCATAGTGGGCCCAAAGTATAATGTAGAGAGGGGGGCGTCATGGGCCCGTTGGGTGACACAATATCAATAAGAGGCCCCCCTTATAAAGGCAATGATTCCCTATAAATTTTTCCATGTGAAACTAATGTGTGTTTCTATGTTTGGCACTCGACGTGACAGTTCGTGAGGCGTTGGATCAAGCACATGAATGTCACGCGTTGATCTACTAGACTGATAACATGCATATTTAACTTGAATTCATATTTAACTAATATTCATGCTTATCTTATGCAATTATGATGCATGCTATCATAGTTTTATGAATTTTCTCCATTGGTATGCCATTTTACTAAAGTCCATATTTTTGCATTATTTAGGGTTAATTATATGTTTTATTGATGTTCAATCTTTTGCAAGATTAAATAAGTGGAAATTAACCACTCTTCTTGATTTATATTGACTTTAGTAGATGATTAAAAGAATAAATTTCAAGAAGAGAATGATGGGATGAAGCAAAATAAAATTTTTAAAGGTTGATTTAATGTTATTATGCATTCAACCCATTTTCTTGATTGCATTTATATTTTAGGTGGCATGATATTAAAGATGAAGAAATTTTTGATCCAATGGAGAAAATTTGAGTCAAAAAGGAGTTCTAGAAATGAAGTTATGAATTTCTGAATTTTATAAAAAATTTCAAGATTTTATTTTGATTTTTCAAGTATTTTTTGGATTTATTTCCTTATAAAAATTGCAAAAAGGGTTTATTAATTTGAAGGACCCACGAAGCTGACGTGGCGCGGCGCGCACATGTGGTAGAGCCACACAAGGCCACGTGGTCACATAGACGCATACGTGGATGTGTGGACTCAGTTGTGCTGAAAGTGCGTGTGGGCCCACAAGTATAGTGGGCCCACGGAAGGCAGAGGGGGTGGGGGGAGTACTTGGCCCATTTGGGCGACGCAAAGGCTTATATGCCTTCTACCTTTTATACCCGCTAACTGTCCTTCTTTCCTTCCGTGTGGGACTAAGTTTCATGACGATTTGCAAGCGACGTGGCGGAGTATGGTGCTTTGGATCAAAGCACATGGATCAACACACGTTGATTTCATGGACTTCGGTCCACCGGATCCTCATTAAAAGCACGTGAGTAATCGTGAGCCATTGATCGCTTAAGTGACATCGGACAGTCGTGAGTTAATCGCACACTCTTGAATCACAAATCGACGTATGGCTTAATGTTGAGACTCCAATGAAGATCGGACTGCGATAATCAAGGAGGAGTGGAATCCGCGTCATGGAATCATGGCCCACCGATTTCGCGCGATCGCAGCAGTTCAACAGCGAATCGGTTGACGAGACGAAACCGCGAGGTCGTCAATTTCAAGCGGTATCGCGTCAAAAAATAATACCGAACTTACCAATTTGGGGAATTAAGAGAGAATTGAGGGGTATAATGGTAAATACGGGTAGAATCCACAGGGAATTTAGATATTTTCGAGATATCTTTTGGAATTTGGTCAAATTGGACGATGAATTGAGGTGAGAAATTAGGGAAAATGGTGTTTTTGGAAAGAAGACTCAAAGATCTATCCGTGGAATCAAAAAAATCACTCGATTTGGATTAGTAATCACGGAGAAATCAAAGATGGAAGTGGAGAGAAATTTCGGAACTCGCAAGAACATACTTGAAATTAAAAATGAAATTAAACTTAAGTTAAAGTCCTAATCCTAAAATTGATGATACACGACGATAGATAAGAGGATAAACTTGTATTCTAACCCGAGATAACGATCAAATCGATCCAATTGATCGCCGGATCGACGGCTCTTCATTCCGTGAATTCAAACGTGAACATCGGTGTTCAAGAGACAAATTCTCCTCACTCGATCGTCGAAATCTCTCTTATAAACACTCCGTGGACACGGAATCTTGTCTAGAAGCGATTACAAGAGAGAGATTCAAGAGAGAATGCAAATAGATAGGTCAATTAGATCAAAACTCCCAAGAATGAGTAGAAAAGACGAAGAACAAGGCTATTTATAGCCAATTTGGGCGTAACCGTCCGATCGAAACGATCGGACGGTTTCGATGAAATGGTCCACGATGGACCGTTTCGATTAAGTCGTGGCCGTCGGATCTTGATGAACGGCCACGATTTAATCAAATAAAACGCTTATTATAAGCGTTTTGATTAATCGCCGTCGGATCGCGATTCAACGGCTGAGATTCAATCCGCGCCGATTGATCTCAGCCGTTATAACCCTTAGAATTGACGCACGTGCGTCTGATCTTGATCCGTGGACCGCAGGCGCACGCGATCGGCGCGCGTGATGCCGCCACGTGGCTCAAATCCAGCCGTTATAACTCCTTGATATGCGCACGTGTTTGATCAGATCGGATGTTCCGTGGTCCACTTAATCGCTCCGCTCCGATCTCGATCTGGCGCTCCACGATCGTCCACGTCACCTGCGTAAAATAGATAAGGTGTGGGTTAGTCCCACACGGAAGACAATGATGACACCGTCGGGTTTAAATAGCCCGACGGTTATTTAGGGTATGACCCTCCCTTATAAGGGGAGGACGAAAACCCCTTTTATATATGATAAAATATAAAAATATATATAGTAAATCGACGCGCCACGTGGGCGCGCTGCGCGGGTCCGCGTGGCGCTGCCACGTGGCCTTGCGTGCCACGTCGCATCCACGCGGGGCCCCGTGGCCCATTTTTATTTTTTTAATATTTTTTATCGTTTTAAATAGAAATTTAAATCAGAAAATTCAGGAAAATTCCAGAAAAAATCCCTAAAATTGTAAAAATCATATCTTTTAAAATACAACTCCAAATTAATCCAAATTTCTTTCATTGGATCTGGAATTTAATTATCTATCATTCTAAAAATTCAAAATATTTAAATAACAAGAGATTTAATTTATATTTCAAAAATACATTCATTTTTATAAGATTTTAACTTTAGAAAATTAAATGAATGTTCATAAAAATGATTTCTCTTATTATTTAACTTTAAAAACCATTCATAATCTCAAGTGAAGATGGGTTATAAAATTATTTATCCTTAATTCATCATAATTAACCCTAATTTAGTGTATTTTGAGATTATGACATAAATATGCATAGAATGATAAAAATGCACTCAAAGTATGATAACATGCACATAAATGTAATGTTTTATGCCTTAAATTGCATTAATAATCATGTTTTATCATGTTAAGATTGCATGTTATCATCGGTCAGCCCGCATTTTTCGTGATTATTTTTTCTATAAGTAGATGTTCTTCCTTCTTGTAAACTTAACTTTTGATTGAAACATCAAGAAATTAAGTATTTTTTGGAGCAAAATCTTAAGTTCTTCGTGATCTCCTTTCGTTCAAGACTCAAATGCGATCATGTTAAGGCATGATTGATCACGAATCATTGCAAGAATTGATCAAAATCTCCCCTTGAACACCGAATGCACGCCGAAGAAGAAATCGAGGAAATACTCTTCAATCAACGTGAATTGATGCCAAATCTTCACGTCAATCAGGTTAGTAGTATGATTCAATCGTATCCCTTGCAATAATTGCAGTTTAGATTAGATTTAGGTAGATAATTTCGTTCTAGAAATCGAATTGTTCTTCATTTCGCCAAAAGTTGGGCGCAGAATTTTGGTGATTTTGAAACACAGATTTCTCCCTGGTCTTAAGTCCAAATCATTTGATTTTGATTTCATTAGATTCCATGTTTCATCAGCTTTCTGTGGATACCTAATTCGTAAAATTTCATTACCGTTTGGCCCTTTAATTTAACGTTTTACCATTGACTGTTCATTTTCAATCTGAATTTGGGCGTTAAATTGCTGGGGCAATTACTCTTAAAATATAAGGTGGAATTTGATAATTTTGGTCTTTTTGGAATCCTCTTGTTGCTAACTTTCTATTCGTATATCATTTGGTCAGTCAATTTGATGATTTAAATCGAAGTGTTCATTTCAGCATTTTTCTCATCTTTGATTTTCAATAAATCATAATAAATCCAATTCTTCTAAAAAAATCACGAATTATATATAAAAAATTTCCATTTTCTCTCTAATTTCTTAATCTATAACTTTTGTACTATTTTACTTTCTTTTTGTTTTCTGATTTTACAGGAAGTCAATAGTTAGTCAAAGTTAACGCTTTGACTTTGACTTTTGACTTTTCTTTGTTAAATCATTTTCTAAATTCTTAAAATATCTTCTCTCATATATTTATATCATTCTCATTGATTATATGTCACTTTCATTTCTTAAAATTTCTATTTAAACCTAAGTTTGACCAAGTCAACTCTTCGATCAAAGTCAACCGTGTTCTCTGTGGATGGACCCGATCTTTACACTATAATTGGTTTCATATTTTTGTATTTGTGAGTTCGGAATTAGAAATTTTTTTATTCACGTCTGTGTGTTTTCAACGACCGCATAAATCGTCTCGTCATTGGCGGACAATGGTCCACCTCTTAAAGTAAGGCTTGCAAGCAAGCAAAATGGGCCTTAAGATAGAGATCGCTAATAACATGTCATTTATACATGTAATTATGTGATTATTAATGCAAATTTTGGCATAAAACATTCCATTCTTATGCATGTTATCATACTTTGAGTGCATATCTATCATTTCATACATTTTAAAGTTATAATCTCAAAATGCATCATTTCAGGGATAATTATGCATACTTAAAGAATATATTTTAGAGTAGATTATTCTCATCTATATTTGAAATTATAATTAGGTTTCAATGTTAAATAATAAGAGAAGATACTTTTTATACACTCATTTATTTTTCTAAGTTTTATTTTCTAAGATAAATGAGTGTATTTTTGAAATAAAACTTTATTCTCTTATTATTTATTAAATTTGACTTTTTAAAATGATAAATTATTTAATTTATGAACCAAAAATTTGAATTTGGATTAATTTGGAGTTTTATTTTAAAATTTATGAATTTATGAATTTTTTTTAGGGATTTTTCTAGAATTTTCTGAATTTTTCTAAATTTATTTTAGATTTATTTGGAATTTGAAAATTTAAAAAATCATTTCTATAACATGCGTTGACATGGCAGCTAACATGCCGGAGAGTCATCAAATGGTGACTTATGTGTGCGCATGTGTGTGTGCACATGGGCACGTGTGCATGCGTTTGCATGCACGTATACGTAATTAGTGGGTTAAGCATCTTTTTTAGGATATGAGCTAAGCCCATTATTACGCACTCATTATATACTTTTAAAATTGCCTTTATTTTTTTCATGTGTGACTATATTTCTTTTTATATCTTCGCAGGTGACGTGGCGCAACGGGAAGTGTCTGATTCACGCACTTAATCGAAGCCGTCGATCTTCACTTAAGTGAGGGGGTGCACAGTGCACTCTAATTGGGCAACGTTTCATTTTAAAATGATTTGATCTCAGCCGTTTATACAAGGAGTTATAATGGCTGAGATTAAATGTGCCGGATGCACTTTTGTGGACGTGTGGAAACATCTTAGGCGTCGATTCACGATCGAACGGATGAGATGGCACAACGCTTCTTCTTCAGGCGCCATGTGGCAAAATCTTACCGCTCCATCTTCGATCGAACAGAAGCAACCTAATGTTAATGATTCGCATCCAAGCATTTCGTCTGAGCCATTGGTTGAAGATGAAGAGCCAAATCCAACTGCCACACCCAATTAAGCTTATAAATACACATGTTCTTTGAGGATATAAAGCATTCTTAGATGTTTTGAGCTATCGAACGGTATAGACATCTCAATCCTTGAATCTGTTGATTTCTTCCTCTTCTAGACTCATTTACGCATCAAGGGAGTGTTTGAAATCAAGATTTCATAGAAAGAATAGGGAGAAATAGCATCTTAAATGCCAAATTTTGTCTTCAAAATCGCGGAGTGAAAAGCCCTTCATCCAGCAATCAATTGGATCAATTCGAGTGCAACTTCGGGTTAGATTATGCGTTTTCATCCTAAGCTTTCATCTTGTATCATTATCTTTCAATTTTGAATTGTAGATTAGGTTAATTTTAGATTTAATTTTGATTTTTTTCTCTGCTCGCGATCGATTTTCTACCTAATTTTTGCTCCTTGATTTCTTCGTGAATCTTTATCCAAATCAAGTGATTTTTAATTGTGTGGATTTGTCTTGGAGTTCTCTTTCCAAATCAACCAAATCCCTAATTTCTCACCTCAATTACTCATCCTAATTGATCACATTTCAAAGACACCTAAAAAATATTCTTTTAAATCTTTATGGACTTGACCCTTATTCACCATTATATTATCTAATTCATGATTATTTCTCAAAATTGGTGAGTTTGGTAATTGTTTTGACACGTGTTCATGTGTATTCAATGACCGCATGAAATTGTCTCATCAATCGCCTTGCTTGCAAGTGAGAAGGGACTCAAAGATTTCAATCACACGAATGATGTTTTTTCTGTTTGGCAAAACACGGTCTCAAGGGTTTTCCAGAAGCAGCGCGCTAGCTTGATGCACATGAGAGACTTGGCAATGCTCTACTCTATGTTGTGAAGCATCCAAGTGATGATGACCGAGTCTTATTGTGACCAAGAAGCTTAAGACGGGTCGCTAATTGGTAGAGGGTCATGTGTAAGATGATGAAGAAGACAATGAGACTCGAGGAAGAGCACAAAATCAGAAGCCCACAACATTTAATTATGTTTGCTAAAATTATAAGCATGCTGAGTAAGTTGTGATATGGTCGATAGAAAAGGCACAAAATTCGGCGAAGTAGGAAGCACTATCGGTGGAGTAATCACCGGAGTGTTGGCCTAAGGTGCCAAGATGGACTGTAATGAAGTATCATAACTTAGAGTCGAAGAGGTTAGAGAGAACGTAGAATCCCTAGATGATGCCTCAGATTGTTGGTGAAGATTTGATAAAATTTTGGGACAACAAACGATGTTAGCATGGTTGACAACAGAGAAGCTTGATGGAAATGACCACTAGAGACAATGATGGAGAGGAGAGAGCACCGAAGTGGGAGGAGGCGGCACATCAAGAATGACAATTGCAATGCATGATGATGACACGAGGAGTTATGGCTCTAATACTATGTTGACGGTGAGAGCAAGAAACTCTAGAGATGCATATAAAAAAGTGAATACATATGTCATTACATAGAGATTGAAGATGAGGTACCCTAAATGGGCCAAGAGCTCCATACCACTACTGAACAAACCGTAGAATGAAGCATGTAGAGCCAAGTGATAGCATGTTGATGGTGAAAGCAACAGACCTAGAATTACATATGCAAAGGAGAGTACATAGGGCGTTTCCAATGACAAAACATGATATTAAAAGAAATCCTAAAATGAAGTATCAGAACTCGAAGCCAAAGAGTTTGGAGAGAACGTAGAATCCCTAGATGATACCATAGATTTTTGGTGGAGATGATAATATGTTAGAACGATGGATGTCATCTGCAAGGTTGATGGCGGAGAAGCTTGACGGTAGTGACGGCTAGAGAGGATTATGTAGAAGAGAGTGTGCCAGAGTGGGAGGACAATTACAACACTTGTTGACGACAGCGATGGTGAGAGGAGTTATGGCTTTGATACCATGTTGATGGTGAGAGCAAGAAACCCTGAATTGCATATGGAAAAGAGAGTATATAGGTCCTTATATAGAGACAGAAGATGAGGTGCCTTAAATGGTTTGGGACCCCTATAACACTACCGTACACACCCAAAAACAATCTTTTGAACTAAATACAAGTCTTGGAGGACAATAAAAAGGGAAGGAAATATTCATAAAATTAAATGTATGGGTAATGGTAGTGATGAATATGAGATTAGTGGGAAAATTACAAATATAAAGAACATCTCAAAGGGTAAGAAAGAGGTGGGTTTGGTCAAGCCATACCCTAGGATAGAGTAAAAATGATAATTGGTGAATGATGCCAATACTAGGGTGAAATTTTCTATATACTTCTCATTCTCTCTTCTCGCCTTTTCTCTCTCCCTCTCACTTTTCCTGCCTGGAAATTTTCCCTCTTCATTCTTGCCCTTTCTGAATCCTTCCCTCAATTATTAGATATATATTATCTTTTATTTTTATTATCTTGATCACCTCATTTAGTTAACCCATTACCCTTGAAATCAGATCTCAAGTTGACTTAAGGGCTAGGTTGAATTTTTACGTCAGCTAACCATCGAATTGATGACATCTGCCCAACCCTTATGAGGGTTGCATCAAACGCTACGCATGATGTTAAGAAGACTAGTAAATGATTGGAGAAATATCGGCATTGGATCGACATGGCAATTGTAGTATAGGCCACCAAAGAAAACTCTAGGAAACCAACTTAGACACGATGAGAAGATGCACTAGAGCATCATGAGGATTTTAGAAGAAGCCCTACATAAGACTATATGAGAGAGACATGCTAGATATAGGTGAGTGTTGATCCTATAAGGCTTTCACAAAGACCTTTCAATGAACTATTTGGCATTGAATCACCACTTTAATTTTCTTGATTATCATGACATTTAAAAAGTACAAATAAAAGTAAAATATCAAGGTGATTAATTTGATAAAACTATTTTGAAATGAAAAGGTCAAACTCTATCAAGTAGGAGTTAACTCAATACTACTTCTTCTCTTCTTCTTCTTCTCATTGATGATTCACCCCCATGAAAAGATGATTGGATTCACGATGTTTCGACTTCTTTCTAGGTCAAGCATGATCGATCTAAAAATAGTTAAAAACCCATGAAAAATCTCAACTTAGGCAAAATGACATAATGTCCCTTAAACATGGAGACTTCCTATGAAACATTCAATAGATGCATCCAAATCATATAACTAATTATTTAAGTGTACTTAATTACTTTGCCTAGCCCGCATATTATACGCATTTTATCGATGTCCTTAAACATGGCACACATGCATGCAATACTCGTGTAGTATTTCATATGAGATTCTGGTTGCGCCACGTAATCTTTAGTTCACGAGGCGCAATGGCTGTCTTCCACCAGTTTTGGCCCAACCAGCGACACGTAGAAGCATTTTGCAACAGCGGTAGACGTTCCCCGAAGCACCGAGGCCATCGCTTTCTACTTGATGAGCTTCTTCTCCAAGTCTTCAGTTCCTTATTTTTCCTCCCTCTCTCTGTGTTGCCGGAGGACGAGTCTAAAGTCATCCGCGGCTTTCGCATCCGATCGACTGCTATTGCGAAGTCCGTTGCCCCTGAATTGCACTGCTACAGATTCGAATTTTTTAAATTTTCGGGAGATCACCCTTCTTCCTCTTCGCTCGCGAATTCCTCGAGTTCAATCTCCTCCCTCGCTCCTGACCTTCAAGCGGAGAACGATTTCGGAGATGGCTTCTGCATCTGTTGGGGCGCCCCCGTCGGTTCATGACTTCACCGTGAAGGTACAAGTTGTATGAGGGCATGAGATTTTGTTCCGGGATTACTTTGGTAATTTTTCGATTGTTTGCCTTTTTATCTATGACATTGATTTCTTGAAAATCAGAATTCCCTTCGTAAATTCCTTCGTCGTCGGAAATTAGGAGATATTCGATGAATGACTGGGTAGATCACCTTTATATTTTGCACAAGTGTTTCTGGAGAGATCTCGTGCAAAACTGCACATTCTGCTGGCATCTGCACGGATTTTAATGGATTATTCGCCCGTGAAAGGGAATTCGATATAGTTTGGCATGCTGGTGTGATTTGAACTCGAATTCTGGAGACATTTATCGTTTTAAAGATCAGTGATTTTGTACTAATTTCTTGAAGTTTTGCAGTTATCAATTTTCAACAAAGCAACTGTAAAAAAACGACAATAAATCTCATATTATTTTGAACTAGGATGATTACGTTGAATCTCTTTAGATGTTTGTTCTAAGGATATATATGTATATATATATTGATATAAGTATATCATTCATTATATGGATAAGAAAATTAATTGAATTCACGCAGGATGCCAGGGGCAACGATGTCAACCTTGGCATCTACAAAGGGAAGGTACTCCTCATCGTCAATGTTGCTTCACAATGGTAAATAATCTTCATATCAAAGCATTTGTCTATGATTGTAGTTCAGTCATGAGCGTCTTCACCTATGAATAACCTTTCTTTTTCTCCAATGTTACTTTTTAGTGGATTAACCAACTCAAACTACACGGAGCTGAGTCAGGTTTATGAAAAATACAAAACCAAAGGTACAATGATTTTATGACCTCGATCTCTGCTTTTCTGATATTTATCAGAGTATCTGATCTTCTTCCCCCCTGAATGTAAACGATTTTGTCAATGGCCGACTGGCTATGGATGGCTGATACCGATTGAATCAATAATCCAATCCCGATCAATCTCAATTCGATTGGTGTCAACTCATGGTCCCTGATCAGATCGATGGGATTTTTCTGAAATCATATTCAAAGATCAAATCGAGGGATCATCAACCTGTTGATCCAATCAATCATAAATGCTCAACCTGTAGACAATCTTGACCATCAGAGAAATCCAACCACCAGACTTCGGCCCAGTCTATACAGATCACAGGATAGTCAATCCAGGACATGAATTAATGATCTGATGATCCTTTTTTATCCTTCCCACTACTAACTCTTTATTGTTCCCATATAAAGGGCAGCTGTGTGGGGTATTTTTGTAGTATATCCCCCATAATTTTTAGGGAAGCTACAAATAGGGGTAGAGCAGAGAAATGAACATTCCTATCTAAGTGCATTTCCTAGAATCTGAAATGAAATTGCATCCTACTTTGTCGTTAACTCTTGAAGATATGGTCTAGGATTGTATTAGATTTTAAATTTTTGATAAAAACATTAATTGCATGTTACAGTAATTAACTTTATTGGCCTATCATCTAGGTCTTGAGATCCTGGCTTTCCCATGCAACCAATTTGGAGGGCAGGAACCAGGATCTAATGAGGAGATCGTGGAGTTTGCTTGTACTCGCTTCAAGGCAGAGTACCCCATTTTTGATAAAGTGAGTCGCCATTTATTGTATCTTTTGACTTTCTCTAAGCATCACAGTTGACTTTTATCTGGGTGCTCCTTCTGGTTTAACTCGTGTTGAATTCAGGTTGATGTCAATGGAGAGAAGGCAGCGCCCCTCTACAAGTACTTGAAGTCGAGTAAGGGGGAGCTGTTTGGGGAGAAGATCAAGTGGAACTTCTCAAAGTTCTTGGTAGATAAAGATGGGAAAGTTGTGGATCGCTACGCACCTACCACCTCCCCTCTTAGCATTGAGGTAGAGGGTCGCTCTCTCTCTCTCTCTCTCCCCCTTCCCTTTACTTCTCTCTAACTAGTTTTTCTCTGGTCCTCCAGAAGGATATCAAGAAGTTGTTGGGCGTGGCCTAAAATGGTGGAGGGATCTTGATAGTCCTTTACACGACAAAAGATCCTTCCCAGAGAAGATACAGGCATTTCACTATGTGTTCTTTGGCGTGTGGTTTGTGAACTCTTTTTTTTGCTCAACGTTCCAGCAGAAAATGCTCAAAGTCAATATACTCTAT
This sequence comes from Lemna minuta, assembly GCA_024174645.1. Lineage (NCBI taxonomy): Eukaryota > Viridiplantae > Streptophyta > Magnoliopsida > Alismatales > Araceae > Lemna > Lemna minuta. The sequence continues at coordinate 4,585,567 of CM044108.1, forward strand.
GTATCCTTCGGGAGATTTATCCTATTATGTTTTTATCAAAACTGATGTTGTTGTTTTCAAAAAAATTTTGAATTATTTTTCATATTTTATATTGCATGCATGGATTTTCTGTTGGAACTTAAAATCAGCAGTCAGTTTTCTCTACAAGAAGAGGAGAAACCAGTGAAGTCATCACATGATCAAGAAGAAAATTCTATCTAGAAAAAAGTCAGCCCTGGAATCAAGAGTAAGGTAAGTCAACTCTTGAATCAGAAGAAAGCCAACTGTTATATTAAAGACAAGGACCACCAAAGTAGGTTGATATTTCAAAGAGTCATAAAAATCAAACCAGAACAAATAGATTTTAGGCATAGAAACCATTTTCCTCAAAAGATCTCCCCCCATATTCTATCTCTCATTCAATGATTTGAGGAAAAGTGGATGTTGGAAACTGCAATAATCATGTGTTCGTTGGAACATCCCCATTGAGATCTTGAATATAGTGAGAGAACAATACAAAGAGATCCTGAAAATATTCAAACATGAACAATTTAGAGAACATTCAAATCAATAGACTACTTAATAGAGGAAACCAATCTCAGAATCTTCATTTTGGGGACAGCGCAAAGAATCGAAGGTAACTCCTCAAACTAGTGATGGCTTAAAAAAAGGGAGAAGAGAGTGATTTGATCTGGTTTCCCAGCTGTTTAAGAAGTGAGCAAAGGCGGGCCTTATGCTTGTTTGAGAGGATCCCACAATGATGTGTTGACCAAAGGAAGGGAAAATTTGAATTTTCATGGGCTCAGTCCCGCTCTAGTGGCCTAGACTTTATTACATATTTGTGTACATTTTCAAATTCCTTATTTGATTTTATGGCCAAAAAAATTGCACTGTGTAAGCGGTGACTTTTACCATATTCTTATCATGAATGAACTCATCTCCAAAGGAAATTAATAAGAAATATTTACTTGGGATAACATCATGAAATTTAAATCCTTTTTATTGAGGTCATTAGAGTACTTCTCAAGGCTCTAAACCTTTGGAAAAATAAATGTATACATCAGTTTCTTGACCGTATGTCATCAATGCATACTATTTAAAGATAATATATCTTACATTTTTGTTGAAATGAAATGGGATTTTTTTGATGTTAGTGATAAGGTAGTGTTTTTGCAGACAAGACTGAGTTGATCGAGTGCTAAATTTCTATAAATTATTAATCCAACAAAAATATTAATAATACATTTACATGAAACCCAAGAGTAAACATGAATATCTCAATATAATTATAATATCAACCAAGTTTACATGATAGATAAAAAATGGATTTTTGTCAAAATAAATGCATTCGTCAAACTACGAAGATGAATGATACCATTGTATCATTTTATCCAACGTCACTCTTTTCACCAAGCTAAGTGCACCATGATACACATTCCAAAGACAAGGTCAATGACAAGAAATGTTGTCCACATGTAGGAAATTTAGCATCTAAAGATGTTTTTAATGTCTCTTAGTTTTCCTCAATACAAATGTAAGTTTTTAGAGGATTAGTCTCAACATCAAAATAAATTACTTGAAAAAAAACTCTAATTCTCTTGCATAAAATAAAAATGAGAAAGATGATAGTTTATAGACAAGAGAGTGAGAGAGAGTAACATGAGAACCCATGAGAAGACTGAGAAGGAAGGGGATAGATAGCATTATCATAAGTCAATGAGTCCTAATGGGCCTCCTCTATTCATGAGCCTAATGAGGATATTCCAACACTCCCCTTAAGTTATAGAGTATAAGTCAACCATGCCCAAAAAGGAACATAAGGTATCATAAAAGATGGTACAGAGTCTCTTAGGGATGATATCTGCCCATAGATTTGAAGAGACCACATGCAACCTGGAGATGACCAAATTTGGAATATATGGACAGTTGATCTTAATTTTCTTAATGCATTAAATAAATGCATGATTCCCCAAGATAAAGATTTTATTATGGTTATTATTATGCATAGACGTAGGTGTTTGAGGGATAATTCCAAACTCTCTACTAGCAAGTGCAGCTAGACCATCTCACACATGTTCTTAGACATAACATGGTATTCATCTTCTGCACTAGAATGAGAGACCACTTTTTTCTTCAAGGATTTTAAAAGTGACCATAGTGCTACCAACATACGTGTATATCAAAAGTTGAACTGCCTCAACATGAAGAAGATCATGGCATTTTTAGATGAGCGCTATGCCTAGAGCTCATTTAATGTATAAGAAAGGTCAAAGTGCATCCTCCCAATCTACCTCACAAGGTTCCTATGTAAATTTGCCTTAGACACCAACAACTTATTGATGCAAGATGCAAGAAAGAAGAAGATGAAATCCAACACGGCAGTAGTGGCAGCAATAGACCTTGAGAGCACTCTTTTGAGATGAAGAAAATCTTTCTTAGCTAAAAATATATTCCATGGGTGGAATATTTTTAGGCCTTAGAGGAAAGAGAAATTAAAAATTAAAATTTAAAGAAAATAAAAGGAAATAAGAAAATTCGCAAGAAAAATAAATCCTAATGATAGATGATGCTCTAGTTCAATGATGGGCTAGCATACTTGTCCCCATCTATCCCTCCAATTTGGGGAACTTGACTTCGAAATGTAAGCGAGAGAACATAAGGCTGAAAACAATGACGATTTGTAAGACTGTTTTGCATCAATCCTTGCCACTTAGAGATTTTGATTTCAGTAAGTACGTGAATATGTTAGGTAATGGGCGTACGTAAAATGATGGCAATTCGATATTCACAACAGAAAGGTGGGGTGGTGTTCGTGATTGATAACATGCAACTTTAACCTGCAATTATACGATTATTAATGTAAATTAAGGCATAAAACATTCCATTCTTATGCATGTTATCATATTTTGAGTACATATCTATCATTTCATGCAATTTTAAGTTATAATCTCAAAATGCACTTTTTTAGGAATAAGTATGCATTTTTAAGAATATATTTTAGAGTAGATTATTCTCATTTATATTTGATATTATAATTAGGTTTTAATGTTAAATAATAAGAAAAAATAATTTTTTATATACTCATTTATTTTTCTAACTTTTAATTACTTTGAGAAATGAGTATATTTTTTAAATAAAAATTTATTCTCTTGTTATTTATTAAATTTTACTTTTTAAAATGATAGATTATTTAATTTTGATCCAACAAAACAAATTTGGATTAATTTGGAGTTGCATTTTGAAATTTATGAATTTTCTAGTTTTTAGGGATTTTTCTAGAATTTTTCTGAATAGTTTTATGAATTTAATTCGATTTATTTTGAATTAAAATGAATAAAAATAATTTTATTATCGCATGATGACGTGACAGCTAACGTGGTGCAGACAAAACAGTGGCGCCATGTGGCGCTGTATGAGAACGCCATGTGTCATGATAACATGCTATTTATACATGAAATTACATGATTATTAATGCAAATAAAAGCATTAATTATTCCAAATGTATGCATGTTATCATATTTTAAGTATATTTCTATCATTTCGTATCATTTCATGTTATGATCTAAAAATACAACAATTTATGGATTATTATATATAATTAAAATATTATGATGTTTAATCCTAATTATATTTAAGATCATACTCATGTTTTAATGATGAAAATATAAGAGAAAAGATCTTTATTAACATTTATGTATTTTTATTTTATAAGATACATTAATGTATTAATTTAATTAATATTTATTCTATTATTATTTTAATAATTTGACTTTTTATAATGATAGATTATTCAATTTCTGATCCAACAAAACAAATTTGAATTAATTTGGAGTTGTATTTTGAAAGTTATGATTTTTACAATTTTAAGGAATTTTCTAGAATTTTTATGAATTTAATTAAGTTTATTTTTGATTTTTCATTGATTTAAAACATTAAAAAAAATGCAAAAAGGGTGCATTAATCGCGCGGACCCACGTGGATGCGACGTGGCACGCAAGGCCACGCGGAACCGCGCGAGTGCCTGCGTGACACTGAGGTGATGTATACATATATTTATTTTTATTACATATGGTTATAGTACATATAAGCATCCGATAGTTCGGATTTAAGCTAACAGTTATAAATGACTCACCTTATATACCTGACAGGTTCTCTTGTTTTTCTCCGTGTGGGACTATGTTCCCTTTGTTTTCGTGATTGCAGGACGTGTGGCGTGACGTGGAGCGTCGGATGGAATTCGCGGTTAATATCGCGCGTAGATGCGGTGGACATTAGGTCCACCCGATCTTCAATTCGCGCACATGGTTAAAAAAGACTTAAGTGAATTAATCGGGACCATCAATCGAAGGAGTTATAACGGTCATGATTAATCGTGAACGGTGGACCTTATGATTTATCGTTACCGCACGATGAAGATTCGATGGACGATCCAAGCGACGCACCTCTTTCTTCATACGATGTGGACTCATCTCGGCCTTCCATCTTTGATTGAACGGATGCAACTTAATCACACCGTTTTGATCAATAGATGCATGATCACGATCGTCGATCGCCAGGCGCCTCTTCATCGAACGGTCCCGCCCAAAATTTCCCCTTTAAATACGTGTTCTTCGTGACAGAAGAACTCGCCCTTGAATTTTCGAGAAATTCGAACTGTCCAGACTCCTATTCGAGTGCCAATTCGATTTCATTGCGTTCTTGATGTAGTTCTGCATCCGAGGAGCACTTGAAATCGGAATTTGATCGAGAGAGAGAGGAGAAAGCACATCTTGAACTTCAATTCGTCTTCGAAAACGTGGAATGAAAAGCCATGCATCCGGGGCTTAATTGGATCATTTTGAAGGCTAATTTGGGTTAGATTGCATGTTTTCATCTTAATCTTTCATCATTTAGTGTTAATTTTACAATTTGAATCGTAGATTAAGTTTAATTTTGTTTTAATTTCGATTTTAAATCAATTTCGCGATACGAATTTTCTCCTAATTTCAAACTTCGATTACTCAGCGCATTCTTATCCAAATCACTCGATTTTTGATTCCGTGGATTCGCGATTGGGTTATCTTTCTTAATATCATTGCCCAATTTCTAATCTCAATTCATCATCCGATTTGATCGAATTTCAAAGATATCTCTCAAATTTCCCTAATTCTCCGTGGATTTGACCCTTATTTACCATTATACCCTTTAATTAAATCGATTAATCATAATTTGGTAAGTTGAGGAATTTTTTTGACACTAAATTGTGTGCATTCAACGACCATACGAAGTAGTCTCATCATGTCACACACGTGTATATGTGTGCACGTGTGTGAGTGCGAGTTTGTGCGCGTGTGTGTATAAATAAGGAGATAGCACCCTTTTTAGAATTTTCTCTATCTCATTATGTACACATACCATATATACGCGCGCATTCTTCTGATTTTTCATCATGTGCGACTATTTTCTATTTTTATGTGTGCAGGTGACGTGGCGTTGTGTGGAGCGTCCGATTGCGTGATTCAATAGCGATCCTCGATCGTTACTTAAGTGACGGGGTACGTGGTGCATTATGGTTTGTCAGCGAATCATTTTAAAATGATTTAATCTCAATTTTTTATCTGAGGAGTTTTAACGGCTGAGATTAAAACCGACGAAACGCATCTGAAGTGTTAGATAAAGATCAGACAGCAAACGTTTCACGCGTTTCTTCTTCACGCGTGACATGGCGAAATCTCAGCAGTTTATCTTCGATCCAATGGACGCAATTTATGTGTAAAGATTTGCATATATGTGTTTCATCAAGGCCGTTGATTGAAGATTAAATGTTGAATCCAATGGTTACGCCCAAATCTCCCTTTAAATTGAGATGTTCTTCGACGATGTATATCATTCTTTGGTTTTTCGAGTAATCAAATTGTCTAGACACCACAATCTTTGAATCTCTTTAATATCTTGCTTCCCTTCGCTTCTTGACTCATTTCCACGTCTGAAGAGTGTTTGAAAGTGTGATTTCATTGAAAGAATAGGGATAAATCAATTCTTGAATGCCAATGATCGTCTTCGAATTCGCGGAATGAAAAGCCTTTGATCCGGTGAGAAATTGGATCAATTGAAGCGCTATCTTGTGTTAGAAATCATGTTTTTGTCCTAATATTTCTTCCTATTACATTAGATTTCAATTTCGAATCATAGATTTAGTCAATTTTGTTTTTAATTTTAGTTTTCTCTCTCTTTGCGATCCGAATTTTCCTCTAAACTTTGCTCATTGATTTCTCTACGTATCTTGATCCAAATTATGTGATTTTTGATTCTGTGGATTCACTTTGAGTTCTCTTTCCAAATCTACCAAAATCCCTAATTTCTCACCTCATTTTATTATTCGATTTGTTCAAATTTCAAAGAATACATCAAAATTACCTTACTTCTCCGTGGATTCAACCCTTATTCACCTCTATACTATCTAATTCGTGATTATTTCATTAAATTGATGAGTTTGGTAAAAAAATTTATACGTATCTGCGTGTTTTCAATGACCTCGTGGATTCGCTTTGTCAGTGATGGAAGATTGAGAGGTGTTCCTAAGTCAATTAGGAAGTGGTGATATCTATGGTGTTGGAAGCTTGGTATTCTCTAGAGGGCCTCTAGTAGGTCTTTAGTGTTGTTTTATGAGTAGAGGATATTGAGAAGCACAAGAGGCACTTTCTAGAATTGCATTAGTAATGTAGGCAACGCTTGTGCTTGTAGGCATTTGGGCGTTCGTGAAAGTAGGCTTGTGTGAGTGCACACTAATGGATATTATGTGGCACATAAGCAAATCACACTTCCATGTATCTCATTTATATTCTTTAAAATGAAATTTATTCATCGTCATTCTTATGTGATATTTGATGAGATCATAATATAATGATCAGTAGTCTCTAAACATATGTTCTAAATATTCCTATTTGTGGGATATTTGAGAAGGACATTGAGTTATCTAGAAAGAATAGGACTATCGGATCCGACTCATATGATGAGTATGGCTGATCTTGTAGCCATCAATGTAGAGACACTAAGGATAGATAGTGGGTGCTCTTTGGAGAAAGAGTTCATTGAATTGATATGTATAAATCCATTAATGGTATTATACCTAAGTGTGAATCAGGTTGATTCATGTCACGACTTTGTATATGATCTTTTGACTTGAGACACCAAAGATACCTTGTGGATGGATGACCCTGTTTTGATTATGACTAACAAATCCCTAGCCACGGGATATCTAAAATGTGGATACGATATGAAGTCCTCGAAGATGATTTTGTAATCAAGATGGGATTATCTTTTATCATTATTTGAGGAGATTGACCCAAGGAATGAGATACGGGTAAATCCTTGGCCAAAGTAGTAGAAATATCGTAGGAGTTCCCGATGATTTCCTATACACATTAGTACTAACTTGAGTGATCGGTTAAGGTTTGACGGTTGATCATACCCTAAGTCATTCATGAGTCTCGTGTATATGAAGGATTTCATATACATGGTAACCGATGAAGAAAAAGTTTCATAAGAGAGTTCTTATATACTCTTTCTCCTTGAGTGCGTAGTGTAGCCTGACACCCAACGAACTGGAAACTCAACTTATCGATTGGGTTAAATCGATCATTGATTAATTAATCTATATGTTGATGTGGATAATTAATTGTGGTTGACCAATAAGTTTTTATTTGGTCTATGAAGTTATTTATTAGTGAGATATATGAACGTAGACGATCACCCATGTAAGGTCTATGGATATTGGTATATATAGACATAATTATGAGAGTTTTTATAAAAAAATGTGCATACCAAATGCATATAAATAAAGGGAGAACGACCACAACTAAAGGTATCCATAAAAGCTTTGTGGAAATTCTCTCATTTCTTCTCTTTCTCTCTTGGTGAAGAGCTTTGAACAGGAGATCCAACCATCAGAAGATCATGTGGATACCGCTAGAGGCTAGACACTTGAATAGCTTCAAGACCACCTTCAAGGTAACCCTTTAAGTATGTTTTTCATGCATACTAGATGATAAGATCATCTATTCTTGTTGCCTCAATAGATGAGAACTCAACCCCTGAAGATCTACAAGTACAAACAAAGGCACTGCTTAGGTCTAGTAGAGTACTGAAAAAATAATATTGATATGTGGGACATATTGTGATAGATGATGTTGATACTCTTCACCTAAAGGATAGTGATCCTTTAACCTATGATGAAGTGGTAAATGATTCTAACTCTAAGAAATGACGAGAAGTGATGGATTTAGAGATCTAATCGATGCATCAACACCATGTATAGTACTTGGTTGACCCTCTTGAGGGTATAGTGCCCATTGGGTGTAAGAGGATCTTCAAGAAGAAGATCGACGTTGATGGACAGATTGACACCTTCAAGGCAAGGTTGGTGGCGAATGGTTATCATCAAAGACAAGGGGTTGACGATGACAAAACCTTCTCGCCAGTTTTTATGATTAAGTCAATCGGGATTCTTCTCGCCATAGCTACACAATATGACTATGAGATCTAGCATATGGATGTAAAAACCGTCTTCCTCAATGGAAACCTTAGAAGAAGAGGTGTATATGATACAACCTAAGGGTTATACATCCAAAGAATTTTCATAAAAGGTGTGCAAGTTGTAAAGATCTATTTATGGATTGAATCAGGTAACTAGGAGTTGGAATATAAGATTTGATGACGCGATCAAATCTTCTGACTTCATTAAGAAAGAAGACAAACCTTGTGTGTACAAGAAGATTAGTGGGAGCACGATCACTTTTCTTGTCCTATATGTGAATGACATGCTACACATTAGGAATGATGTAGGTACGTTATCATTAGTGAAGGCATGTCTATCAAAGAACTTCTCCATTAAGGATTTGGGAGAAGCAACCTACACATTAGGAATACGTATCGATAGAGATAGACTGAGGGGGTTGCTTGGCCTATCCCAATCCATATATATAGACACTATTGCCAAAAGGTTTGGCATGGAGAACTCCAAGAAAGATTTCATATCGATGAGACATGGAGTTTAAATATTTAAGGAGCATTCACCTAAAACTCCTGAAGATAGAGTGTTGATGTAGAAGATCTCGTATGCCTCAGCGATTGGATCCATCATATAGGCTATGCTATGTACAAGACCAAATGTGACATTTGCTCTAAGTGTTACGACCAGATTTTAGGCTAACTCGGGTGATAGACATTAGGAAGCCATGAAATGCATACTTAAGAACGTAAGAAGGATTAAGGATTTATTTCTAGTTTATTGAGGAGAGGAGCTTAAGCTCCAAGGTTACACTGACTTGAGTTTTTAGTCAGACCCAAATGATAATAGATCTACATCTAGATTCTTGTTCAATTTGAATGGGGGAGTAGTGTCTTGGAAGAGTTCCAAGGAGCCAACCACTACAGATTCGATGAGAGAGGTTGAGTACATTGCCACGAGTAATGCCGCCAAGGAGGAAGTCTGGTTGAAGAAGTTCATCATAGACCTTGGCATCATCCCTAAGATATCATACCCTATTCTATTGTTGTGTGACAACAATTGTGCAAGAGCACAAGCGAAAGAGCCAAGGTCTCATCAAAATTCTAAACACATTCAGAGGCGCTTTCACTTGATTAGGGAGATCGTTTATAGAGGAGATATAATGGTGGAAAGATTTCTATCAACAAACAATATTATAGATTCACTGACTAAGCCTTTAGCTCAAGAAGTTTTTTAGCTTCACTACAAAACTATGGCGTTGATGCAAGAGGGTGATTAGCTTTAACCCAAGTGAGAGATTGATGGACATTCTTCCATGTATAAGTGAATCACACTTCCATGTATCTCATTTAAGTTCATTGAAATAAAATTTATGCATTGTCAATCTTGTGTGATATTTGCAATGAAGTACATGAGCATAGCAATGAATAAGTAAATTGTGATGAGATCATAATGCAGTGATCACTGATTTTTAAACATATGTTCTAAATATTCCTATTCTTGGGATATTCATATGGGTGATAACATGCTAATTAGACATTATAATACATGATTATTATTGCATATTAAGACATAAATGATTCCATTCCTATGCATGTTATCATATTTATGAGTATTTATCTATCATTCTATGAAAAAGTTATTATAATATCAAAATACTATAAATTAGGGTTAATTATGATGAATTAAAGATAAATAATTTTATAACCTATCTTTTACTTGAGATTATAAATAGTTTTTTAAAGATAAATAATAAGAGTAATCATTTTTATAAACATTTACTTAATTTTCTAAAGTTAAAATCTCAAAGAAGTAAATGTATTTTTGAAAAATAAATTAAACTCTTGCTATTTATTAATTTTGACTTTTTAGAATGATAGATAATTACATTTCGGATCAAATGAAAGAAATTTGGATTAATTTGGAGTTATATTTTGAAAGTTATAAATTTTCTAATTTTTAGGGATTTTTCTGGATTTTTCTGAATTTATTTTATATTTTTAAAGTATTAAAATCAATTAAAAAGGCAAAAGGGGGGGTTAATTTATCGCGCATGACCCACGTGGATGCGACGTGGCATGCAAGGCCATGTGGCAGAGCCATGCGGACCCACACGAGCGCTTGCGTGGTGCAGATGTGACACATGTGCATATTTATATTTACTCGAAATATAGGGTTATAGTACATATAAGCATCCGTAATCGGATTTACGCTAACCCCTTATTTCATCGCATCTTATAAACCCGTCCCTTCCCTTTTATTTTTACCGTGTGGGACTATGTTCCCCTCTTCTTTTTAATTTCAAGAGATGTGGATTAATACAATGCGTTGGATCGAAAGCGCGTGGATTATCGCGCGTTGATGCGATGGATTCGAAGTCCACCGGATCACAAATCAACCACGTGCCTTAATTGGGACTTAAGTGAAATGATCCGACCGTCCATCAAGGAGCTATAACGGTCGAGATTGAAATGCGCGGAAACGCATCAAGAGCATTGGATTGCGATCCAACGACGACAGTTTCGATACGTTTTATAACGCATATCGACGTGGCTTCATCTGAGTGCTCCATCAGAAATCGGATGATCGTGACTTAATCGTAACGGTTCATTTCATCAGAACCGTCAAATAATCTGATCGGACGGTTACGCCCAAATACACTATAAATAGAGATGTTCTTCCGATTTATAAACCATTCGAGAGCAAATCAATCCAATTGATCTGCTTAGACACCTACTCTCTTGAATCTCTTGATCATATCCTCTTCTAGACTCAATTATGTGTTTACGGAGGGCTTAAGATCAAGATTTGGGCAAAAGATGAGGAAAAAATCAACGCTTAAACTCCACAATCACGATTTTTTGGATTTTTTTATGAAAAGCCTTGATCCGGTGATTAATTGGGTTAATCCGATAGTAATCTTGGGTTAGTGGAAGCAGTTTTTACTAATCTTTTGTCTATTCATGTTTAATTTTCATTTAGATTAGTATTTTAAGTTTAATTTCATTTAATTTTTGTCAATATCGCGATTTTAAGTTTCGAAAATTATCTCCCACTTCGATCTTAAATTTCTCTGCGAAATCAAGGTCAAATTTGATGATTTTTGATTCCGTGGATTCGCCTTGAAGTTTTCTTTCATAATCTACCATTTTCTTTCATTGATTCATCGTCCGATTTGATCAAATTCGAAGAGATCACCAGAATTTTCCCTAATTATTGTGGATTCGACCTCAATTCGAGATATTTTCATCAAATTGGTAAGTTTGGAATTATTTTTGACACGAGATTGCGTGCAATTGATGACCTCGCGGTTTAGTCTCGTCAAAGGGACATCAAATTATCTAAGAGGAATAACATTATCTCATATGACGAGTATGGCTGATCCTATAGCCATTGGTGTAGAGACACTAAGGATATATAGTGGGTGCTCTTTAGAGAAAGAGTTTATTGAATTGATTCGTGTGAATCCATAAATGGTATTATACTTGACTGTCATTTAGGTTGATTCATGTCATGGTTGTCTATGTGGTCCTTTGACTTGAGACACCAAAGACATCTTGTGGATGGATAATCGTGTTTTGATTATGACTTATGAATCCGTAGTCACGGGATCTCTAAAATTTTATATTGGATATGATATGAAGTCCTCGAAGGTGATTATGTAGTCAAGATGGGATCATCTGCCCTTTGTATTTGAGGAAAGTGACTCAAGGAATAAGATGTAATAAAATCCTTGGCCAAGGTAGTGAAACTATCGAAGGATTTCTCAATGATTTCCTACATTTATCAATACTAAATTGAGTGAATAATTAGGGTTTGACAGTTGACTATACCCTAAGGCATTCAAGAGTCTCGTGCAAATAAAGGATTATACATAAAAAGTAGATCAGAAATAAGATTCAAAATGTAATGGATGTTATAGCCATGAATTATTTAATATAATCAAAAAAATATATTAATCTAGTGCTAGATATATACTGAATTCAAGTGATGTCTAGAAATAGTAGTCACAAACCTTGACTCTTTATTAGTTGTGTGAACTGGCAATTAGTGTTTGAGAATAAAGTGGTTCATTCACATTACCTTATCCAAGAATGCCCAGTTTGAAATCAAAACACTCTTAAACAAGAATGTATACTGTTAAATGTTATTCACAAGGCCAGCCACCATAGGGGCAAGAGAAGAAGAAGATTATAATGAAAAAATAGAGATGTATATGTAGAAACCTAGGATAGGCCTTTCATCAATGAAATTCTCTTTTATAATTGTCATAAGTTCCTCCCTTTTTTTTTGGGTAAATCCTATTTTGAAGCGTAGATTCTATTTTTAATGGCAAATCTTATCTTCATGACCTTATTCTATAGGGAAGTCCTTATTCTTTAGGATCCTTAATTTTAAGACTTCAAATGACCTTTTATTCACGAATTGATGATGGTCCACTCCCCATTTGTCCACATGTCATGCTTTAATTTTATTTATATCCT
>CM044108.1:4599017-4765017 GCA_024174645.1 Lemna minuta
TTCAAGGATTGTAAAAGTGACCATAGTTCCACCAACATACATGTATATCAAAAGTTGAACTGCCTCAACATGAAGAAGATCATGGCATTTTTAGTTGAGCGCTATGCCTAGAGCTCATTTAATGTATAAGAAAGGTCAAAGAGCATCCTCCCAATCTACCTCACAAGGTTCCTATGTAAATTTTCCTTAGACACCAAAAACTTATTGATGCAAGATGCAATAAAGAAGAAGAAGAAATCCAACACGGCAGTAGTGGCAGAAATAGATCTTGAGAGCACTCTTTTGAGTTGAAGAACATCTTTCTTAGCTAAAAATATATTACATGGGTGGAATATTTTTAGACCTTAGAGGAAAGAGAATTTAAAATTTAAATTTAAAGAAAATAAAAGGAAATAAGAAAATTTGCAAGAAAAATAAATCCTAATGATAGATGATGCTCGAGTTCAATGATGGGCTGGCATACTTGTCCCCATCTATCCCTCCAATTTGGAGAACTTGACTTCGACATGTTAGCGAGAGAACATAAGGCTGAAAAAAATGACGATTTGTAAGAATGTTTTGCATTAATCCTTGCCACTTAGAGATTTTTGATTTCAATAAGTACTCATGAATATGTTAGGTAATGGCCGTAGGTAAAATGATGGCGATGCAATAGTCACAACAGAAAGGTGGGATGGTGTTGGTGATTGATAACATGCAATTTTAACATGCAATTATAAAATTATTAATGCAAATTAAGGCATAAAATATTACATTATTTTGCATGTTATCATATTTTGAGTGCATATATATCATTTCATGCAATTTTAAGTTATTATCTCAAAATGTATTTTTTAGGGATAATTATGCATTTTTTAGAATAAATTTTAGAGTAGATTATTCTCATTTATATTTGAGATTATAATTAGGTTTTAATGTTAAATAATAAGAGAAAATACTTTTTTATATACTCATTTATTTTTCTAACATTTAATTACTTAGAGAAATGAGTGTCTTTTTTAAATAAAAATTAATTCTCTTGTTAATTATTAAACTTTACTTTTTAAAAAGATAGATTATTTAATTCTGATCCAAAAAAATAAATTTAGATTAATTTGCAGTTATATTTTGAAAGTTATGAATTTTATACTTTTTAGGAATTTTTCTAGAATTTTTCTAATTTTTTATGAATTTAATTTGATTTATTTTGAATTAAAATGAATAAAAAATAATTTTATCATCGCATGATGATGTGGCAGCTGACGTGACATAGACAAAACTGTTGTGCCACGTGGCGGCGTATGAGAACGCCATGTGTCACACACGTGTATATGTGTGCGTGTGTGTGAGTGCGCGTGTGTGCACACATGTGTGTATAAATAAGGAGATAGCACCCTTTTCAGAATTTTTGCTATCTCATTTTGTACACATACCTTATATACACGTGCATTCTTCCGATTTTTTGCATGTGGGACTATTTTTTTGTTTTTATGTGTGCGGTGACACGGTGTTGTGTGGGGCATCCAATTGCACGATTTAATCACGATCATCGATTGTCACTTAAGTGAAGGGGTACATGGTGCATTATGGTTTGTCGGTGAATCATTTTAAAATGATTTAATCTCAATTGTTCATCTGAGGAGTTATAACAGCTGAGATTTAAACTGATGAAACACATCTGAAGCGTTAGATTAAGATCATACAGCAAATGTTTCGCGTGTTTCTTCTTCACGCGCAACGTGGCGAGATCTTAGCAGTTTATCTTCAATCCAACGGATGCAATTTAAGCATAGCGATTTACATATATGTGTTTCATCAGAGCCATTGATTGAAGAGTAAAGGTTGAATCCAACGGTTACGCCCAAATCTCCCTATAAATTGAGATGTTCTTCGACGATGTATATCATTCTTGGGTTTTTTGAGTAATCGAGTTATCTAGACAACACAATACTTGAATCTCTTGCTTCCCTTTGCTTCTTGACTGATTTTTGCATTTGAGGAGTCTTTGAAAGTGACATTTCATTGAGAGAATAGGGAGAAATCGACTTCGAATTCGCGAAATGAAAAGCCTTTGATCTAGTGAGAAATTGGATCAATTCAAGCACTATCTTGTGTTAGAAATCATTTTTTTGTCCTGATCTTTCTTCCTATAACATTAGATTTCAATTTTGAATCATAGATTTAGATAATTTTGTTTTTAATTTTAGTTTTCTCTAACTTTGCGATCTGAATTTTTTTCTAAACTTTGCTTGTTGATTTCTCTGCGAATCTTGATCCAAATTATGTGATTTTTGATTCCGTGAATTCACTTTGAGTTCTCTTTCCAAATCTATCAAAATCCCTAATTTTTCACCTCATTTTATTGTTCCATTTGATCAAATTAAATTACCTTACTTCTCCATGGATTCGACCCTTATTCACCTCTATACTATCTAATTCGTGATTCTTTCATTCAATTGATGAGTTTGGTAATTTTTTTGGCGCGTATCTGCGTGTTTTCAATGACCTTGCTGATTCGCTTTGTCAGTGATGAAAGATTGAGAGGTGTTTGTAAGTCAAATAGGAGATGGTGATATCTATAGTGTTGGAAGCTTAGTATTCTCTAGAGGGCCTCTAGTAGGTCTTTAGTGTTGTTGAGGGTATTGAGAAGCACAAGAGGCACTTTTTAGAATTGCATTAGTAATGTAGGCAACGTCTGTGCTTGTAGGTTGATGAACTCGATTACGCGTGTTTTCCGTCGTTGTTTTGTATCGATTTCATGCAATAAAATTTATATTTCCTTACTTAGTATAGTGTAAGCAAGGGTCGAATCCACAAGGAGCTGAGGCAATGAGATTAGATATTTAAATGAAAGGTGAGAGAACGTGGAAGAAGTGAGAGCTTGGAAATAAGTGCAAATGTAAATGCGGCATGTAGAGATGAATATGAGTGATAGTTTTTAAGTTTCTAATTAGGAGAAAAAAATATGAATTCCAATGGAAAAAAACAATGTAGAAAGAAATGAAATTGGGATGAGATGATGAGAAGGTGAGAAGAGTGGTTGGCGGCAGCGATGGATCGACGAATCGATGTGAAGCGATAGGGAGAGAGAGTTGCAAGTATCGATGATGTCAAAGCCACTACATTAAAAGAAAATAAGAAAGAAAAATAAAAGGAAAATACAACTTTACTGTTTATGGAGACGATGAACACAAGCAAGAACTCAATCCCGGATCGTCGCACAAACCCCGTCGGTGTGCCCGTCCTAGGCCGGGTGATGCTCGATCCGCTCCGATCCACGATCTTTGCTTGCTCCCTTCTCCACTACAAGGTTGAGCATCAAACAATGCTCCTCCTTGGGCCTTGACCTCCTCTCCCTTTCCTTCTGGTAGCCTGATGCTAAGAGAGAGCCAAAAAACGCAAGGAGAGAGAAAATGAAGGCTTTTATAGTGAGTTCTTAGGGTTTGAGTGTAAAGAGGGGTAAAAGAGTCCAATTATTAAAATTATTTTTTTTCAAGCTTAATTGTTTGATCCAAGGGTATGGATGGATAGAGAGTTAAGAGATGAATCTAGAAATAAAATTTCAGCTCAAAACTCCATCTAGATCATGAGATATCATGATTTTAATTCAGAGAAATCATAGTCTTTGATTGAAATAGTGTAGAGTGGCATTTCTGTAAATTACTGACTTCGAAAATCGGAGGGCATTTTTGTAAATTTTCACTTTAAAAATCGGAGTGGCATTTTCGTAAATATGCTCAAAATCTGAAAAAGTCCCTAAAAAAATCAGAAAAATTCCAGAAAAATCCCTAAACTTAGAAATTGAATATCTCACAAAATACAAATCCTTTTTTCACGAAATTTTCTCCATTGGATCAAGAATTTAATCCTCTATCTTTTTATACTAAAATATCTAAAATCATGAGAAAAAATTAAGGTCTCATTTAATAAAAATTAAGCTTGGTCCAACCTCCTTAAAAATAAGGAGATTGGCCCAATATTCACTCTAAATCAATTTTGGATTAACCTAGAAATCTTATGATGATACCTTTACCAAATCCAAATCTCATTTACCACATTTCATAAAAATGTGGTTGTCTTGGTGTTCAAATTTAGTAGAGATTTGTTTCCTCTTTCCTCTTATCGTCATCCATATCCATGCTTTCCTACTTGCATACCTATGTCCCTACATCCACATAACTCATAGAAAATATGAGAATTCAACCACTTGACTTTGAAAGAGTCAAATGGGGTTAGTCTCATAGTATAATTAATTGAAAAGAATGGTGCATGATAGGACATATCTATTTTTTTACTAAATTAGCACTAAATAGACGCAAGTTGAGTATATGAGTGGAATGTAATGATGAATGCAAAAATATCATAAAAAGATGATAACGTGCATTATATGACTAAGAATTATTTGTTAAAACCCATTTATAATGATAAAAATGAATGCGTCAATGACACGTTATCATAGGTATTTGGGCATTCCTGAAAGTAGGCTTGTGTGAGTGCATACTAATAGATATTATGTGGCCTATAAGCCAATCACACTTCCATGTATCTCATTTATGTTCATTAAAATAAAATTTATTCATTGTCATTCTTGTGTGATATTTGAGGAGATCTTAATATAACGATCAGTCGTCTTTAAACATGTGTTCTAAATATTCGTATTTGTGGGATATTTGAGAAGGACATTGAGTTATCTAGAAAGAATACTACTATCGGATCTAACTCATATGATGAGTATGGCTGATCTTGTAGCCATCAGTGTAGAGACACTAAGGATAGATAGTGGGTGCTCTTTGGAGAAAGAGTTCGCTGAATTGATCTATATAAATCCTTGAATGGTATTATACCTAACTGTCAATCAAGTTGATTCATGTCATGGTTGTGTATATGATCCTTTGACTTGAGACAACAAAGATATCTTGTGGATGGATGACCATGTTTTGATTATGACTTACGAATCCCTAGCCACTGGATATCTTAAATGTGGATACGATATGAAGTCCTAGAAGATGATTTTGTGATCAAGATGGGATTATCATCTATCAGTATTTGAGGAGATTGACTCAAGGAATGAGATGCAATTAAATCATTGGCCAAAGTAGTAGAAATATTGTAGGAGTTCCCGATGATTTCCTAGACACATTAATTCTAACGTGAGTGATCAATTAAGGTTTGATGGTTGATCATACCTTAAGTTATTCACGAGTCTCATGGGTATGAAGGATTCCATATGCATTGTAACCGATGACGAAGTACGTAGTGTACCCTGACACATAAGAGAGTTCTTATAAACTCTTTCTCCTAGAGTACGTAGTGTAGCCTGACACCCAACGGACTGGAAACTCAACTTATCGATTGGGTTAAATTGATCTTTGATTAATTAATCTATATGTTGATATGGATAATTAAATAATGTTGATCAATAAGTTGTTATTTGGTCTATAGAGTTATTGATTAGTGCGATATATGAATGATAACAAGCAAAAGTTACTCTAAATCATACATTTTATTTGCATTCTGATCATTGAATGTTTTAAATAAACAATTATTTTGCATGTTATCATGATATGATACCTAGAATAATCACTTTTCATTGTATTTTAAATGGGTAGTTAATTACAAATAATTAGTGCTGTCATTAGGAATTTTAAGTAATAAATAGGACTCTCATAAATAAATACTCTATTAGTAATTGTTGGACAAGACAATTCACAATTGCTAATAGCATTTAATTTCAATAAAATATTATTTTCTGTTTCTGAAATAATCACTTTCAAAGGTTTCTTTAATTTTCGGTTATGTTAAAAATGCCCTTAGTGGGCTGATTTGTACTAATGTTTTTTTTGAGGTCATATGGACAGGGCACGTACGAGAATCCTGTGAGCCAATCACATGATGAAGAAGAAGGCTGTGTACATCGCGATGTGTACACGGTTAAAAATTAGCTCACCTGGAGGGGTATGCGGTGCAGACATACAAGTCATCTTCCACCAATCAGATGGAAGAGGACATGACGCCGACTAGTCACAACACGTGGTACAGACGTGTGTGCAGAGCAATGCGCACCAAGCGACTTAACAAACTTGCGAAAAGGGGGAGAAGCATCGCGATTTCGAAATTTCTTTAAGAGTGAAGAGGCGGGAGGCGAAAACGCTATCTTCTTGATTTTCGCTCCCGACGCATTGTTGGCCTGGAGGACACAGGCGAGATTAAGAGAAGATCAAGCGATTCTGACAATTTCAAGAAGTTATCGGGTTGAGGACATCAATTTGAAGCTTCGAGGTTCATGGAATCGGTTTAGGGGTAGGAAATAATTTCGTTTTCTTTTCTTTTCTCTTGAGTTACCATAAATTCTTCTTTCGTTTTGTGACTGAAATAGATTCTTACAGCAGCAGTTATAAATAGTTATTTCATTGTTTCTTTTGGATTTTTGATTCACATT
Organism: Lemna minuta; assembly: GCA_024174645.1. NCBI lineage: Eukaryota > Viridiplantae > Streptophyta > Magnoliopsida > Alismatales > Araceae > Lemna > Lemna minuta. The sequence continues at coordinate 4,605,436 of CM044108.1, forward strand.
TAGATTTCAGGATTTACATTTTCGGTTTGAAAATTTAGTAGGTTGTTTTTATTTCTTTTCTCTTCCCTCTAATCGAATCGTTTCTTCTTGAAGATTTTGTGACTAGGATTAGATCGATCTGAAGTCATAATTCATATCTTAACTGTATTTTCTGAATTTAAATTCCACTGAAAAATTAGGTTTCGATTTTTAGTTCTTTAAATCTGAAAGTATTGTCAGTTTGTTTTGTTACTGAATTTCTTTTCTAAATTCTGATAGAAGAATTTTCCTAGAACAGTTATCTTTTCTTTTGTTTGTAAGCATCTTTTGGAGTCAAATTTAAACCAATTTTAGGTTTAGATTGTCATTTCTTCAATTCAGTTAGTGTTGCCATTTCTTTTTGGCAGAAAACAGAAAAAATATTAAAGAGATATAATCTCTATTATGTTATTTCCTTCTTCTTTTTTGTGCGTGTGAATTCAGTTAGAAACTTGAGTGATTCTTCTGTTTAGTTAACCTAGATTGGATATAATTTGAGAAGTTTTAAAAATAAGCCTGACTCTATATTAATTGGTGGCAGTAAGAGGGAAATTTATTGTTAAATCAGAAAAAAAGCCAAATTACAAAAATAGAGAAAGGTTAATAAGAATAAAGTAAAACATAAAAGATAAAAAAAACATTTTGAATTTGAATTCTAGAACAGAATAAAAAGAAATTCTAAAAATAATATAAAAAGTTCCTAATCTCTTTTTCATATTTTAATTGAGAAAGTAATCTTTCTCAATAGAGTCTATTTTCTTTTCTTTAGCATTATAAGTGGAAAATGAGGAAAAATAGAGTGCAGGGAAATAGAAACATTCACAATTAGACAACTATTGAGTTTAGTTGGATGAGAAAAAGCTCTTAAGTAAATAGAAAAGTAGACTTTGCCATATCCTCCCTTGGATCGACCCCTTTTACTAAGCCTAATCTTTAGATAGCTAGGAGTTAAAGGGAAAATTTCTTTAGATACACTTTTATTGATAAAGTCCAAATAAAGGCATAACGACACAATTAATTAGGATAATTTGGACTCATCAATTGGCGCCGCGGCGGGGAGGCAAAAGGCAAATTATATTTTTTTTCTATTTTTTTATGTTTTTAGGAACTAATTCTCATTAAATTTCCATCACTGCATTATTTTTTTCCTCTCTGATTAAAATTGACAAAATTGCAAAAATTATTATTACTTTTGTTTGTTTCTTATTATCAAAATGAAGCACGACACTATATGCACGGAGGAAGATCAGTAAGACAAAAGTTGCTGATTCAATTTGACAGCAGAGAAGAACAGAAGCTGCAAATAGGTCAAGATAAGAGTACAACAAGTGAAATTACTATCAAAGAGACTATGGCAGATAAGGCAAAGGATGGAAAGGATCAGAATGAGCTAACACGGAAAGAATTGTCGGCACCATCAGATTATGAAGCTTTCACAAGAATTTCAGCACCATTAAATGATAATGCAAATTTCAAGATTGACGCCACCATGTTGAATTTCTTACCAAGCTTCCATGGGAGGTTTAGCGATGAACCATATGAATTTTTGCGGGAATTTACTCAATTTTGTTCATCCTATTATTTTCCAGGAATTTCGCAAGAAGCAGTGAAATTAATGCTTTTACCATTTGCCTTGAAAGATCGAGCAAGAGAATGGCTAAATGACACGGGGAAGACTTTTACAACTTGGCAAGAAGTTCAAATGAGCTTCCTACAAAAGTATTTTTCATATGGAAGAACACATGCTTTGAGGAAAGCAATAAGAGATTTTACACAAGGTAATGAAACTTTTGGAGAGGCTTGGGAAAGATTTATGATATTAACGAGAAAATTCCCTCACCACGGCATTCCTGATCATGAATTAGCTCAGATATTTTAGCAAGGATTGGATTATCAAGAAAGGCAACTTGTTGATATATCAAGTGGGGGAAATTTCCTTAACACAAGAGCAAACGAATCTTTAAAACGTATGGAGGAATTTGTAGAGATTGGGTTTTCCGACAAAGCTCAATGATAAATTCAAGAACTGGAGGAATTAAAAGAGGAGTGATTGATGTCAAGGGTATGGAAACAGAGGTTAAGATGGAAAGGATGGAAAGGGAAATGAAACAATCTTTACTTGAGATAACAGAAAATTTTAAACACCTTCTTAAAGATGCACTAAGTACAATCAAGCCCGAAGAAAATGTAAGTAAAGTGCAGGTGAATTCTACTTGTGGAATGTGTGCATCAAATGACCATTTGCAAGAGCAATGTAAGGCAATACAAACTGAGCAAGTTAATGCATTTGGTCAACACCAAAATACTAGCAATTGGCATGCTGGGAGCAAAATGATTAATCATGGGCATAATAACATACAACAAGGAATAGGAATGCAGCATCACCATCCCAAGATGCAAGTGATGGGATCTGAGGTCGATAACTTTCCGAAATTTTGATCAAAACATCAAATGCAGCGGGAAAACATTGAATCAGACATTCAAAAATACCGAGCCACCAAGAACAGATGATCCTATCATCTAGTATGTATGAGAAAACATACTTACAGGTTTCCTTGAAGGAGTTCTTGAAGCTATTCAAGTGTCTAGCCTCTAGCGGTATCCACACGGTCTCCAGATGGTTGGATCTCCTCTTCAAAGCTCTTCACCAAGAGAAAGAGAAGAAAAGGAGAGAATTCCCACAAGGCTTGCATGGGCACCTTCGAGTTGTGGTCGTCCTCCCCTATTTATAGACATTAGGAATGAGGTTTTTCATAAAAACCCTCATAATTATGTCTATATCCACCAACATCCATAAACCTTATGTGTGTGACCCTCTAGGTCCATATATCTCACTAGTTAATAACTCTATAGACCAAATAACACCTTATTGGTCAACCTTAATTAATTATCCACATCCACATATAGATTAATTAATCAAGGATCGATTTAACCCAATCGATAGGTTGAGTTGCCAGCCCGTTGGGTGCCAAGCTACACGACGTACTCTAGGAGATATGGAGTATGTAAGAACTCACTTATGGAACCTTCCCGTCATTGATTACCATGTATGTATAATCCTTCATCACATTAGACTCATGAATGACTTAGGGTATGGTCAAGCTGTCAAACCCTAATCGATCACTCAAGTTAGTACTTGATGCGTGTAGAAATCATCGAGAACTCCTTCTTCGATATTTCTACTACCTTAACCAAGGATTTCATCGCATCTCATTCCTTTGAGTCAATCTCCTCAAATACCCAGGGTGGATGATCCCATCTTGACCACACAATCATCTTCGCGGACTTCATGTCGTATCCAATATATGACGTTTTAGATATCCAGTGGCTAGGGATTCGTAAGTCATAATCAAAACACGATCATCCATCCACAAGATGTCTTTGGTGTCTCAAGTCAAGGACCACATACACAATCATGACATGAATCAACCTGATTGACGGTTAGGTATAATACCATTCAGGGGATTCATACGGATCAATTCAGTGAACTCTTTCTCCAAAGAGCACCCACTATCTATCCTTAGTGTCTCCCACACCGATGGCTATAGGATCGGCCATACTCATCATATGAGATGGATTAGATAGTGCTATTCTTTCCGGATAATTCGATGTCCTTCTCGAATATCCCACGAATAGGAATATTTAGAACATATGTTTAAAGACTAGTGATCACTATATTATGATCTCATCATAATTCACATAGTCATTGCACATGCTCATGGACTTCATTGCAAACATCACACAAGAATGACAATGAATGAATTTCATTTCAATGAACATAAACAAGATACATGAAAGTGTGATTGGCTTATAGGCCACATAATATCCATCAGCAAGGTCAACCTCATGTTCATCAAAATACACATTACTATCAAAACCAGCCCCCACCGTACCAAAACCTGCAATTTCATCATGGTCAACCACAGTTTCAGCATGGTCAACAGTTCCACCAAAATGCACTTATCTCTCATCCGGGTGCTCCAAATTATGTTAATCATTCCTCTAATCAAAAATTTGTGGGAGATTGTGAAACGTTTGCAGGATAAGGAGAGAGCATGGGAAGAAGAGAAGAAGCTCATTATTGACACATATTGAGATGCTAGAAATCTACTACAAGGCATGGTGATGATGAGTGAAGAGCCCCGAGAACAAAAGAATAAAGGTAAATTGGAATAATCATCTGCAAAAGGTAATTTTTCAGGTCAGTTTCCAACCAAGCCTTGTGTTAATCCTAGAAATTTATCTTACAATAACAGAACACAATTAAATACATGCAATTCTTTTATAGTATCAAAAAATGCTAAAAATATGAATTTTTGTCAAGAACATGAGAAAACTAACAGATCATTGAATGCTATTTCATGTCTTAGGAATGGGAAGATGCTTCCCAATATAATTGGAAAAAACGAAGAGATTAGAGCAGGGAAGAAGAAAAATCGAGACTTCGGAAAGGAAGTTTTAGATTCGAGGTTATTCTGAATCAAGGAGGAAAAAGGAGGAGGAAAAGATCAATTCCTTTCCCAAATGCATTGACATCGATCGAAAAGAAAACAGATAATTCTCACTTATTAGATGTCTTTAGAAACACAAATATTACTATTCCACTCACAGACGCTATCCAATACATCCCTACTTATGGCAAGTTTGTGAAGGACTTATGCACTTCTTGACGGAAAAAAAGAATTAAGCTTTCTGAGAATGTCAGCTCTATCCTTTTACATAGCCTCCCTGAAAAACAGAAAGATCCTGGAGCACCATTAATCAAGTGTACTATTCAAAGCTTGGAATTTAATAGAGTTCTTTTAGACACTGGAGCAAGTGTTAATATTTTACCAAAACTTGTTTTTGACAGATTTAAACTCAGTGATCTAGAGCCAATTAAGTTGGAATTGCAATTAGCAGATGGATCAATACGAGCTCCATATGGAAAATCAGAAGATGTGATTGTTATTGTAGGAAATTTAGCATTTCCTGTAGATTTTATAGTAACAGATGTGAAAATTATTGGAGCAATTTGAAATGCTCCAATAATTCTGGGCAGACCTTTTCTTGCAACAGCTAGGGCAATTGCTGATTTTGATAAAGGTAGAATAGAGTTGAGGATGGGACATGATAAGTTAGAAATTCCAATCCCAAACTTAAAGAGGATACCTGATTATGTTTGTGAGGATATAAATGGAATTGATCGATTACTAGAAAGTGAAAGAGAATATGATCAACTATGTTCTGAGGTAATGTCTATTGAGTTAGTAGAGAAAGAAATAGACCTGAATTCTCTGTTAGTTGCAGAAATAGGAGAAGAACTAGAACTCAAATCCTTACCTGAAACTTTGAAATACATCTTCTTAGATGAAGGAAGGTCTAAACCTATTATAATCTCCTCATCATTATTAGAAGAACAAGAAAAAAAATTGATAGCAGTGATATCACAATATCAAACAACAATAGGGTGGACTATTGAAGATATTAAAGGAATAAGCCCGGTAATTTGTGAACACCGAATTTTTTTAGAAGAAGATTCCAGACCAACTAGGCAACCTCAAAGAAGGTTGAATCCTCATATTTTTGAAGTAGTGAAGAAGGAAACTCTGAAATGGTTACAAGCAGATTTCATTCATGCCATTTCTGATAGTCCTTGGGTAAGTCCAATCCATGTGGTACCAAAGAAATCTGGAACTACAGTTGTGAAAAATGAAAAGGGAGAGGAAATGCAGACAAGAGTGGTGTCCGGACATCGTGTATGTATTGATTACAGAAAATTAAATGAGGCAACAAAGAAAGATCATTATCCACTTCCATTCACAGATCAAATTCTAGAGAGATTAGCTGGACAGAAATTTTATTGCTTCCTAGATGGTTACTCAGGGTACAACCAAATCGCAGTTCATGAATATGATCAAGAAAAAACCACTTTCACATGCCCCGTAGGTACTTTTGTTTTCAAAAGAATGCCTTTTGGATTATGCAATGCACCGGCAACCTTTTAACGATGTATGAATGCATTATTTTTTGAATATATCGGTGTATTTTTAGAAATCTTTATGGATGACTTCTCGGTTTTTGGTATGTCATTTGATGAATGTTTAACTAATCTTGAACAAGTATTGAAAATTTGTGTGCAGAACAATCTAGTCCTAAGTTGGGAGAAGTCCCATTTTATGGTGCAAGAAGGGATTGTCTTGGGCCATATTATCAGCAAGGAGGGAATCAAAGTGGACCAAGCCAAAGTGGAGGTCATCAAGAATCTACCCTTGCCACAGAACCAAAAACAACTTAGAGGATTTTTAGGACACGCTGGATTTTACCGTCGCTTCATCAAGGATTTCGCAAAAATAGCAAAACCCCTAACTCATTTGCTTTGTAATAATGTGGATTTTTCTTTAGGAGAAGAAGCTAGATCTTCATTCTTACTCATTAAAGAAGCACTTATAAAAGCACCTATCTTGCAAGCCCCAAGATGGGAATTTCCTTTTGAAATTATGTGCGATGCCTCTAACAATGCAGTGGGAGCAATTTTAGGACAAAGGATCAATGGCAATCCAGTGGCAATTTACTATGCAAGTAAGACACTTGGAGGAGCGCAGGTAAACTACTCAACAACAGAAAAAGAATTACTTGCAATTATGCAAGTAATCCAGTGGCAATTACTTGCAATATGTTTTGGGTAGCAAAATTATCGTATTTTCTGATCATGCAGCATTAAAATATCTACTAACTAAGAAAGAATCAAAATCTCGGTTGATTAGATGGATTCTTTTACTCCAAGAATTTAATTTAGTGATTAAAGATCGGCCAGGAAGAGAAAATGCAGCGGCGGATCATCTTTCAAGAATTCAAACTGAGGATTCGCACATTATCAATGAGAATTTTCCGGACGAAAGCATCCTTGCAATAGACTGCAGTCCATTACCTTGGTATGCCCATATCATTAATTATTTGGTTGCAGGTGTAACGCGAGACAATTGGGATTATGCAACGTGTAAAAAATTCTTCAAGGAGGTAAAGCAGTACTTCTATGACGAACTTGAACTCTTTTAACTAGGGGCTGACGACATTTTTCGAAGGTGTGTGCCTGAGGAAGAACATGTAAGTATTTTAAATTCTTGTCATTCTTCTCTTTGTGGGGGCATTATGCAGCATTTAAGGTACTGCATGCTGGATTTTATTGGCCTACATTATCCTCTGATGCACATACCTATTGTACAGCTTGTTTAAAATGTCAAGCCTCTGTCGATCTGCGGAAAAGAGATGCAATGCCTCTTCGTCCTGTTATAGAAGTTGAAATCTTTGACTTATGGGGAATTGACTTTATGGATTCGAATATATTTTAATTGCAGTCGATTATATGTCAAGATGGGCAGAAGCAAATCCCACAAGAACTAATGATCATCAAGTGGTAGTTAAATTCATTCACCAACATATTTTTTGTAGGTTTGGCTGCCCAAGAGCTATCATCAGTGACGGAGGGAAGCATTTTAGCAACCAACAATTGCAATCGATGTTAAAGAAATACGGAGTGGAGCATCGAATCACAACTCCATATCATCCTCATGCCAATGGTTAGGTTGAGAACACCAACAGGGAGGTAAAGAAAATTTTAAAGAAAATTGTAAGGCTAGATGGTAAGGATTGGTCCACCAAACTCTATGATGCATTGTGGGCATATAGAACAGCTTATAAAACACCCTTAGGAATGTCACCATTTAGATTAGTTTATGGTAAGGCTTGTCATCTACCTGTGGAAATTCAACATTGAAGTTATTGGGCTATAAGAAAACTTAATCTTTCTTTAGATAATGCAGGAAAAGCAAGGCTGCTTCAGTTACATGAATTAGAAGAATTAAGGAATGAAGCTTACAACAATTCTCCGAGTTTACAAGGACAAAATGAAAAGTTTCACGATAAACACCTCAGCGTAAGACATTCTCTCCGAGGACGGAAGGTATGGGAGTATAACTCTGGTTTGAAATTATTTCCGAGGTAAGTTGAAGTCTAAATGGGATGGACCAATGGTAGTTATTGAAAGTTATGATAATGGAGTTGTTCTTATTGAAAATGAAAAAAATAAAACCCAATTTAAGGTAAATGGGCAGAGGCTTAAGCCATATATAGAACTTGAAAATCAAAACTTTCCCTCAAGTTCAACTTTTGAAGTCCACAATTTACAAGATCCTAGTGTTGAGTAGCATTTTTTTTTCTGTTTTTTGTTTTCTGTTATCTTTTTTTTTTCAGCAGCAAAAAAGAAAAAAACTGTTATAATTTACATCAGAGTTTACAGTAATAGCTAATTATAACTGAATTATTTTTACAGTGCAGGTACAATTCTGTTCAAAAAAGAAATAAAAAAAAATAAAAAAAAAGGAGCACAATCGGTTGGAGAAATTGAAGTGCAAAACTGATGAAGCGTGCACAATAGGTTCTGCCAATCCTACGAAAAATACGGTTTGCAGTTCTGTTATTTTCACTTGTTTCATTGCCTTTTATACATATGAATGAACCATGATGATATATGCAGGAATAGCTTACATCTAGGGGGAAGGTTTTATAATCTGTTTATTAAAGAGCATTCTTGGATGGAATATGCAGGAATAACCATGATGATATAATCTGTGACTAAAAGAGTTAGACTTCAATAGTGAAGAACATTCCCCCAAAATTTAGAGCCAACAATTAGAATGGTTTAGAGAAAATAAAAGAAGGGACATAATAGTTACCCTTAAACTCAGGTTTACTTAGTCTTTAGCTATGATTGAGGTGAAAGTTAGAATACACTAGGAATTTACAAGCTGAATGAAATCAGGTAACCTACGGTGCTAGTGTAGTCTAAAGAAGAAAACCTCAGTAGGAGAGTTTAGTGGAAAGTTCAACATGATTAGGAGTGCTTTGTGATAACATGCTATATTTACATCATAAAACATGATTTTTCATGCATATTAAAGCATAAATGATTTCATTTACATGCATGTTATCATACTTATTTGTATTTTTCTATTATTCTCTTAAAAAGTCATTATAATCTCAAAATACTTTAATTTAGGGTTAATTTTTATAAATTAGAGTTTAATAATTTGATAACCCATATTTTTCTTGAGATTATAACTGTTTTTAAAGTTAAAATAATAAGAGAAACAATTTTTATAAACATTCATTTTATTTTCTAAAGTTTAAAATCTTAATAAATGAATGTATTTTTGAAATAATAATTTTAACTCTTATTATTTATTAAATCTGACTTCTTAGAATAATAGATAATTAAATTTTGGATCAAATGAAAGAAATTTGGATTAATTTGGAGTTGTATTTTAAAAGATATGATTTTTACAATTTTTAGGGATTTTTCTGGATTTTTCCTATTTTTTATGATTTTATTTTCTATTTAAAAAGGTTTAAAATAAATAAAAAAGTGCAAAAAGCGCGCGGGTCCCACGAGGGTGCGACGTGGCACGCAAGGCCACGTGGCAGAGCCACGCGGACCTGCGCAGCGCCTACGTGGCACGTTTTATTTTTATAGTATTTATATTATTATTATATATATATAAAATGGGTCTTCAGCCTTCCCTAGATGGGAAGGGTTATTAACCCTCTTAAATGTCGGGATTTATATACCCTACATTTCTGTTTGTTTTTGTCCATGTGGGACTAATCCACACTTTACTGACCGTGTAGGTGATGTGGCGCGACGAGGAGCGTCGGATCGGCGGCGCATCAGAAGATCCACTCGTCGATCGCGTGGACACGGACCACCCGATCTGATCAAAACACGTGCTCTTTAAAAATGTTATAACGGATACGATTGAAGCAACGTGGCGGCATCACACGCACCGATCGGGTGGACGCGCGGACCACCGAAGAAATCAAACGCACGTGTCTTAATTAAGGCGTTATAACGGACGAGATTTAATCTCCCCGGAAGCATCTCGGTCGTTCGATCGCGATCCAAGGGGCGATATTCAAGCGTTTTTATAACGCCTATCAACGCGAGATCATCCAGACCGTTGATCCAGATCCGACGGCCACGATATTTTCCGAAACGGTCCATCGTGGACGTTTCATCGTAACCGTCGATCGAAACAATCGGACGGTTACGCCCAAATTTCCTTTAAATAGACTTGTTCTTCATCGATGTATGTATCCGAGTGAGAATTCAAAAAAATTGACTGTCTAGACACCTCTCTCTCTCTCTTCTCTCGAGTTCTTTCTCTTCCTCTTTCAATTCTGCATCCACGGAGGGGTAGAAGTCGAGATTTGGTGGAAAATCGAGGGAGAAATCGACGCTTGAAGCTCGTCGTGACGTTCTTGGTGTTCTTCGCGATTAATCAGTTTAATCGCCACATTTTGATCGCTAAATGGGTTTAGTGGAAGCGATTTTACCTTAATTATTGTCTTATAATGTTTAATTTTCGTTTAGATTAGGATTTAGAAGTTAATTTTATCAAATTTTACCTAAAATCGCTCATTTTCACGCTCGAAATTTTCTCTCCACTTCGAATCTTGATTTCTCCGCGAAATCAAGTTCAAATTCAACGATTTTTGATTCCGTGGAATCGATTTGAACTCTACTTTCTTAAAATACCATTTTCCCCAATTTCTGCCATCAATTTCTTGTCCGATTTGATCAAATTTGAAGATTACGTCAAGAAATTGCTTAATTCCCTGTGGATTCGACCCATATTTACCATTATACCCTTGAATTCGTGATTAATTCTCAAAATTGGTAAGTTTGGAATTATTTTTGACGCGATACCGCGTGAAATCGACGACCTCGCGGTCTCGTCACGTCACTTTGCTGCTAAATTCTTATTCTTAATATTCCAATTTCCATATCCCTACCAAATCGTTTCTCCAACCCATGAGCAATTGTGTAACAAATGATGAAAATAAGGGGAGAAATTATTTTAAACCCTTGTTCACTCATGTGCAAGACCAAAAAAAGAGGGAAATAAGCTGCAGAGCAACATCAAACTATCAATAAGCGGCTACCGCTGCAAATAAGTTGCAAACAGCAGTGAGGAACACTTGTCATTTACCAAATAAGTGTGTGAATACCACAAAAGGAACTATGTTCTGCATTCTTTTAACATAAATTCTTGCACATGAGTGGGATGGGAAGTTCCTATTTAAACCCCAGTGGCAAACACCAAGAAAACACAAGGAAACTCATGTGGAAGGAGAAATTTTTCTTCTTTTATTTTCTTTTCTGCTTTCTTTCTTTTTAGCAGCAAAGCTCCTTGATCGAGTTTAGATAAATGATGACCCTGAATGAGCTTCTAATTAATATCTTCTTTTCCTCATTTCTGCAAAGGAATGACAATTTGGCACTGCTAGGGGAAACTTAAAATACCTGTCATAATGATGCAAAGTGCAGGCAAAATGATGTATTCATTGCTGAATCCTCAATCATTGCTAAGGGACTAGCAATAGGTAAAATAGGGGGTTATGATAACAAGCAAAAGTTACTCTAAATCATACATTTTATTTGCATTCTGATCATTGAATGTTTTAAATAAACAATTATTTTGCATGTTATCATGATATGATACCTAGAATAATCACTTTTCATTGCATTTTAAATGGGTAGTTAATTACAAATAATTAGTGCTGTCATTAGGAATTTTAAGTAATAAATAGGACTCTATAATAAATACTCTATTAGTAATTGTTGGACAAGATAATTCACAATTACTAATAGCATTTACTTTCAATAAAATATTATTTTTCTGTTTCGAAATAATCACTTTCAAAGGTTTCTTTAATTTTCGGTTATGTTAAAAATGCCCTTAGTGGGCTGATTTGTACTAATGTTTTTTTTGAGGTCTTATGGACAGGACACGTACGAGAATCCTGTGAGCCAATCACATGATGAAGAAGAAGGCTGTGTACATCGCGATGTGTACACGGCTAAAAATTAGCTCACCTCGGAGGGGGTATGCGGTGCAGACATACAAGTCATCTTCCACCAATCAGATGGAAGAGGACATGACGCCGACCAGTCACAACACGTGGTACGTGACGTGTGTGCAGAGCGATGCGCACTGCAGCGACTTTAACAAACTTGCAAAAAGGGGGAGAAGCATCGCGATTTTGAAATTTCTTTAAGAGTGAAGAGGCGGGAGGCGAAAACGCTATCTTCTTGATTTTTCGCTCCTGACGCATTGTTGGCCTGGAGGACACAGGCGAGATTAAGAGAAGATCAAGCGATTCTGACAATTTCAAGAAGTTATCGGGTTGAGGACATCAATTTGAAGCTTCGAGGTTCGTGGAATCGGTTTAGGGATAGGAAATAATTTCGTTTTCTTTTCTTTTCTCTTGAGTTACCATAAATTCTTCTTTCGTTTTGTGACTGAAATAGATTCTTACAGCAGCAGTTATAAATAGTTATTTCATTGTTTCTTTTGGATTTTTGATTCACATTTAGATTTCAGGATTTACATTTTCGGTTTGAAAATTTAGTAGGTTGTTTTTATTTCTTTTCTCTTCCCTATAATCGAATCGTTTCTTCTTGAAGATTTTGTGACTAGGATTAGATCGATCTGAAGTCATAATTCATATTTTAACTGTATTTTCTGAATTTAAATTCCACTGAAAAATTAGGTTTAGATTTTCAGTTCTTTAAATCTGAAAGTATTGTCAGTTTGTTTTGTTACTGAATTTCTTTTCTAAATTCTGATAGAAGAATTTTCCTAGAACAGTTATCTTTTCTTTTGTTTGTAAGCATCTTTTGGAGTCAAATTTAAACCAATTTTAGGTTTAGATTGTCATTTCTTCAATTCAGTTAGTGTTGCCATTTCTTTTTGGCAGAAAACAGAAAAAATATTAAAGAGATATAATCTCTATTATGTTATTTCCTTCTTCTAGTGCATGTGAATTTAGTTAGAAACTTGGAGTGATTCTTCTGTTTAGCTAACTTTAGATTGGATATAATTTTGAGAAGTTTTAAAATAAGCCTGACTCTATATTAATTGGTGGCGTAAGAGGGAAATTTATTGTTAAATCAGAAAAAGCCAAATTACAAAAATAGAGAAAGGTTAATAAGAATAAAGTAAAAACATAAAAGATAAAAAAAACATTTTGAATTTGAATTCTAGAACAGAATAAAAAGAAATTCTAAAAAAATAATATAAAAAGTTCCTAATCTCTTTTTCATATTTTTAATTGAGAAAGTAATCTTTCTCAATAGAGTCTATTTTTCTTTTTCTTTAGCATTATAAGTGGAAAATGAGGAAAAATAGAGTGCAGGGAAATAGAAACATTCACAATTAGACAACTATTGAGTTTAGTTGGATGAGAAAAAGCTCTTAAGTAAATAGAAAAGTAGACTTTGCCATATCCTCCCTTGGATCGACCCCTTTTACTAAGCCTAATCTTTAGATAGCTAGGAGTTAAAGGGAAAATTTCTTTAGATACACTTTTATTGATAAAGTCCAAATAAAGGCATAACGACACAATTAATTAGGATAATTCGGACTCATCAATGAACGTAGAGGGTCGCACACATATAAGGAGAACGACCACAACTAAAGGTATCCATAAAAGCTTTATGAAAATTCTCTCTTTTCATCTCTTTCTCTCTTGGTGAAGATCTTTGAAGAGGATATTCAACCATTTGAAGATCATGTAGATACCGCTAGAGGCTAGACACTTGAATAGCTTCAAGACCTCCTTTAAGGTAGCGTTTAAGTATGTTTTTCATGCATACTATATGGATCCAACCTTTAACCTTCCAAGAAAGATTTCATACCAATGAGACATGGAGTTCAAATATTTAAGGAGCATTCACCTAAAACTCTTGAAGATATATGGTTGATGGAGAAGATCTTGTATGCCTTAGCGATTGGATCCATCATGTAGGCTATGCTATGTGATAACATGCAAAAGAGAGCAAGTATAGTCATCTTTGTCATAATGTAGTTAAAGAGTCAAAATCATTTATATTTTTCACATGTTATCATATGATTATGCTAAAATGAATATCTTTTAGTTAAATGAAGTAAAAGTGTTTCAAGAGGTCATTTATAGCAATTAAAGATAGTTTTCTTTTTGTTAAATTTTTTGTTTTCCTTAAATGAGTGAACTATCTTTAATTGATCTTAATTGGAAGTTTTTTATTTTAACTAAAGCCCTTAATGGGCTCTTTATATCTAATGGGCTTTAGTAGCATTGTGGGTCGGATATGTATGGAGAAATCGTTGACCAATGGCAAGTGGAAGCATGATGTTGGGTGTAAAGCAATATATGCAAAGAATTCCGTGAATGCAAAGTTTGGTGCTTTTCACGGTAATGCCACACCACCAATAAGCTCAGATTATGACTAACTACATATGGGAACAAAGATAAAGCATGACAAGGGTACACAACAGCGAGCATCACTATCCTAACTAACTCACGTATTCTCAAAAGTGTGAACCAGTTAGGTTAAATAAGCGAAATGGAGAAGGAGGATGCGGTCTTGAATTCCTACCCAACAGAGCTTGGCCGGGAGGACACAGTAGGGAGAAGAGTCTAAGATTGATCCGAGAGGCATTCGAAGTGAAGTTCGTGCTCATTCTATGCAGTTCGGCATTAACAAGGTCTCGAAGGGTAGTTAAGAGTTACTTTGCGCCTTAGTTTTTTTGGAACATTCTTTCTAATTCATTTAGTTCATTTTCATGGATTTAGATTTAGTTTTCTACTATTTTCAGGATAAATATCTTCTTATTTTAGAAATATTTCTTTGAATTTAATTACAACATACCTTTCGCAGTGAATGTATTTGTTTTTATTTTCTTTTATTCTTGGTGAATTAGTTCTTAATCAGTGTAAGATTAGGATTTACCAAGAAAAATATGTTTGATTATCTTTTCAAAATCTGTTCCTCTCTTTAACTCTATTTCAGTCAATACCAATAAGAGAAATTTTACTGAGAGCCATAGATTTAGTTGGATTTAGAAGAGATTTATTAAAAAAAGTATCTTAAACATGAAATAATTGGATATAAGTCCTTCTCTATATTGCTTCTTTTTGTTTAGATTCAAGAGATTTTGTAAGAGTTGATACAATTGTAAGAGTAAAGTCATATCAGCATAATGAATCCCTTAGGGACCTAGTCTATCTAGGAAGAATAAAAAAACAAAAGACACAGTAGTAGGATAAGTACATATTAAAGGACCAAAGATAAAAACATCAAGAAAAAGAAGTGATGCATTGGAATAGGATTGATATGAGTGGTTATAATTAGAGAAATATTCTTATAAAAAGAAAATAAAAGATATGCAAAATTCCTTGTAATTCACTCCCTTTTAGATATCGGCCATAAGATTTAGTTAAAAACAAGAGTTACAGAGTAGTATAACTGATTTGAAGTGTGCTGGAAGAACAATGCAAAAATGAAAGAAGGATTTGTATTGCCTCCCTTGGATTCGAGCTATATTTTGAAAAGATAAGATTAAGGGAAAGTATTTATGATAAATCACATTGCATAAGCCCAATAAAACCATTACAATGACATAAGATTTATGTCTTTATTTGGACTTATCACTATGTACACGACCAGATGCGACATTTGCTCTAAGTGTTACGACCAGATTTCAGGCTAACTCGGGTGAGAGACATTAGGAAGCGGTGAAATGCATACTTTAATACGTAAGAAGTATTAAGGATTTATTTCTGGTCTATGGAGAAGAGAAGCATAAGCTACAAGGTTTTCAGTTAGACCCAAAAGATAATAGATCTACATCTAGATTCTTGTTCAATTTGAATGGGTGAGTAGTGTATTGGAAGAGTTCCAAGCAGCCAACCACTGCAGATTTGACAACAGAGGTTGAGTACATTGCCACGAGTGACGATGCCAAGGAGGCAAGCTCATTGAAGAAGTTCATCATAGACCTTGGCATCGTCCCTACAATCTTATACCCTATTCTATTGTTGTGTGACAACAATTGTGCAAGAGCACACGTGAAAGCGCCAAGGTCTCATCAAAAGTCTAAACACATTCTAAGGCACTTTCACTTGATTAGGGAGATCGTTTATAAAGTAGATGTAGTGGTGGAAAGAGTTCTATCAATAGAAAATATTATAGATCCACCCACTGACTAAGCCTTTAGCTCAAGAAGTTTTTTTAGCGTCACTACAAAACTATGGTGTTGATGCAAGAGGGTGATTAGCTTTAACCCAAGTGAGAGATTGATGGACATTCTATGGCCTATAAGTGAATCACACTTCCATGTATCTCATTTAAGTTCATTGAAATAAAATTTATGCATTGCCAATCTTGTGTGATATTTGCAGTGAAGTACATGAGCACATCAATGAATAAGTAAATTGTGATGAGATCATAATCCTAAACGTAAATAAATTGTGATGAGATCATAAGTAAATTGTGATCACTGATATTTAAATGTCTATTATAAACATTCCTATTCTTGGGATATTCGTGAGGGACATAAAATTATCTAAAAGGAATAACACTATCTCATTTGACGAGTATGACTGATCCTGTAGCCATTGGTGTAGAGACACTAAGGATAGACAATGGGTGCTCTTTAGAGAAAGAGTTTATTGAATTGATCCGTGTGAATCCATAAATGATATTATACTTGACTGTCATTTAGGTTAATTCATGTTATGGTTGTGTATGTGGTCCATTGACTTGAAACACCAAAGACATCTTGTGGATGGATAATCGTGTTTTGGTTATGACTTATGAATCCGTAGTCACGGGATCTCTAAATCTTCATATATTGGATACGACATGAAGTCCTTAGAGGTGATTTGCCCTTTGTATTTGAGGAAATGACTCAAGGAATGAGATCATCTACCCTTTGTATTTGAGGAAAGTGACTCAAGGAATGAGATGTAATGAAATCCTAGGCCAAGGTAGTGAAAATATCGAAGGATTTCCTGATGATTTCCTACATGCATCAATACTAAATTGAGTGACTGATTAGGGTTTGCCAGTTGACCATACCCTAAGTCATTCATGAGTCTCGTGCAAATAAAGGATTATACATACAAAGTAGATCAGAAATAAGATTCAAAATGGAAGGGATGTTATAGTCATGAATTATTGAATATAATAAAACAAAGATATTGATCTAGTTCTAGATATAGACTGAATTCAATTGATGTCTAGAAATAGTAGTCACAAACCTTGACTCTTTATTAGTTGTGAGAATTGGCAATTAGTGTTTGAGAATAAAGTAGTTCATTCGCATTGCCTTATCCAAGAACACCTAGTTTGAAATCAAAACACTCTTAAACATGAATGTATATTGTTAGTTGTTATTCACAAGGCCAGCCACCATAGGGGCAAGAGAAGAAGAAGATTATAATGAAGAAATAGAGATGCATATGTAGAAACCTAGGATAGGCTTCCTCCTCAGCCTTTGATCAATGAAATGCTCTTTTATAATTTTCATAAGTTCCTCCCTTTTTTGGGTAAATCCTATTTTGATGGGTAGATTCTATTTTTAATGGAAAATCTTGTCTTCATGACCTTATCCAATAGGGAAGTCCTTATTCTTTAGGATCCTTAATTTTAAGACTTCAAATAACCTTTAATTCACGAATTGATGATGGTCCACTTCCCATTTGTCCACATGTCATGCTTTAATTTTATTTATATTCTTGGAATGAATCCTAATGTTGGACCACATATGCCTTCTCTCTTTCTTAGACCACTCTGAATAAATTTTTCTTGCACATAAAAAAAACGCACAATGGTATTAGATAGCCACCACTTTAATTTACTAAAGTCAAGTGGGGTTTGTTTCCAACTAAATTCCAAGACATTATATTTTAATCACTTTTTAAGAATATTTTAAGTAATTCATGAGTTTCAATAAATACTCTATAAGTCGCGAGAAATTGGTTAGCTAGTATGAAATTAAGTGTTATCATGCTTGAAAATAATTAGTCATTAAATATTATTCAACGATCAAATTATGGCTCACAAAAACCAAGTTATTAAGACATTCTTTGAAAGCGGTTACAAAAGTACGTGGTAGTCATGAGGGCATTCTTTGAACCATTGTGTTCAATGATTAAATCACAAATATGGATATGCAAAGTTGTTTGCCCTTGTTGATTTGACAAGCTTGCACAAGATAATGAATACTGAATCAAGTCATGAATGGTGAATGAGTATTGAAATTTGAGATGAATTGATGTAAAAATTAGCAAGGAGCAAGAACAAAGAAATAGTAGAGATGGTCTCTCTCTCTCCCCCTCTGCCCTCAAGGAATAGTAGAGAATTCCACGAAGATGATTGTGTGATCAAGATAGGATCATCCACCTTTTTTCAAAAAAAGGGATGGGATCATCCACCCTCGATATTTGAGGAGATTGACTCAATGAATAAGATTCAATGAAGTCTTTGGCCAAGGTAGTAGAAATATCGGAGAAGGAGTTCTCGATAATTTCTACACGCATCAGTACTGACTTGAGTGACCAATTAGGGTTTGATAGTTGACCATAACCTAAGTCATTCATGAGTCTAATGTGGATGAAGTATTACACATATATAGTAATCGATGACGGGAAGGTTTCATAAGTGAGTTCTTACATACTTCATATCTCGTGGTGTACGTGGTGTAGCTTGGCATCCAACGGGCTGGCAACTCAACCTATCGATTGGGTAAAATTGATCGTTGATTAATTAATCTATATGTGGATATGGATAATTAATTAAGGTTGACCAATAAGGGTTTATTTGGTCTATAGAGTTATTAACTAGTGAGATATATAGATCTAGAAGGTTACACACATAAGGTCTATGGATGTTGGTGCATATAGACATAATTATGAGGGTTTTAATGAAAAAACTTCATACCAAATAACTATAAATAGGGGGATAACGACCACAACTCAAGATGCCCATGCAAGCCTTGTGAGAATTCTTTCCTTTCTTCTCTTTCTCTCTTTGTGAAGAGATTTGAAGAGGAGACCCAACCATCCGGAGACCGTGTGGATACCGCTAGAGGCTAGACACTTGAATAGATTCAAGAACTCCTCCAAGGAAACCCTGTAAGTATGTTTTCTCATTCATACTAGATGATAGGATCATCTGTTCTTGGTGGCTTGGTGTTTTGAATATCCGATTCAATGAATTCCGCTGCATTTGATGTATTGAAAGTTGAGATGAATTGATGCAAACATTGGCAAGGAGCAAGAACAAAGAGATAGTAGAGATGGTCTTCCTCTCTGCCCCTCTGCCCCCAAGGAATGGTGATCCATGATCATATCAATTAATCGAATGCATTGATCCAATCACCAATCAAGTTATTCAAGTATTGATATATCTGACATCAAAGTTGACAGATTGATCGAGGGGGTGGTCAATTATGTGCTCAGTAATCGATCAACTCCATAAAAACTCAATCTGATCGTTAGACCTTTAGTTGTAAAATATTTATGTCTAGAGGGTTTAGCTTTAGTTAAACCTAAAGCTTACCGGGCATACCTAATTATCAACTTTGTTGTTTGCATTTAAAATATACAATTTGCCTATATCTCTCATTAAATTATTTAAGATGATCTATAGTAGATTGGGACAGTGATCATCAATCTGATCAATCATTACTCAATCATGATAGATTTGTCGATCACATGATAGATTTGCTTGATACGAATCAATCATTACTCAATCAGATGGACAAGGTGATCAGATCATTACTCAATCATGATCGGATCACCTTCCCTACTCTCATTGATAAGCTTGTGCAAAGTGGAGTAATGGTCCTTGCGAGTGATGACATTCTTGTAAATACGGTCAATTTCCTTAAATTTAAAACAAGATTAACCTATTCCTGTAATTTTATGTTTTAAAAATAAAAGAAATAAAATCCGGATAAGCGACTCCAAAACGTACGGTACGACGGCTAGTCACCTTGGACTTTAAGAGAGACGTATTGACTGGCTGTTGAGAATTCCACCGGCAGATGCCAGTCGTGGACTGTGGATGACTGGATAAACCCGGTGGGGCCCCCTTTTTTAGACGTTTACCGCTTCCCCGGATCTTATGATTTTTGAATCGTCGGGATATTTCCGAGGTCGAATGAGCGCGGTGACCGCGTACAACAATCTGAGCGAGGGGATACAGAGGAAAGATCGAGGATCTGATCAGGCTTTCACCAATCCGGTGCGGGCGGAGAGTTCATTTGATAGCAGGTATCCAGTGCGCCGGTTCTCCAGAGGAACCACGCGTAATTGCTGCTGTAATAGTGATTTCCAGGTTCGTTCTCGATCGCCTCCAAGAACATCTGTTCCGCTCCGCTGATATCTCCTCGCCCCTCCCAGAGAAAAAACGCGTAGCGGCTGATCGCCTCCGGATCTCGCGGTTCCGCCATTGCCGCCCACTGGAAGTACAATTCCGCTCTGCAACAGCTAATTGATCTTAAAAATCATATATAGACTTAGATTACTAATTTTTCGAAAACCCTAACCTGTCGTGATCGTTGGCGACGGTGTAGAGGAACTGAGCGTAGTTCCCGAGGATGAGAGAATTCGCTTCCCCTACGGCGATCGCTCGCTCGTACAAGCGGCGCCTCCGATCCGAGCAAGATTCCTCGTCCTGATGCTGCCGCGGATCCAGAGTCCCTTCCTTGATCCCGACGTCGAACCAGTTGAGGAATTCTCTGAGGCTAACTGTATCAGTCTCAGAGAGAAGTAGTTCCTGTTGTAGATCAGATAAAGAGTCTCTCTCCTCTGATATTTTATCCCTGCTGTTGGTCTCAGATTCGA
The DNA here is from genome assembly GCA_024174645.1 of Lemna minuta. Classification (NCBI taxonomy): domain Eukaryota; kingdom Viridiplantae; phylum Streptophyta; class Magnoliopsida; order Alismatales; family Araceae; genus Lemna; species Lemna minuta. The sequence goes on from CM044108.1 coordinate 4,626,169, forward strand.
CGGCGGAGATCGCGGAGGCCGTTACGCCGCCGTCGAAAGTGTTGCTCTCGACGGAAAAGACGACGTAATTGGCCAGCAAATGGAGGAGAGAGACGACGAGATAAGGAGAACTGAAGAACACTCGCCGAAAGAGCCAGAGAAAGGAATCTCTCCGGTCTCTGGAAATTCTATCGAGCACTGATTGGTCCGAAGATCCGAGGACGTATCTCTGGAGCTCGCCGATCATGAAAACGATAGCGGAGACCGCTCTCCCGGCGGCATCGTTGACTTCCTGGTAACTCTCGGGAAAAATCGGGGAGGAAACAGTCAGCCGATTCTTCATCTGCTCCATGCGGATGGATAACGGATTCTCCACCGGCCATGGGTTCACGGATAGAACGCTCTCGGGGGGAGACGGTGGGACCACGAACCACGGCGGCTCTGGCCGCCGGCGGCGGTCTTCCCCGGCGGCTCTGACGGCGAGAAGTTTCTGGAAGTTGAATTTCCGCCTCCGGTTGGAGGTCCGGTTGCCGGAGATGAATTTGAGGAGAGAGGCGTCGTTGAAGGAGAGCGACGACACCTCCGGGCTCATCCTCAGGAGCGCTGCCAGGAGGAGAACGGAGAAGGGGGGACGATAAAAACGAGCCGAGGATCCGAACCGCCGTCGAGATCCGAATCCTTAGGCCAGTTGATATAGCCGGAGATATTTTCACGCACCTCTGAACGGATAGAACCCACAACGTGAGGTGGAAGCGTGGTGGGGCCCGGAGGAGGAAAGGCAAAGGGTGGGGACCGAATCGTGATCTTTACACGTGGATGACAGCTCCCCTTGAAAAGGTGCGCTTTTTCTATCGACATGGACGAGAGAGAGGGAGAGAGGGGTGGGGTTTTGAGTTGATTCTTGTTTTTTTCTTCTAGCTTGGATCGTAGTCATTATGAAAACCAAGAGGGCAACTCGGAGTCTTCAAACTACGTGGGATATCAGTATTGGAGAGACGTGGGGGAGGGAGAGAGCATCACCCAATCAGCCGCAAGAAGATGAGAGGTGCGGTCAAAGTGGACCCTGCCAAGAGATGATCATATCAGGGGCTTGGATAAAATTACTACGATTCAACAGAACATCATCCATCGAAAGGGGATCAACAAGCTCCGCATGGATATGTCGCCTGTGGTGTCACTGTCTTGGCCAGTTCCCCATGACTATCACCATTTTCATCGAGAATCTCCTTTTGACTTGGTGAGTATCCTCCTTGTGAAGACCTGTCAAAAAAGGTTAGTTTTTTTTAATGTTTTTTAGGACAGAAATGGGATTAAGTCACACATGATATTTATGATGTTTCTTGGTTGGCCTCGTGAATCGACCTCGCCCTCGTATTCTCCCTCTCAAGTTGCTCGAGATTCTGTTATGTTTCAAGTGCTCCAATCAAGTTTTGATTCATCGGATAATCCGAGAGCTATCGGATTTGATTCCATCTCTATGTTTGTTCAAAATAGTTTCTCGCGTACATTCTGACTGTTTGAGTTTGGATCTATATAATATCAATACATGTATATATCCATACATACATACATACATACATTCATTCATTCATACATACATACATACATACATACATATTTCTATAATGGAGTATCTGACATGAAATAACGGAGATTCAGATTATTTGATGGGGATCGAATTCTTATCGAAGCATTCATTCTCTCCATTTATTCCATCAACATTAGGGTTGACATGATATCGAATTCCCTCCGATATCTACAATTCAATCAACAAAAGACCTGAAATTGAAATATTTCAGAATCCAGCTTTTCAATTTACTACACTCGCTATTTCTTGTAGCTAAGGTCTTTAAACTAGTCATCGTGTTCATAGTCCACGGCCAAAATAGGGATCGCAGGGGAGAAGCTGTCGGCGGAGGAATCGGCTGGAAGAGCAAAATGGCGTCTTGTGCGGGAATTTTGTTCAACAGCGGTTGCCAATTATTGGACTGGGGGTTTGGAGGACGGAAAAGAAGGATATCAGAGATCTCATCTTTTCTTCGATCAAGCTCGGTTGCCGGCATTTTGACTGCGCTGATGTTTGTCAATTGTCATAGCGAGATAGATGTTGGCGAGGCTCTCGCAGCAGTTTTCGAGACTGGGCTCGCTAAATAGGAGGACCCGTTTATCACCTCTAAGCTGTATACTTCTGTCAAGGGCATGACCTAGACGCCAGCAAAGCAAGTCTGAAGAAACTCAGACTAGACTCTCTAGACCTTTTCCCAGTCCACTTTCCTGTGGCCACAAAGCATACCGGAGTTGAGACGTCTGCTAGCGCTCTTGATGAGGGAGTGTTATTGATTGATTCTACTATTCCTCTGGAAACCACTTGGCATGCCATGGCGGAACTTGTTAGATTGGGCCTGGTCCGAGGCATATGAATAATCAGTTACGTCATCTTCCTAACTAGATATGAATATCTGGCCAACTCCAAGATAAAGCGAGCGGTGAACCAGATAGAAACCCACCGTTACTTCCCACGAATTCTCTGGTCAAATTTTGCCTCGAGAACGGGGTTTCCATCACAGCCCATACTCCTCTCGGCGGGTCAATATCAAGGCTATGCAGGACTGAGTGTCAACTGGCGGCCTGATGGCCGCGAGTCTTCTGCGGCAGCTGGACCAGATCGAGGGGAGACTTCTGCGGCAGCTGGTTCAAAACAAAGAGAGTCGTCTGACCAATCAAAAGCGACTTAATTCAGCACCAATCAGAAGCGAGCACATACCCTGCGGATTATTAGTTGCCTAAGTATAGTTTCTATTTAGTATAGTTAGTATGCATTTTAATGAGTGGTAACTATACAAAATGAGCCTCATATCTATTACATAGATATTAGGATTAAACATAGATTAGGGTTCAATCCAGATAGGATTCAATCTAGATTAGGATTAAACCTAGATTAGGGTTTAACATAGATTAGGGTTCAATCTAGTTTAGGATTAAACCCAAATTATAGTTCACATTATCATTCTCATACTCTATATATATCATGATGCATCTGTAACCATCTAAGGGATTTAATCGAAGAAGCTATATGCTCATTTTGCGGATCTCTCTCTCATGTGGCTTCTCTTCTTCCTCCTCTTCCTCTTCGGATTCTTGAAATTCTTCAACTATACTTTATTTTCACCCTAATATTGAAATTAGCTTTATGAAGGGTTTAACATAGATTGAACCCTAATCTATGTTAAACCCTAATCTAGGTTTAATCCTAATCTAGATTGAACCCTAATATCTATGTGATAGATATGAGGCTCATTTTGTATAGTTATGCCTCATTATAATGCATACTAACTATACTTAATACAAACTATACTTAGGTAACTAATAATCCGCAGGGTATGTGCTCACTTTTGATTGGTGCTGAATTAAGTCACTGCTGATTGGTTAGACGACTCTCTTTGTTTTGAACCAGCTGCTGCAGAAGTCTCCCCTCGATCTGGTCCAGCTGCCGCAGAAGACTAACGACCATCAGGCCGCGAGTTGACACTCAGTCCTGCATAGCCTTGAGTCAACAAGTAACACTGAACTCTTTGGCTGTCTCCTGCCCTGAAACGATCCTGCCATTAAGGTTCTAGGAGAGAAATACAAGAAGAGATCTGCCCAGTTTGTTCTTCGCTGGGGAATCCAACGGAACACGGTCGTAACCCCTAAAATATGGAAGCTTGAGAGGCTGAAGGAGAAATTGGATGCTTTTGATTCTGAGATATCTGCGAAGGATACGGTGAAAATAAAGGCTTTGGATGGGAAGTATCGCACCAATCAGACGACCAAGTTGTGGGTGTTGATGTCTATGTCTAGTACCTCTAAGAATGCTTCTTCAGTATCTCAGGCTAGTCTTATCTTCCTTTTGCCAGAATCAGAGATTTTATGATCATGGTTTTCATTATGTTAAGATAGTGGACTTTTCATGGCAAAAAGATCCACTGCCAAAAAATGGGAAAATGAATAGTGTAAGGAGATCTTTGAGAGAATCAGACATTGAACTTTCTGCAATGTCAAGTTGACCATCATGTTTTTTACTATAAATCTCATTCTCTCTAATTTCAAGTTCAAGAATTAAAAATAAATTTGATATTTTCGAGCACGAGAAATCTGGAAAAAAACTATATTTTCCTTCTTTTTTTCTTTGTTTCATCTTCTATTTTCATTTCAAACTTTTTCTGCATACCAATACATTTATTTTCTATTAAAAGTATCACACAAATCATTCAGTTAGTATTAATTTTGGTTTTCGTTCAATTCTTGTGTCTGACATTTTCCAAATTTTACCAAACTAGGAAAAAAATTTACTCAAGTAGGCACAATTATGTTTATATCCTGAAACTATGAAAATAATCACGAGAGTAGTAAACGAGTGATGTTCATGAGAGGACCTCAGACATTTTATTTTTCCTTCCATGTTTGATAGAAAAAGGCTATTAGAGTCATTGTATGTGTGTTTCTAACTCATAAATTTCTAAGTTGACATCTCAAAACATGATAGGAAAATTGATGGGTGATTGAACTGATTTTATGCTTGTCTAGACTTCATTTTTTTATATCTAGTTTCCAATAGTAAACACTCTTTTACTTAAAAAAACCCAATACTATTCATGTTTATTCACCATGTTTCGTAAGGACAATGGGTGCATTAAAATATTTTCAGTCCTTTATTGCATGTGATTTCCTGTACAATTTGCAAGTGTCAAAGTCATCCATAGGATTATTGATGCTTTAGTTTGTCACAAAAACCATAAAAGTATTACAATATAACACTGTATAAAAAAATCTAATGTAACACTATACGTTCGAGAGGAAATTCAAATAACCAAAAAAATAATACTATATCATATGACTCATAGTATGAGTATGTTTGATCGTGTGGCCATCAATTAGGAGACACTGATGATAGACAATGTGTGCTCTATGAAGAAAGAGTTCACTGAATTGATCAGTATAAATTTTTAAATTATATTATACCTAATTGTCAATTAGATTGATTAAAGTCACAGTTATGTATGTCGTTCTTTGACTTGAGACACCAAAGACATGTTGTGAATGGATGATTGTGTTTTAATTATGACTTACAACTCCTTAGCCATGAGATCTCCAAAATATGTTATATTAGATATGACATGTAGTCCTCGAAGATGATTAAGTGGTCGAGATGTGATCGTCCACCCTCAATGTTTAAGGAGAACGACTCATGGAATGAGATGTGATGAAATTCTTGGCCAAGGTAGGAGAAATATCATAGGAGTTCTTGATGATTTCCTCTATGCATGATTGCTGACTTGAGTGATTGATTAAGGTTTGACAGTTAACCATACCCTAAAGTATTTATGAGTCTCACACAAATGAATGATTATATGTACAAAATAATCGATAACACAAAGGTTCCATACATGAGTTCTCATATACTACATATATCCAAGGGCACGTGGTGTAGCTTGGCACCTAACACGGCGATTGATACGCGTAAAAGTACAGTCGTTGAATGCACAATTTTACGAATCAAATAAATTTATACTCAACTCTTCAAATCTGATTTTTAAATTAGAACAGTGGCAAATGAGGTCGAATCCACATGGAGGAAGGTTTAGAGATTGAAATCAGAAGATATTTTTTGGTATTTTTGGATTTAGAAAGCGAAAATGATCGATGAAAGGAAGAAAATGTGCGTGGAGATGAAATGAACCGATCAAACGCTTCCAAACTCCTTTCGAACATTGGAAACCCTTGATCAATGGTGGAAAAGTGATTTTTAGGGTTTTTCAATGAGAAAATGTTGATAAACAGATGAGGAAATCAGAAGAAATGGATAGAAGATGACACTAATTTAAAGATTCCTGATGAAAATACAAACCTGTGATGCTCCCTTATCAAAACATACTTTCAAGAGCTGTATATTTCGCCCGGACTTGGCGTCTTGCATCCAACACGAAGAATGAACAAAAAAGGGAAGAAACTCATTGAGAATGATGTTCAACACATCATGAATGATCAATTGCTGCTTTCTTCCTTCTGGCTAGCCAATACTAGAAGCATACAACAAAAACTTCATAACCCTTTTTTTATCTCAGAACTTAAATCAGCCCTAGCAGAATCGTGGAGCTTGAAATGACGATCATGCCCACAAAATTTCAGCCCTTAACTCCATCCAGATCGCCGGATATCATGCTTTTAAGTTGGATCATTTCTGACCTTTGATCTGGTTTCTCTCTCCTCAGATCGCGCCGGTCAAACCGCTCCAGGCCCGGTCAAACTGCGCGCATTTAAAATAAAAAAATGTGATTTTTCTCTCCTCTCTCCTCTCTCTTATCTTCACCCTTTTCTATCTTCTCTCTCGTCGATGGCAAAAAAACACGCGGTGAAGAAGGTGATGGCGAGCGAGGGCAGCTTAGAGAGAGAAGGAGGGACGGAAGAGAAAGAGAGAGAGAGAGGAAGACCACAATCTCGCGATAGAGATTTTCCGTCACGAGAGAGGGAGAGAGAGGAAAGGAGGAGAAAGAGTTCTCGCGATGGAAGCAATTTCCGTCGCGAGGAGATGCGAGGAGAGAAAGAAAGACAATGGCGGAGAGAGAGAGAGGGAGAGAGAGAGAGAGAGAGAGAGAGAGAGAGAGAGAAGAGAGAGGAAGAGAAACCGCAGAAGAGAGGGAGGAAGAAGAGGAGGAGGATTGAGAGAGAGAGAGAGAGAGAGAGGGAGAGGAGAGAGGAGGAGAAGGAGAAGGGGAGAGAGAAAACTAGGAGAGCATGGAAGAGCGCAGAGGAGAGAGAAAGAGAGAGAGAGAAAAAGAAGAGGGAGGCTTTTCCTCCTACCTCTCCTCGCGACAGAATTTTCTTCGCGAGAGAGAGAGAGAGCGAGGGGAAGAGGGAGAAACAGAGAGAGAGAAAGCTGGGAGAGCAGGGAGGAGCGTAGAGGAGAGAGAAAGAGAGAGAGAGAGAGAGAGAGAGAGAAGAGGGAGACTTTTCCTCCCGCCTCTCCTCGCGACGGAAGAGAGAGAGCGAGGGGAAGAGAGAAGAGGATGAGCAGAGAGAGCTCCACTCTCTCACGTGCGCGCGCGCGAGAGAGAGAGAGAGAGGAGAGTGAGGAAAATTTTCCTCCTCGCGACGGAAATATTTCCGTCGTGAGAGTGAGGGCGAGAGAGGAAAAGAGAAAAGAAGAGAGGGAAAGAGGAGAGAAAGAAGAGAGAGAGGAAGAAGGAGAGGAGGAAGAACGCGGAAGAGAGAGAGAGAGAGAAATAAAGAGAGGTTATGGGAGAGAAAAATAAAGAGAGGTTATGGGAGAGAGAAAAATAGAGAATGAGAAGGGGGAGAGAGAAACTTCCTTAAAATTTCTGTCATTAAATGCTCTTAAAATATTGTTAATTTATGAAAAATCAAGAACATTCTTTTAAACTTAAAATTATCATTTTAATCATTTTAAATCATGATAACATGCATTTATGATTATATTTTAGAGGAAAAAATGCACGAAATGCATGATATTAATGCATGAAATTTCATGTTATCAGCGACTCAACATGTCAATCGAGCTAAATTGATCCTTAATTTATTAATCTAAATGTTGATGCAAATAATTAATAAACATTAACTAATAAGGTGTTGTTAGGTTTATAAAATTATTAACTAGTGAGATATGAGGACCTAGAGGGTCACACACATAAGGTCTATGGACATTGATTTATATAGACATAATTATTATATTTTTATGAAAATTTCACATACCAAATGTTTATAAATAAGGGGAGAACGACCACAACTTAAGACGTCCATGTAAGATGATAATATGCAATTTATACTTAAAATTACATGATTATTATGACATTTTAAGGCATAATTAATATAATTCTTATGTATGTTATCGTACTTTGAGTGCATATTCATCATTCTATACATTTTACATCAAAAATATCAAAATACACCATTTAAGGGTTAATTATCCATAAATCAAATTTGAATTTCAAATAGATTATACCCATTTATATTTTGAGACTTTTTATTTGAGTTGTAAATACAAATAAAAATATAAAAATATTTTTGTACATATTCATCTATTATTTAGTTTTATTTTTCAAGAAACATGAGTGTATTTTGTTGTTACAAATTTATTCTCTTATTATTTCTTAAATTAAATTGCATAGAATGATAAATATTTAATTTGTGATCAAATCAAAAAATTTAGATTAAAAAGGAGTTTTCTTTTAAAAGATATAAATTTTCTAATTTTAGGGATTTTTTGAATTTTTTAAAAAGTTTTTTAATCATTTTGAAATGTTTTAATTGAAAATGATAAATTTTCATCAGTGGGGGATGATGTGGCAGATGACATGGCATGCGTGCATGTGTGTCAGCACACGTCGATGTGTGAGTGTGCCATGTAGCGCACTTATGGTGCACTATGGTGCATATTAAAGTGAGTCATTTGCATCAAGTGCCATAAATGGGTCAAAATTTATTATTAAAACTCATGTTATAATTATACTTGACTAATGCATCAATTTTTCTAATGTGGTTGGTGCTGGGATCTGAGGCTCGAAAAGCTCTCCAAATATTTGTCCAAAATAATGATTGCAGCGGAAGGTGTTGAATCAAAACATTCAACATCGTGGAAGCACCAAGAATGGATGATCTTATCATCCATTCTAGGTGATCCTATCATCCAGTATAGAATAAAATTCATACTTACTTGGATCATTTGAAAGAGTTCTTCAACCGTTCAAGCGTCCGGCCTCTAGCGGTATCCACACAGTCTCCAGACGATCGGATCTCCTCTTGAACACTCGTCACCACGAGAGGAAGAGAAGAGGGAGGAGAAGTTCCACTAGGCTTGCATGGGCACCTCTATTATGGTCGTTCTCCCCCTATTTATAGACTTTGGGAATGTGAACTTTTCACAAAAACCCTTATTATTATGTCTATATCCACCGACGTCCATTGACCTTATGTGTGTGACCCTCCAGGTCCATATATCTCGCTAGTTAATGACTCTATCAACCCAATAACACTTATTGGTCCTTCTTATCAATTAACTATATCAACATATAGATTAATTGAATAAGGATCGATTTAACCCAATCGACAGGTTGAGTCGCCAGCCCGGTGGGTGCCAAGCTACACCACGTGCTCTAGGAGATATGGAGTATATTAGAACTCTTTCATGGAACCCTACTGTCATTGATTACTGTGTACGTATAATCCTTCATCCACACGAGACTCATGAATGACTTAGGGTATGGTTAATTGTCAAACCCTAATCCGTCACTCAATTTAGTACTGATGCGAGTAGGAAATCATTGAGAACAACTTCTCTAATATTTCCGCTACCTTGGCCAAGGATTTAATCGCATCTCATTCCTTGAGTCGATCTCCTCATATACCGAGGGTGGATGATCCCATCTTGACCACACAATCATCTTCGTGAACTTCATGTCGTATCCAATATATGACGTTTTAGATATCCCATGACTAGGGATTCGTAAGTCATAATCAAAACACGATCATCCATCCACAAGATGTCTTTGGTGTCTCAAGTCAAAGGACCACATACACAATCATGACATGAATCAACCTGATTAACAATTAGGTATATTACCATTCAAGGATTCATACGGATCAATTCAGTGAACTCTTTCTCCAAAGAGCACCCACTATCTATCCTTAGTGTCTCCACACCGATGGCTATAGGATCGGCCATACTCATCATATGAGATGGATCAGATAGTGCTATTCTTTCCAGATAATTCGATGTCCTTCTCGAATATCCCACGAATAGGAATGTTTAGAACACATGTTTAAAGACTAGCGATCACTATATTATGATCTCATCATAATTCACTTAGTCATTGCACATGCTCATGGACTTCATTGCAAACATCACACAAGAATGACAATGAATAAATTTCATTTCAACGAACATAAACAAGATTGATAAACGTGTGATTGGCTTATAGGCCACATAATATCCATCAGTTGGGATTTAACGACATCAATCTCCCTCTAATCAATCTGAACTGTCGATTGCATATGAATCATCAAATCCAACGGCCACGTCCCAACTTCTCTTTATTTATACTCTCTCTTCTACGGATAATGTATTCTTGGATGTTTTGATTAATCGAGCCATTTGGACATCTCAATCCTTGAATCTCTTACTTCAATTATGTTCTAGACTCATTTCCCCATATGAGGAATACTTGAATTCAAGATTGTGTCAAAAGAATGGGGATAATTAACCTCTTGAACTCTAAAGATCCATTTTAAAAACTGTGGAATGAAAACCATGATTCGGCTAATAATTGGGTCAATCTAAGCGTGATTTAGGGTTACATTACCTTTTTTCTTCTAATATTATTTTTCATTTAGCATTATATTTCAATTTCAAAATTAGATAGTTAATTTTAGTTAATTTCATCATTTTCTGTCTCTTCACTAACAATATGCAATCTCTTACTTTGCTCTTTGATTTCTCCATGGATATAACTCCAAATTGAGTATTTTCTATTATGTGGATAGATATTTGACTCTTATTTTCAAAAAAATAATTTTTCCATAATTTTTCATCTCAATTCATCATCAAATATGATTGAATTTAAAAAAATTCAAGAAATTATCACAATTCTTTGTGGACTCGACCCTTACTCACCTCTTTTCTAATTAAATCCTAATTATGCCTTAAATTAAGTGAGTTTGATATTTATTTTGACAAGTGCACGCGTGTTTTTTATCACCACACATTACTCTTCATCACAAGCCTTGTGGAAATTTTCTCATTTATTCTCTTTCTATCTTGTTGAAGAGCATTAAAGAGGAGATCTAATTGTTTGTCGATCGTGTGAATATTATTAGAGGCCGAACACTTGAATAACTTTAAGAACTCATTCAAGTGAACTTATAAGTACATTTTTTTCATACACTCTATGATATGATCATCAATTATTGGTGCCTCAATGTTTTGATTATCTGACTTTAATGGATTCTGTTATGTTTGATGATTTGATTAAAATTTTGGAAAACTTTTTGACGTAAGATTCTAACATCCTCCGCTTTCTTGGACAAGCATTGGGCCTTGTGTTGTCTATATAAGACATGACAACTGATAACGTGTCATTGATGCATTCATTTTCATTATTAAATGAGTTTAACACATAATTCTTGTTAATATAATGCACATTATCATGTTTTTTATAATATTTTTGAATTCATCATTTCATTCCACTCATATACTCAACTTGCATCTATTTAGTGCTAATTTGGTATAAAAAAAAATTATGTCCTATCATGTATCATTGTTTTCAATTACTTATACTATTAGACTAACCCATTTGACTCTCTCAAAGTCAAGTGGTAGAATTCTTAGATTTTCTATGAGTTATATAGATGTAGAGACATAGGTACGCGAGTACGAAGCATGGATATGAATGACGATAAGATGAAAGAGGAAACAACTCTCTTCACTAAATTTGAACACCAAGCCAACCATATTTATGAAATGTGATAAAATGAGGTTTGGATTTGGTAGAGTGATCATCATAAGGTTTTTAGGATGATCCAAAATTGATTTAGAGTGAATATTTGGTTCAACCTCTTTATTTTTAAGGAGGTTGAACTATACTTAATTTTTATTAAATGATACCTTAATTTTTTTCTTGAGATAGAGGATTAAATTCTTGATCCAATGGAGAAAATTTTGTGGAAAAAGGAGTTATATTTTGTAAGATATTCAATTTCTGAGTTTAGTGATTTTTCTGGAATTTTTCTGGAATTTTTCTAAAATTTTTAGGAACTTTTCCTATTTTTGAGTATATTTACAAAAAAATGTCACGCCAATTTTTGAAGTGGAAATTTACAAAAATACCACTCTGATTTTTTAAGCGGAAATTTATAGAAATATCCCTTCACACTTATAAAGGCTGACACACCTTTTTCTCGTTACAATAAGAGGGTGCCATGTGGCACACTCTTATTGTAGGATCTCAATCTGCAGCTAGGATCTCTCTAAATTAAAATCATGATATCTCATGATCTAGATGGAGTTTTGAGCTGAAATTTTATGGCTAGATTCAGATTTTAACCGCCTGTCCATCCATACCCTTGGATTAAAGAATTGAGCTGAAAAAAATAATAGTTAGACTCTTTTACCCCTCTATGCACTCAAACCCTAGGAACCCACCTAAAAAAGCCTTCAGTTTCTCTCTCCTTATGTTTTTTGTTTCTCTCTTAGCATAAGGATACTAGCATTTTTTTACGCTCAATAATGTAGTGGAAAAGGTTTCAAGCAATGATCGTGATCGAAGTTGATCAAGCATCACGCGGCCTAGGATGGGCACACCAACGAGGTTTGTGCAAAGATCTAGATTAAATTTTCACTTATAAACATCTCCATATATAGTAGACATGTGTTTCCTTTTTATTTTTATTTTTCTTTTATTGTAGTAGCTATTAAATCATCTTCGTGTGCATCTATCACTCTCACCCTCGCCGTGCATTTATCCATTGCTACCGCCATATATTCTTCTCATCTTTTGATCATATTATCTCCATTTTTATCTCTATTAATCTAATTATCTCATCTCTTTTCTAATTTCTATATTAATTCTTAGATAAACTCAAAATTATCTCTTATACTCATCTCCACGTGCTCCATTCAACTCGCACATCATCCTCTGCCTTCATCTTTCTTTTCAACACATAACCTCATTACTTTAGCTCCCTATTGATTCGACCCTTGCTGACACTATACTAAGTAAGGAACTATATTTTATTACTTAAAATCGACGCACAACAACAACGAAAAATATAAGTGATCGAGTTCATCAACAACCTTGCCCTATAATATCATCATGACACGACTCCCTTTCTTGTCGCATGCAAAACATGCAATGATGGAGAATTATCTCATCACATGAACACAAGGGTTCCAAGTGAACCTAGATATGACTTAAGGAATAGAAATCAATCTCAACAGCAACAAAATGGCATACTCCTCCTGATAACATGCAATCTTAACATGATAAAACATGATTATTAATGCAAAATAAGGCATAAAACATTCCATTTATATGCATGTTATCATACTTTGAGTGCATTTCTATCATTCCATGCAATTTTATGTTATAATCTCAAAATGCGTTAATTTAGGGTTAATTATGATGAATTAAAGATTAAAGATTTTATAACCTATCTTTACTTGAGATTATAAGTGGTTTTTAAAGTTAAATAATAAGAGAAATCATTTTTATGAACATTCATTTAATTTTCTAAAGTTAAAATCTTAAAGAAATGAATGTATTTTTGAAATAAGAATTAAACATCTTGTTATTTAAATAATTTGACTTTTTAGAATGATAGATAATTAAATTTGGATTAATTTGGAGTTGTATTTTGAAAGTTATGAATTTTCCAAATTTTAGGGATTTTTTCGATTTTATTTTCGATTTAAATCGTTTAAAATAATTAAAAAAAAGAGTAAAAAGGGGGTTAATTTTCGCGAGGGTCCCACGTGGGTGCGACGTGGCATTGGGGCCACGTGGCAGAGCCACGCGGGCCCACGCGAGCACTGCGTGGCGCGGAGGTGCTATTTATATTTATTATATATATGATTTACAATGTATATTGGTCTCCCGATTATCGGGAGACAAACTTATTAACCCTCCTAACTGCCTCACCTTTTAAACTGATATGTTCTTTTTATTTTTACTGTGTGGGACTATGTTCCACACATTTTGTTTTAATTGCAGGGTGGATCAACGCCAAGCGTCGGATCGGCGGTGCCGTGGAAATCCGCGCATCGATCGCGTGGACGCGTGGACCACCGGTCTTTGATCACGCACGTGTCATTTAAAGCTGAGTTATAACGGCCACGATCTAACGCGCGGAAACGCATCACGATCGCCGGATCGCGATCCAACGGGCGCAGTTTGATGCGTTTTATAACGCACATCGCGAGAATTCATCTGGAGCGTCCATCCGCGATCTAACGGCCACGCCATTTTGATAACGGTTCGATTTGATGCGTTTAATCCGGACCGTTGATGAGGATTAAATGCAACAATCGGACAGTTACGCCCAATTCGCTTATAAAATAAGGCGATCTTCGATCTTTGTAAGACATTCTTGGATTATTTCGCTTAATCGACCCATCTAAACCTTCAATCCTTGAATCTCTCACTTCTAATCTCTTCTAGACTCGATTCCGCATCCACGAAGTGATTAAAAGTGAGATTTCGTCGATCGATCAAGGAGAATTTGTCTCTTGAACACCGATGTTCACGTTTGAATTCGCGGAATGAATAGCCGTTGATCCGGCGATCAATTGGATCTATTCGATCGTTATCTCGGGTTAGAAAACAAGTTTTCTCTCTAATCTATCGATATGTATCATCAATTTTTAGTTTAGGATCTTAATTTAGCTTAACATAGTTTTTAATTTTGGTTTATGATCTTCTGATTTTTGGAAATTTTGTCCCACTTCACTCTTTGATTTCTCCGCGATTACTAATCCAAATCGAGTGATTTTTGATTCCATGGATACATCTTTGAGTTATCTTTCTAATTCTACCATTTTCCCTAATTTCTCACCTCAATTCATTGTCCAATTTGATCAATTTCTAAAAGATCTCTCGAAAATACCTTAATTCCCTGTGGATTCGACCCTTATTTACCATTATACCCCTCTATTTGTTATTAAATCCTTAAATTGGTAAATTCGGTATCATTTTTGACACGAGACCGTGTGAAATCGACGACCTCGCGGTCTCGTCTCGTCACCTCTTTATTCACAAATTTGAGAAATTATCTATTCATGAAATGAATGAAGGAAGCCTTTTTAAAACATTGAGAGAGAGAGTGTAGATCCAAAGGGAATTACCTTCCGTCCCCCTCTATTTACATACTGATCCAAAGATTGACTTGGTCAAAAGAAATTAAACCCTCATCCTTAGATATTTAGAATTCTTTAAATGGACCAAGTCAACCACCCTTACCTTGGTATAGGATCCTTAATTTCCAAGCCATATCCACTATATCATAGGTACCTTATATAATTATTGATCTCAAGAAAGAAAATCAGTAGGAACATCTTTGTTATTCCATTCCCTTCTCTCTTTGAATACCACCCATAGTTATTAGTATAGAGGAGATCTATTCCTTATGAAAGCATAATATCTTCAGAGATCAAAGCCTTTATGAAAATAATTTAGCATGAAGACAGCTTATGAAGAAAATCAGTATGAAGAAAGTTTCTGTTAAGGAAGACAGTCATGAAGACCATCCTCCTCACCATCTCCTACTCGAGCAATAACATCACGGTTAAAGGAGAGAAAGAAGTCTTACAGCTTAACTATTCAAGGGCTATCTCCTACATGCTCAACATCTCAACCGAATAAAGAAGATAGTTCAGCATAGAGGAAACTCGTACTTGAAGAAAAGGAAGTTCCGATTTGAAGGAAAGGAAGCTGTCATAACTGTCACCGCCCATCTCAGCCTTCTCTCCACATCATCCAGGGGAATTTCTCAACGTCAAATGTTTAAGTATCAACATTGTCATCGTCAACCATTCCCTGCATCTCTTTACCTTACCTTGGTGATCCGCGAGAAGGATAGAAGCTGAGCCAACTCCGATCGGGTTCTCCTCACCAAAGAACGAGACTAGTTATTCTTATGAAGTCTTTACTTCTATGGCTAACAGAAGAAAGCTCCATCAAAAGTATGTGGTGTGCCGGAAACTCAAATCGAGAGGGATGCCTCTGGAAATAACCAACGACTAAGGAGAAAAGAGCATCAAAAGGATCTTCTCCATAAGTTTTCTCCCGTATGCATGGATAAAACTCTGACCAAAGTGAAGAGAACGAAATCTCTGGAACAAGACCCGATGGATTCTCGGACACGCAATTCATCAGGCGGTCTCGACGAAATTCCCGCCATCGGTTCTTCACCTGAGACTCTATTCATTGTGCTATGCTGAACGATCCCGCAGTCGTCCCCAACAACTTCACGCTATCGGTCTTCTCGACATTTCGCGAGTGAATTTTAAAGGTTGAAGCTCATGCGATCAAAGTCAACAAAGAGTCAAATGGACGTCATCACGAATCTTTCACGGCTACTTCAACATGCGCGCAGAGAATAATAATTTGGAAATCTCTGACTGAATCCAACTCCACGTATGCATCGTGACGGTTCCACAATCATCGTCATCATCACAAACCCAAGAATTATCAGACGGCCCTCACGGATTCTTTAAAACACAAGAAATTTTCCTGAACCAGCGTAACTGTCCAAGCGCGGGCGACAATACCGTAACGCGTCGTATCGTCTGGTTCTCCTTCTCTCTAATTCTATTAAACGGAAAGTTGTAAGAAAAATAAGACAGTAGTTGTTATTGAATGAATTGTTCTCTTCACAAAAACGTACAATGTTCTTGTGAATCCCGTCTTCTCCCCATATCCTATCTCCCGAGTTCTATCTCCCTTTTCTTTTCTCCCTCCCGTTCTGTCATCTTTCATCCATTTCAAAGTAAGAAGCGACTGAGGAATTATCTTGATCGTGAAGTGATCTCAAAGGGCTTCAACTTCACCGCATTCAGGTATCATCCTCTCTTCTCTTACCGTGAGCAATAGTTCTTCCATAAAATCGTAAGTCCAATATTACTCACCTTCCGATCTCTTCTCTTTCTTCTATCTATTCACCATATCATATCTACTATCCGAAATACTATCAAAGTAATCCCCAATCATAGTAATACCAATCATAAATATCCTCCACAGTAATTATCCTCTTCATCATATAAGTAGAATAACCTCTCATCCATATTTCTTCTCTTCGCAACCATATACACATTCACTCCTCTTATAATCTTCTATCAGATTCATCTTCCTCCATATATTCCCTGATATATACTTCTAATCCTTCATATTATCAATACTATTTCCTCTCCACGCTCTGGAATCGTATTAGAATTCATTCCTCTTCATTACATATCACGTATCACCATCTCACTCATCTCTCGTCTCCACGCCTTCATAATTTCATCCTCACCATTATCTTTCCGAATTATCTTCCTCTTTCATTCACTCATCTTACTTTAATCCTCCATCTTATCAGTCTTAACTCTCCTCCTCGTTATAAGAAATTACCCTCATAATCACTCTTATTCATTAAAAACTCATTTCATATTCTATTCCATTTTCTTTCATCTACATATTCATCGCCATCTTCATTATTTTATTCTCACAATTCCGATTTAACCTATACAATATTCTCTCTAAATTATACATATATTCCTCGCTGATATCATTCATAGGTCCTCTCTTAGATTGTAGGATTTAATTAGAAATTAATTAACTATTCCAATCTCCATATAAATAACTCTCACTCTCATCATATTCATTTTACTCATATTCATCTTCTCATACTCATCATCTTCTAAAATATCCTACATCATGCAGTGATGTTCATTTTGAGAGCCCTAGTCATGGGTTATATCTAATTCATTGCATGGGGCCTTGTAATTATTTTTCTTTAATGGTGATCTCAGTGCTGCAATGACAAGATGATGGAGCCTACATGGACTCTCTGCAAATGTTCCTCCATTGCATTGGACAAATTCATATTGAGGATCTTTGTTCTTCTTCCTATCAGCACAAAGGTATTTTCCAAGCCCTTGAATATAAATTTTAATTGTTTATTATATGCCGTGGTGAACATGGAACATGTGTTCCTTAATGCCTTTTCCAATGATGTGGCCACTTTTTGTTATTAATTGCACTATCTTCAACGGTGACACAAACAAAAAAAACTCATATTTTTTAATTAAGTAAGAAAATATATGCTCATGAATAAAAAAATAATAAGAACCAATCATTACCTTTCCCTACAAAGTGTACTCTCATAACACATTCATGAAAACCTCTACCATTTTTGTCTCTTGTATGTAGGCCAGTCAACTCCTCTACCCCTAAAATATATTCATAGAAGGACCAAGGATCACTAATAAAATGGAATTTCATCCCATGATTATAATTTTTGGCCTCTCGTCTAAAAATATGTAGTAAGTGGAAAATCAAAATAGTTTGTACATAACCACCCTTTTGGTCTATGAAATTTTTTTTTCACAACTCCTTGTACCATCATTTAAGAAAAGATCTTCACATAAATTTGTGCATAATACAAGACAAATAATTTAGCTTCTACCACACAAAAAAAATGAAAAGGGAACGTCCATTCTTACATGTAATGCAACCTCAGATTCCTTACACAACTATGAAGTCCTTGTATACTAGTTTACAGGCAAATTTGGTTGGGAAAAATGTCCACAACAGAGGTCTGATCATGGAGAGATTTAGTCAATTAATAAATAAAAGGATTTTTTTGTTTCATATGCCTCCAAAATTAGCTCATCTTGACACACATGAACCACATCCTCATCTTGCCACAAACTCGACTCATGACCCTATCACCTCCTTACCGTTCCCTCCCAATGGCTGGTCTTTACCCTTATTCTACCACTTCTTTTTCTTTTCATATCCTTCCCTTGCTAATGCATTTCCTGCCTTTTATCATGTCACTACCGTTTCTTGATTTTTCCTTCTTCCATGGCCTTGCTATTTCTCTTTTAAGCTGTCATTGCCTAGCCACTCTTATTTAACCAAATGTAGATGTTGTTGTTACTCATTCCTTCTTGTCCTAATGCTTGATCTTTCTATGTTTCATGACCTTATACCTAAGCCAATCACCCTTCCCATCAGACATCTTGTTAATTCCTAAGCTGGCATCGCCTCCTAATCATATCCCGACCTAGTTATTCATTCTCCTATATCTTTTATCTCATCTCAACCCTCTACATCGGTGGCCTCTTGTGGCTGGGCTGGGGGTCATAGCTTTGGTCAATAGGGTAGTTGAGGTTAGAGATAGGAATAAGTATCCTCCATGCTATTACTATGGCATAATGAATCACTTATCCAAAAAATGTTGGCAAAATGTGGCCACATAGAGTGGGTTTGGTCCACAATATCTTTCTATTTTCTAGTTGTAACTAGCCCCATCTATTGCCACTCTGATGATTCTCCAATCGTTAATGTCAGATGAATATGAATCCAAGAAGTAGGCTCATACATGTCTTTCTTTTGGCTACCCTATAGTGGCTTACGAGAGTATAAAAATAGATTATATGTACTCATAAATTTCTCTCATGTGATTGCATTAAACTCTTGAATTTTCTATTGCACGCTCCATCTCATGACTTAGAATTGTTATAAGATAATTTTCTTTAAATACATTTTTCTACTATCTTGATTCCTTTATTTAAAGAAAATTCACAAAACAGTCAAAGGGATTAATCTTCTTAAGGACAAGATTTTCCAAAGGAAGGAACATACTTTGAAGGCCTATTAAAATCATAAAAGGATGCCCATCATGCACTTTGGAGGGGACCCAAAAATGGGGAAGGTGGACTTCTCCATCTCTCCTTCGATGTTCTCATCTCCCTTCTTTGTTTTTTTTCCTCTTTCTTAGGGTTTTGTTCTCCCTGTAGGAATCATGTAGTGGAAGAATCTGAAGTTGAATGAAGGTAGTTGTTGATCTTCTTCCCATTCCCTTGATTGATCCTCTTTTCTTCTTGCATGTTTTCCCACACTCCACCCATCTCTTTTTCTCACATTCTCTTTTTTCTCTAAATCTCCCCCTCTTTTTCCCTATTGCCATCTCTTTTTCACTCTGAATCTCTCGCTCTCCCTCTTCCTTCCTCTCTTTTGATCTCTCGCGTGCTCTTGCTCTCTCGATCTTCTCTTTCTCTCTCCAAATCCTTCTCTCCCACTCGCTCGCTCATTTGCTATCTCTTCCCAACTCTCTCTTTTTTTCACTTTTTTCTCTCTCTAAATCTCTCTTCTTCTCTCGTTCTCTCACTCTCTCGCGTGCTCTCTCCCCCTCTCATTCTTCCCCTTGGTTGTCCTCTCTCTGTCATAATTTTCTCCCATCATCCTCTTTCCTTCTTTTTGTCTTTCTTGTCATTTCTTTCCTCAATCTTTCTCTCCCTTGTTCTTGCACTTTCTCTCTATCACTTTCATGATCTCTATCTTCTGCAATCATTCTTTCACACACTCTCTCAAAATCCCTATTGCACAAGCTCTCTCTTTCAAGCCTCTCCTTTCTCTCTCTTAATTAGTCTCATCCACCCTCAATCACTAGTTCTCTTTCCTTCTGTGATGTAGCGTGATCTAGCAGTCATCGAATACACACGCCCACACGATAAAATTAAAACCAAAATCACTTAAATTCAAGATTAAACATATTTAATTTAGTATAGAGGTAAGTAAGGGTCAAATCCATGGAGAATTACGGTCCATTCTTAAGATGTTTTCAAATTTTTATCAAATTAAATGATGAATTGAGATGATTAGGGAAAAAATATATCTAGAAAGAAGAATAAAAAATCTATCAAGGGAATAAAAAATTACTCAAATTGAATCTATATCTATGAAGAAATCAAAGAGCAAAATGAGATAAAGAAATTATGAAGAGAGAGAAAATGACAATAATTAACAAGATTCATGTAATCTAAGTTTTGAAATTAAAATCTAACATTCAATGAAAAAAGATTAGGAGGAAAATAAAAAATATAACCCAAAACCACTCTTGAAATGATCCAATTAATTATCGGATCATGACTTTTCATTCTATGATTTCAAAAATAGAACTTCAAAGTTCAAGAGATGATTTCTCCCCATTCTCTTGTCAAAATCTTGACTTCAAACACTCCTCGGAGTGGAAATCAATCTAAGATGATTGAAGCAACAAATTCATGGATTCAGCTATCCAAAAATTTTGATTAATAAGAAAATCAAAGAATGTATACATCCTTGAAGAGAGAGAGAGTTTAAATAAGGCTCAATTTGGGCGTAACCATTAGATTGCCTCTTTAGATGCAATTGATGGCTTAGATTCATCGAAGGAATACAAATTGATGTCTTTAAGTTATGGTCGTTAGATCTGAGTTGGAGTGCTGCAATGAAGCCACGTCATCGCATGAAGGTTAAACAATGCGTAACAGATGTCGTTCGATTCCATTGAATGCTCGAGATGATGTGACACATCCACAAGAGTTCATAAGTTGCTTATAGTCTCAACCTTTATAACTCTTGCAATGAACAACTAGGACTTTCCAATAGTTATAGCTTCAAATTTTACTCAAGTTGCATCGCGCCGCGTTGCCCCTTCACTTAAGTGAAAATCAAGGGTTTAGATTAGATCTCTTTCTTTGCACTAATCGAATGCTCCCTATGTCACACATCACTTGCACATAAACACTTTAATCCTTCATTGAAAATATTAAAGTCATTTATCAAGTATAAATAAGGAGACACTTTATTTAAATAAATAGGCCCACTAAGGGCACTTAACGCTAATAACACTTCCTCACATGCCCCACATGTGCGCTACTCATGCACCATGTGGGGCCCTTAGATATCGTCACATGGTGCCACACAAGCATTCATGCCATGTCAACTGCCACATCAGCCCGAATTTTAAAAAATAGCATTATCAATAGTTTTAAATAAAATAAATTCATAAAAGTCAAAATAAATTCAGAAAATTTCTTTAAAAATTCCTAGAAATTAGAAAATTCATATCATTCACAATAAAAACTTCTTTTAATCTATTTTTTATCCAAAATTAAATAATATGTCATTCTATGTAATTTATTTTTAAAAATAATTAGAGAATAAATTTTGAACTCCAAAATATGCTCAACTTTCTTAGAAAATAAAAGTAAACAATTATAGAGTGTATATGAAAATATTTTTATCTTTTTTATTAAAATCTACTTAAAACTCAAATAAAACTCAAACAAAATCTCAAATAAAATAAGAATAACCTATTTAAAATTCAACTCTTGATTTATATATGATTAACCCTTAAAGTAATGCACTTGAGATTTTTTATGTAAATTGTATAGAATGATGAATAAGCATTTGAAGTATGATAACATGTATAAGAATGGTATGTACTATGCCTTAAAATGCCCTAATAATTATATAATTATGCACAAATGTTTCATGTTATCACTCTCTCTCTCAATCTTTTGCTCTCTCAAAATTCCATTCTCACTTTTGATTTCTCTCTCTATCTCATCTTTGATTTTTATCTGTCATCCCAGTCTCTTGTCCGTGCTAAATCTCTCTTCCTCTCTCTCTTTTGATCCACCTCTAAATCTCTCTCTTGCTCACACTCTCAATTTCTCTCTCTAGCTCTCTTTATCTCTCACAATTGCATTCTCATGATTTCCTTCTTCTGTTCTAGTTACCATCGTTTTCTCTTGTTTCACCCTCACCCTCGCTCGCTCTCTCTCCCCCTCTTGCAATCCCTCTTTGTCTCTGACAATTTCCCTCTCTTTCTCTCCCCTCTCATTCTCTCACTCCAGTTCTCACTCTCTTTCTTCTCTCTCTAAATTCTTCATTTGCACCACGCTCTCTCTTTCTCCCATTCTCTCTCTTCTTCGTTCAGTCTCTCAATAAAATCTCTCTCTCCCACCCTCTCTCCCCCTCATTCTCTCTCTCACTCAATCTTTCTCTTGTTCACACTCTCTCTCTTTCTATCTCTAAACTACTTGCTTGCTTGTTCTCTCTCTATCATTGAGTCTCTCTATTCCTCTCTCGTTATCTCTCTAGCTCCAAATTCTTGCTCTCCCTTCTCATCCCTCCCATTTGATCTTTCTCTCCTTCTCTCTTCATCTCATTCTAGAGTCTTCTCTCTTTTACCCTCTCTTCCTCTCTCTTTTTCTCTCTGAAATCTTGCTCTCACAATCTCCCTTCTCCTCTCAAAAGTCCTCACTCATCTCTCTCTCTCTCGCCTCTCTTGTCTTCTCTCTCTCTTTCAATCCATCTCTTTCCCTCCCTCTTCTTCCATCTCCATTTTTCAATTTCTCTCTCTCTCTCTCTCTCTCTTGACTTTTATTGCTCAAACTCTCTTTAACTTGTGATCTCCCTCATCTTCTCTCTAAATCTCTTGCTCTCTCTCTCTCTCTGTACTTTTCCTCTCTAGCTTTCTTCCTCTCAATTCATCCCTCTCCCTCATTCTTGTCCACTATCTCTACCCCTCGATCTCTCTTTTTAAAACCCTCTCTCTTTGTTCCTTTCTTGCCAACTTTTTGTTCCTCTTTCTCCTCTTCAAAACCAAGTTCTCTTCCTTCATTCCTTTGGTGAATTCTTCATTTCTCTTAATCTTAGATTTCCCCAGTTTCTTTTACTTACTTCTCTTAGTATGAGTTTAGAATTCTTGTATATGTCGGACTATTAAATTCAATTTTAATTGATCAAACTTCCTCCCTCTCATGGTCAAATCAGAGAGTTAACCATTATACCTTTGACAACCCCCCTACAATTGATATCCTTGTGGATCGACCTAGAAAGCTATAAATCCTACATATTTTGGTTAGTTCATATTTTCCTAGCTTTTAAAAAGTAAATTTTTCAAGGTTGAATACACAAAAATTTCGAGTTCAACAATGACTCATTCCCCACTTTTGGTATGCATGCCTTGCTTCTAGACGAATAGGGAGCTGAATTCAAGTCAACTAAAACACAACCTTTCTCAACAATTTTTATGTCGCATAATTATTTTGAAGCTATCTGCTAGAAAAAAAATGCCTTTCACTTCATGACAACAACATGTTAACCAATTTAGCCAATGATATTTGATTTTTTTGCCATTTTTCAAGTTATTTCAAGTATCCAAACATGTGTAATATGGTAAATTGTTGTCCAAAATTTTCTTCTTTGGAATCATGATGTAGATTCTTTTGGAACTACATTTTAGTGAAGTCAATTAGTATAGACTTCTAGTGGTTTCCAATTTGCTTTTTAATATGTCAAAGTTGCCACAATATGTCATAATGAAAGAAAATAGGAGTTTGAATTGAAGTCAGCCACCAACATAACCCTAAAAAAAGGAGTTTTTGATTTTGATAATGTAATCCAATAATCTATCATTATTCTACCAGAATGACAGATCATTCTCTTTCAGTTTATGTCAAAACCATGTGCACCGAGACCATAGTGTTCGATTAATGCAATTTTTTCTCGAATGAGTTCATGTAGTAGTCCCTCAATATTTGGTGGGGACACCTCAATAACAAGAGAAGCACCCAAGGAGGCAACAAAGCATTACAACTTAAGGAGAAATGCAAGGATTCGGTGTCATCCATATGAAGTAAATAACATGCTGATCCTAACAAAGAAGTTCAAGACTCTATCATTAGAAGACATTTCTATATCAAAAGACTTTGAAGACATGAAGAGGAGCAAGCCCATGAAGATGGGGGTGCCACCCCTTAATCCTTAGAATCCTTAAAATACTTCCCTTGACTTGGCCAAACCCTACTCTTGACCTAAAACCTTTAATTTTGAGCCCTTGACTAAGTCAAACCACTTTCCTAAAATTTAGGAACCCCTTTGACCAAGTCAAATCATCTCCCTAAATTATAGGAAGCAATTTTAGATTCCCAAATTTCAAGTTATTTGCATCATAGATCCTTCTTTGACCAAGTCAACTTGAACCTATGATTTTAGGGCAGATTACTATACCCAAATTACCCCTAAAATTTCCACCAATTAAAACCCTCCAAGTGGCACCCTCACATCTTGACAAGTGGCTTTTTAAGGCATCCTTTCAAGAGGGTCAAAATTTCTCCTCAAAAGGTGTCACCCCTTGAAGAGACACACCCCTTTAAGAGTTGACAATTCTCTCTCTTCCCCTATTTATGTGGATCTTATGAAACTCTCTCTAATAATTTGAAATTTGAAGAATTTTGAAGTTTTATTGTTCCCCCACTCTTTCTCTCTCATCCTCCACGAATCCCCCCCCTCTCTCTCATTTTCTCTCATCCACACACCAATCCACAACTTTTCCCTCTCCATCCCTCTTCTTCTTCCTCTCCACAACACACACCCTTCATTTCTCATTCCCCCTTCTCATTCTTCTCCTCCTTCCCTCTTTCCACCATTCGCCTTCATTCCCTTCTCTCTTTTCTCTCAAAGCAAGGAGTAATCGAGAAGGAGATTTCGAATTTTGCCCCAACAAGGTCACATCAGTCAAGAATCTCCATCAAGGTACTCTCATTCCTCTCATTTTTTGTGATAGATCATCCTTCCCCCAAAATCTCTTGCTCTTAGGATTTGTGTGAACTCTAGGATAGCCTCTATTCATATATTTGGGTATTCATGCACATTGGTTGTGAAATTTGGTCTGATTCATTGAATAGAAACTCCACTTCAAGGTTATTAAAAACGATCTCTTTCCTCTCCAATTGTGGGATTAACCCTAAGGAGTTCAAGGTCACCAATCTTAAAAATTCACAACATCCCTCTATCAAAACACCATCCTTTACACTTCTATTTGATAAATTTTGATTCTCCTATTTTGTCCCCCATCAATATTAATTGTTATGATTGAAATGAGCATTTCCTTGAAACCAACTTTTGAATTTGGTAATCGTTTTCTTTAGAATCATCATGCATGTTCTTTTGGAATCTACACTTGACATTGCACTTTTGACCTTTCCGGAGTCTTTTTTTTAAGGTGTTCTAAAAAGTCAGAAAGTCTTTCATTGGAAACCACATTTCTGAATATCAAGTTCAATTTGGAAGTACCTGGTTTAATTTTGGAAGTCTCATTCATCCTGATTTGCCTAAAAGTGGAAAAAAAATTGATTTTCCTAGCTCCATGAATCCCCCAAATCAGGGATTATGTTCAATCATCTTCACTCAATCATATGATAACCATGCCCAATCGATTATCCTGTCATCCTCTAATCGTGGATCATATTAAAACTTTCTCTCTAAGCATTACTAGGCCGTTCTTCAGTCCTCTAAACGCCGATCATCTTCTGCATGCCGACATTCCCGGATGCATATCTCCAAGATGTGCTCAGTATCATTGACACGTGGCTTGACATGGCTCGTAACTGCTCCGGTGGGCGTGATGGGGGAATAGAGTGGGTCCATCGGAAACTGAAGGCTCGCCGCCGCCCGATTGTGACCGGTCTGTTGATCGCGTCCGTCCGCTTCCCGCTTTTATCATATTGTCTCGCTTTCTATCCATCTTTCTCTCTCTACGCCTGCATATAAATTGGTCCTTGACGTTCCCAACGCTATCATTTTGGTTCCTCAAATCTTTGGAGAAATTTCAGAATCGGCGAATCTGCTGCTGAGTAATCGGTATATGTCTCCATAATCCTCGATTCTGGGTTGTTTTCCTTCGATGATTTATGTTTACTTGTTCCCACGGCAACCGGAAATCCACCTACCTCATGACTATTCTGTTTTCGCGAGTTTAGGGTTCCTTATATTGCTTTTTACGTATTTTTGTAAGAGATCGAATTCCGATCTACTGTGTGTGTCACGGTTATCAAAAACCTTACCTGCGGGATTTTCATTTCTCCCGCGAATTTTCTTCCGCAAAATTCAACCTTTTTAACCGTAATTACTGAATGATTTATGGAGTTCATTCATCAACAAAATCCTAATTTCTATTTCGATCTACAAAACTCCCACAAAATTATTCTAAATAACTTTCAGTCGTCCGGAAAATTCATTTCTCAACGGAATCTTTTCCAGCGTGAAATTTCAGCTTCGCATCATCTTTCAGGGAAAACCACGGAACCATGGAAAGAACAGCATCACCGGAAAAATCTCAGATCAGCCAAAGAACATCTTCCTGCAGCTCTTTTTCTGGTCCATCGGGCGGGTTCGACTGCAACATCTGCCTGGACAACGCAACGGACCCAGTAGTCACTCTCTGCGGCCATCTCTTCTGCTGGCCTTGCATCTACAAATGGATCAAACCCAACAACCACAAAAATTGCTTTTGTCCTGTTTGCAAAACTTCTATTTCTAGAAGCTCTCTGGTCCCTATTTATGCCGGGTCATCACTCAGAAAGCTGGAGAACATTCCTCAGCGGCCATCTCCCAATCCAGGAGCTCTTTCCCCCCGCTATATTCAGACCGGCTTTCTGGGGGGAAACGCTGTGGCTCTTCTGCCATGGGTGCTGGGAGAACACTGGATGGGACTTCAGTATAATAACCCTTATCAGCATCTCTACTGCAGTGATCCTCGCTTGAGACGCCAGGAGACACGCGCTAAGTGCCATCTGCATCGCCTCTCAGGTTTCCTGTTCTTCTGCTTGGTACTCTGCCTCTTACTTTTCTAGAGAGAGAAACCAACAATAGAGTAACCTAGAGAGAGAGAGAGAGAAAATAGACCCTTCTGTCCCCGTTGTGCTGACGGAAAGTCTAGAGAGGGAATGGGTGGGGTTCGGTTCCCCCATACTGTAAATTTTCGTGCAGTGAAGAAGATCTATGAATATAAATTTGATTAACTCAAGGTTGTCGTGTCAGCCAAGACAAATCTATAGTTTCTGATAAGTCAATGTTTCAGAAAAATAAACTGTAATGGATGACGCCAATTAAGTAATTAGTAAAATGACAAAAGAAGTTTACTTTCTGAATTAAATATACCTCCCAAATTTAGAAAATACTAAAAAGAAAGTTTTGCAAACCAAGATTAAACTGAATGTGTCCAGCCATTATTCAGATGATCTATAATCATTTTAAATAATTCATTTATTGCATGATGTGAGATGAAGTGTAAAAAATTCGGATGCTTTAGGGATGTCTCCATCATCAATTGGTTTATGGTTGGCTGTCGTTATTGTTTGATTTTCGACATGAGATACCCTAGGGAATTCAAGAGACTATTGGCCCATTAAGAAAGAGGGCTTCAATCAAATATCTGAGGGTATTCAAGAGATTCAATATCTCCACAAGATACCCCCTCGTTCTTCTCCTTTTGTGGTGGTTTTGATCAATCTCTACGACATTCTCTTGCTTCTAGACTTATGAGTGACTTACGATATTCACGATTCACATATTTGGTGAACCCATCTACATCAGTAGAGATTTCATCTCTTTTCCCATTGAAAGTGTAGGATTTCTTTTTTTTAGGTGTAGGATTTCATGTCGTCTACCCTTAGTCAAGGTCATTAATAAGGTCCCTCCAAAGTCAAAGGTTGATATTAAATTTTGGATTTTATACCAATATCTTGGGTCCATTTTGAGTTTTCATTAAAATCAAATCATCACCTCCATTTATGAAAATCTGATTTTTCTTCCCTTGTCCCATATCATACCCTTTGGTCAACTTTTTTCATCTCTCCCTTTTTGTGCTCTCCCTCTCTCCCTCTCACTTTTTCATCTCTCCATGATTTCCTTCACATATTTTTAATAAGTAGGATACATTTTTTTAGCATTTTATATTTGACAATTCAAGAGTTGTGTGCAAACGAAGAATTTTACGTACCGGGTAACTGATGATGATAAATGTTCATAGAACCTACATCATTGTTTCTCCATATATCCTTAATGGCATGATTGGGATATATACTTAATGGGCTTAATCATGCCTCTTGGGCATCTAGATGTGCAAACATCCTTGGTGCTCATAGAATGTACATAACTTGATTTTTCCCATTATCTCTTATGATAAACTCCAAAAGCACCTCTTGGGCACCAATCAACTATGGTATCTTGAAATGGATGCTCTAGAGTATCAAAAACTATATTCCCTATTTTATTTCCCACATCAAACTGGCTCATGAACTACGATTAACCACAGGGATCTCATAGGCCAACATCACTGTGCACATCAAGCATGTAGATTTAGTGCAAGCAAGGTGATCTATCTCTCGAAGGTCATTTAAATAACCTTCATAAAATCATTCAATATTTTTTGCTATAAGAATTGCCTAAAATTGACTTGTGCACTCTTAAAATATATCACTAGGAGCTTACACACATGTGATTTATCTAGTTGAATGATTTATATCAAACACTCCTCCCCCTAGTATTGATTTCTCCATTTTCATCATTCTTACCTAAACTTTGTGTGTTGGAGGTCTCTAGCTCTCATTGTCAAGATAGAGGGTGTGAATCCAAGAGGGATGACAGTCTAGATCATAATGAAGCAAGGGCTATAACATATTTCCTCTATGCACCTATTTTGGAAAGACCAACCACTTGTCTCTAGTTTCACTATAGTATCTGCTCCTATAGTTTCTCTATCTACACCTTCTCATCTGATGAGGATGGTCAATCCCTTAAAATTTTGTGTGGAGACAGTAAGGCATGGCATTTGGTGAACATTTGAGAATATGTTCAATGAACTGATCCATTTGAATCCATGAATCTGAAAAAGAGATAAGAATATTATTTAGATAATATTTTAAAATAGATATGAAAATCAAATCTAAAAATAATTAAAATAACTCAAAATAGATATAAAACTAAATCACACCACTGAGTACAACACCTTAAAAAATAAAAAATAAAGAAACTTATTTCAAACCTCTTAATCATGAATTATAGGATGAGCTTGAAGGTAGAAATAGCTAGAGTTGTTGAGAATGTTAAAGCAACCTTAGAGTATTTGAGCATGATGATTGAGAGATTATGTCATGAGTGTTGAAAGCTTGAGATCATTTTTTATTCACTATCAGAGAGAGAGAGAGAGAGAGAAGTATTTTTTTTCAAACCAAGAGAGTGAGAAAGAGGTTTTTTTGTTCAAAGAGGTGATGGATATTGTGTGACATATAAGCCAAATCATACTTCTATGTATCTCTTTTATATTTATTGAAATTAATTTTATTCATTGTTATTCTTGTATCATGTTTGTAATGAAGTCTATGTGTATATGCAATGACTAAGTGAATTATGATAATATCATAATACAATGATCATTAGTTTTTAAGCATATGTTCTAAATATTCTTATTCGTGGAATGTTCAAGAAGGACATCAAATTATCCAAAAGGAATAACACTATCTGATCTGACTCATATAACGAGTACGCCTGATCTTGTAGTCATCGAAGTAGCCCTAAGGATAGGTAATGAGTGTTCTTTAGAGAAAAAGTTCGTCGAATTGATCTGTCTAAATCCGTGAATGATATTATACCTAATTGTCAATCAAGTTAATTCATGTCACAATTTTGTCTATCAAACTTTGACTTGAGACACGAAAGAAATCTTAAAGGATAGATAACCATGTTTTGATTATGACTTATGAATCCTTAGCCATGAGATCTTTAAAAGGTCATATATTGGATATGACATAACGCTCTCAAAGATGATTGTGTAGTCAAGATGGAATGATTTGCCTTGGATATTTGAGGAGATTAACACGAGGAATGAGATATGATGAAATCTTTGTCTAAGGTAGTAGAAATATCAGAGAATGAGTCCCCGATGATTTCCTCTACACGTCAATACTAACTTGAGTTACCAATTAGGATTGATAATTGATTATACCCTAAGTCATTCATGAATTACGTGTGAACAAAAGAATATATATGCAGGGTAACCAATGGTGGCAAGGCTCATACGTAAGTTCTTACATAAATCTATCCTTAATTAATTAATATATATGTTGATATAGATAATTAATAAAGGTTGACTATGAATATGTTATTGGGTTTATAAAGTTATTAACTAGTGAGATTTATAGACCTAGAGGGTCACACATATAAGGTCTATAAATATTGGTCGATATAGACATAATTATGAGGATTCTTATGAAAAAAATATAAAAAAATATATTAATAAATAAGATGAGAACAACCACAACTCAAGGTGCCCATGCAAGCCTTGTGATAATTATTTTATTTCTTTTCTCTCTCTCTCTTAGTAAAGAGCTTTGAGAGGAAATCCAACCATTTGGAGATCGTGTAGATACTACTAGAGTCCAAACACTTGAATAGCTTTAAGAACTCATTCAAGTGAACCTTGTAAAGATATTTTCTCATACACACTATATGATAAGTTCATTAATTCTTGATATTTTAATTTTTGGAATATCCAATTTAAATGTATTTCGATGTGTTTAATGTTTTGATAGATATAGATAGATTGA
Organism: Lemna minuta; assembly: GCA_024174645.1. Classification (NCBI taxonomy): domain Eukaryota; kingdom Viridiplantae; phylum Streptophyta; class Magnoliopsida; order Alismatales; family Araceae; genus Lemna; species Lemna minuta. The sequence goes on from CM044108.1 coordinate 4,657,121, forward strand.
GTTGCTAGACCATTAGGTGTCAAGGTACACCATGCACTCTAGAAGATATAGAGTATATAAGAACTCGTGCATAGAACCTTATCATCATCGGTTATCATATAAGTATTATATTTCACCTGCACAAGACTCATAAATAACTTAGCATATAGTCAATTTTTAAACCCTAATCGGTCACTCAAGTTAGTACTAATGCATGGAGGAATCATCGTGAACTACTCTGATATTGCCATTACCTTGGCCAAGGACTTCATCACATTTCTTTCCTTAAGTCAATCTCCTTAAATATTAAAGTTGGATGATCCTATATTGACCTCACAATTGACTCGGAGGACTTCATGTCGTATCTAATATACAATGTTTTAGAGATTTAGTGGCTAGGGATTCACAAGTCATAATCAAAATACGATCATCCAAACAAAATGTATATTTAGCGTCTCAAGTCAAAAGACCAGGTACACAAATGTGACATGAATCAACTTGATTGACAGTTAGGTATAGTACCATTCAATGATTCATGTGGATCAATTGAATGATCTCTTTCTCCAAAACGCACTTATTATCTATCTTTTGTGTCTCCACACCAATGGTCATAATAACAACTATACTTATGATATGAGTTAAATTATATAGTACTATTATTTTCAAATATTTTAATGTCTTCTTAAATATCTATCGAATATGAATGTTTAGAACATCTATCCAGCGACTTGGGCTATTTATATTATGGTCTCGTCATAATTCACTTAGTCATTTTATATGCTTATAAACTTGATTAGAAATATCGTACAAGAATAAAAATAAATATTTTTTTATTATAATGAATAAAAAAGGAATATGAAAGTGTGATTTGGCTTACAAGCCATACAATATCTATCAGAATGCTCTACATGTAACATGCTCACGAGTATACTTGAACATGTACGAGTATACGAGATGAGGGCTCTGAATTCGATAAGCCCTTTACCAGCTAATAGGAAGTCTTCGTAAATATCTACAACCTCCCATGCTCATCACGGTGATAAATCAAGGCCTCCTCTTCTCGATTGATAAATCCCATTGCTTGTCTTTTTTCTTCCCCTTTCTTGGCTCCTGAGTGGAAATGGTATCAGGGCTTTTTGGACATGGGTTTTGAAATAAATCTCAATTTGGAGTCATCTTGATGGGTGATAGAGGAGCTTTGATATAATGGTTAATCAGGATTGTGTATAATAGTTAATATTTTCTTCCGATAAAAGTCAATCTCGTTTATAATTTGCTCTATCCTTCACAAGATGTCTTGATAGAGCGTTGGTCTATTCGTGGATATCCAACGGCTCACTATGATGGGCTCCCATCAAGGTCTATTCGTGGATCTTTAGAGCGTTGATCTCTGATCTTTAGCATTATCACCGTTCAATCAATGAGCCCTGGTCTATAGATTTTTAAGATTCTTCTAGAATCTTCAGCACTCAAATAAAGCCCGTAGCATTTTGGAAAGAGAAAGAGAGCTTAAAGATGGGCGGCGCTGTAGAGAACGTCAGCTCCAAGGAGCAGCTTGAAAGATCTTTAGAAGGCGGCAATCCGGCGGTCCTTCATTTCTGGGCATCATGGTGCGATGCTTCCAGGCAGATGGACCAAGTCTTCGCTCATCTCTCCCCTGACTTCCCCGGCGTCCACTTCCTTAGGGTTTGTCTTTCTTTTTCACTCCCGACACCGTTTTAAATTATTTATCGATCTGGATCACTATCGAATCATTTATCAATTCGGAAATATGGAAATTTGGCTCTCGTAAGGAAATCGAGAGATTTACAGGGAAATTGCATTTCTTCCATCCGGGTGTTTTTTCTTAAATGCGTTTTGCTCTGTAGCTTTTAATTGATTTTTTGGAGTTCCATTGCATCTTTTAGATCGAAGCAGAAGAACAGCCAGAAATTTCAGAACGTTATTCAGTCAGCGCTGTCCCTTATTTCGTCTTCTTGAAGGTAGTAACTCGTCCGATACTTCGATTCCTTCAATTATTTAAAGACACTATTGAGCAGAAATTGTTGTAATTTTCAGGATGGCAAAGTCAACGACGTATTGGAGGGCGCAAATCCCCAGGGTCTCGCTGAAAAGATCTCCAAGCTGGGGGGCCCGCCTGCGCCAAAGTCAACGGATACCCCTGCTTTAAACTCAACCGTTGACTTGAATTCCCGCCTAGAGGGACTGACAAACAGAAGCCCAGTGATGCTGTTCATGAAAGGAACTCCAGATGAGCCCAGATGTGGGTTCAGCCGGAAAGCCGTTGACATTCTTAATCAGGAAGGCGTTGAATTTCAGAGCTTTGACATTTTATCCGATAACGAAGTGCGCCAGGGCTTGAAAGTTTTCTCCAATTGGTCGAGCTACCCTCAGCTGTACATAAAAGGGGAGCTGATTGGGGGATCAGACATCATGCTAGAGATGCAGAGGACCGGGGAATTGAAGACGATACTCGAGGAGAAGGGTGTCATCTCTGGAAAAGAAACGCTCGAAACCCGGCTAAAGAATTTGGTGTCGTCTTCTAAAGTGATGCTCTTCATGAAGGGATCTCCTGAAAACCCTAGATGCGGGTTCAGCTCTAAAGTGGTGGGGGTGTTGAGAGAGGACGGCGTTGAATTTGGGCACTTCGACATTTTGAGCGACGAGGAAGTGAGGCAAGGATTGAAAAGTTTCTCTAATTGGCCGACTTATCCTCAGCTTTATTATCAAGGGGAGCTTGTCGGAGGGTGTGATATCGTTATGGAGTTGCACGGGAGCGGGGAGCTGAAAAGCACGTTGTCCGAGTAGGCCACGGTTCCCGAGGCTTCTATGGATTTTGGCGGTGACTTTTGGATCTTGGATTTGCGATCCGGGTCATATACTCATATTCATGCTTTGATTTATGATGGGCATTTTCTTTTGATGTGAGTTTTCGATGTGGATGAATGAGAGAAGAGAGAGGATCAAAGAGATTAATTAATAGAGAGAGTAATGTGGACGATAATTAAATGCAAGATAGAGATGAATGTGAGGAAATATATATCCTCACATTTAGAGAGAGAGAGAAATGCTCAACTATGCAACGCAGTTTAGAATGAAATAAGTTATAATCTCACTCTTGTTAGGAAAAACTTCGGATAAATCATCACAATCTAAGTATATAAATATATGCTTCATAAATGAATGATAAGAGACTAACACTTCCTAATAAAAGTATATATAACGAGTCAAGAATTCAACATAAAAGTCTTAAATAGGTAAACTTTAACTATTAAAGTGGTTATAGAAATAGTAGAAATCATAGAGTTTTAGGAAATCATCTCTCTCTCTCTCGCCATTGAAACGAAAAGGACTAGTATTCAACTGCAGCCATGGGACGAATTATCTGATATTCTCAATCAAATAGCTTCGGGGCCTAAAGATCAATTGCAATTTAATAAATCCAAAAAAATTTATTCAGTCGATCAATGACCTAACAACAACCATGATTGAATATTATTATTCAATCATAATTTAATTTAGTTGCACTAAGCAAAATCCTTGCAAAAAATTCTAGCGAGTGTTCGTCTCTTGCAAACAATTCCTACCAAAATCATTGCCCTAGACAAAATTCCCTAGGCCATTACTACCAAAATCATCATCCCTCGAGTGTTCCTCTCTCTCTCCCTCCCTCCGTGGAAGTACCTCCACCTTCTCCACCGATATGCCTCCCCCTCTTCTGCCTTCTTCATCCATCTTGCTCCTTCCACCTCCATCTCCTGTCTCTCTCCCTCCATCGTGGACAGAGACAGGAGATTCTATCGTGGACAATAGATTTCTTCCGATGCTTCTTTTTCTCTTGCCTCTCTCATTCTCTACGCTATCTGTCTCTCTCTTTTCTATCCTCTTTCTCTCTTCATCTCTCTCTCTTTTGTCATCTCGCGCGGAACCTCTTCCTCATCTCTCTGGAGCCCACAAGGGAGAAATTTTCCATTGCCGCATTCATCCTCTTCCTCCCTCTCCTTCACGCCACTCTCCCTCTTCTTGTCGCGTCACGCGACAAGAAATTTCATGCGCACGCAAAAACCTACTCGCCATTATTTTCTCTCTCATCCGCCACACTGATCTCACTTCTTCGCCCTTTGTTCTCTTCTCTCCACTTCTTCTCCTCTCTCTTTCCGCATCTCCTATACGAGAGAGAGAAACCTTCGGTGACACGGAAACTGGAAGCCAAAACCGCACCGAAAAAATACCGAATTTCGGTTTGACTATTTTTTCAAAACGGCCGGTGTCATTTTCAGTTCGATTTTTCAGTGTTCAGTATAACTTTGGAGATCCCTTGTCATGGAGAAGTCAAGGAAACATTTATACAAGTCATGTTTATGACAAGCCCAAGTCAAGACTGATTTAAATGCGAATAAATGCAAGTCAACCTGAAATTTCATCTCATGTCATGCATACCTCAGGAATATTTATAATAAATAAATTAAAATATATTTTCCTTATATATATAAATGGGTATTTACTTATTAAGTAAGGTCTAGAAGAGTAAATTTTGATGAAAGAGACAGCCACTGCGTTTTACGCATTTCTTTAAATGATAGCATTCTGCATAGTCACCGAAAACATGATTAAATTGTTGACCAATGAATAATTATTAAAATACTGTAAATTATGAATTTACTATTTAACATAGTTTGTTTGCTATAGTTAGGTTACATACTTTGTGAGATGTTGAAGAAATCAATAGTGATTTTAATGTATATTTTGAACAGATGGATAGAGAGAGACATAGATAGTCAGACTGAGAAACATAGATGGTGTCCGACAAAACGCTCAGCCTTCACATGGCTATATCGGGATCCAATCTCCTCTGAATCGCAGCCGCAGCCTGGCCAAATGATATGTAACAACCAGTGAGAGAGAATCAAGATAGAGAAACTAGACAGAGAAAGAAGACAGAGGGACACGTTGACCTCGAAATTTCCTAATTTATATTGGTAGGCCATTTCCTCCTTCAGCTGGGCTTGTTCCTTCATTGCTTGTGCCTGAGGATAGGACAAGATTATAAGAAAAATTAGAAGATGATCAATAAAGATTTCAGTATTTCAAGAAATAAATAAATGAGGAGAAAAAACCCTAGTTTAAAATTTTGATCACCCCTGAAAGCACTTTTTCAACTATTTTCAAAAAACTAAAAAGAAAAAGAGGGTAATTGACATTATCTATAGATGAACAATAAAAATACAATATTTATTCTTTGAATAGGGAAATGACGAAAATGCCCATTGCGAGGTTTTCAAATTACCATTCCAGTCTGCATTGAACGTTTAAGCTCTTCAACCTGTTCATCCTTGTGCTTCTCGCGTGCTCTCTGCATTTCTAGCCTGCAAAAGATAAATAAAATGTGAAATCTTCCAAGCTGCAATAGACTGAAAGCTTAATGGTGCTCTCTCTCACTCTCTCTTCTCCATACAGACTGATATGCAAACCATAGTTTCATACCTTCGCAGTTCTTCATCATTGAAAACTGTGCGTTCAATATCCACATGCTTCTTGGAGGCCTTCTTCATGTCTTTCTTCATCGTGCGCATATGATAAGCGTCCAAATCATAATATCTGGATTCACAATCACAAGACAGGCCAAATTTCAGCTTCCGGATTCCCCAGATGATCCCAAAAAAATGAGAGATCTTACTTTTTTGAGGGAAATGTAGCCGTATTATGATCCTCCATGAATCTAATAAAAAATTTACAGTTACAAAAAATTATTTGAAATTCATGAAATTTCAGATTTTGCTGATAACTTACTCCTTGAACATTTGTTTCTCTTCCCAATTGGCCAAAGATTCCAAATTAACCTAACGTCGGAGCCCAATCAAATTTACACAGTCAGGAGAAATAGAGAAGATCTCTTTCACAGAAATATTAGCATTACCTTTTTAACTTCAGACAACCATGCGGTGAATTCCGGCCGTTTATTCCTACAAATCGAAAGAAAAAATGGTTCTCATCTTTGCAGTGAAGATCTATGATACTAATTTTAAAAAAGATACCGATTTTGAAAGATTACCACATATCAGTTTCCCTAATAACCCCATATTTACCCCAGGAATTCGTTACCGCGCCCGTTTTCCCCAAGACTTTCTCTTTCTTCTTAATCTTATCTTTCTTCTTCTTCTTCTCTTCTCTCTTCTTCTTCCGTCTTCTCTCCTCCTTTAAACGTCTTTCTCTCTCTAGCCTCTTCTCTCTGTCCTTCCTGCGCCTCTTCCTAGTTCTCTCTTCATCTCCGCTGCCTCCAGAATTATCCGAAGATGAATCCGACGTGGAAGAATCCTCGTCGGATTCGCTCTCGGAGCGGCTCCTTTTTCTTCTTTCACGGTGCCTGTGTTTCCTCTTCTTCCTGCTGATCCGTTGTCTCTCGTCCGTGGATTCCTCGCTGCTTCCCTCTTCTCTCTTCCTGGTTTTCCCGTGGCGATGTCTCCCTCCTCTTTCGGAGACATCCGAGGATTCGTTTTGCTCCTTCGCCATGGCTAGGGCTCCAGGGCCTCCAGAGTTCTCTCTGTACACTACTAAAACAGTGTAAAAAAACAAATATATATATATATATACATACTAGAATTTTGATTTTGGGTTACAGTTTTCTGTTTAAAAAAGTTGAAAGCATCAACCATAGAATGCTTTGTCTTAAACAAGAATAGGAAATATTGAATTTAACATCAAATGAGCAATGCCATGGGATTCAAGAGAAGAAGGCATGAGTGGAGGCAGCGCAGGTAGATTCCAAGGACATTCTTTTGAGAAGAATAAAAAACTCTTAGCTTAAAATATGTCAATATATCTGTTATATTCTTTTGAGTAGCCCACTAATAAACCTTGGAGGAAAGAAAAATTATAACTTATAACTAAAATAAAATGATTAGAAATTCAAAAATAAACTAGAAAAATAAACCCTAATAATAGGTGACACTTGGTATCGATGGATTGAGTATCGACATTTTATTCCTAAAAAGGCCCACTATATGAGTGTTCTGATGGATTGTCCTCTTGCCACCTGACTCCAATTAATGGTTCTATTAATATTTCATGTCATAAAAGACCTTGCGCTTGAGGCTAGTGATGGAGAAAAGCAATCATGAAAGTAGAATGAGACGTGCAATAGATGAAAGTAATTTTCCAATCACCTTTTAACTTGCATTGGTAGAATCCAAGTAGGTCATAATTAATATAAATATTTGAGAACATGCATTTCATAGATGCAATTACATGTTCATTTATTGATTTTAATGCTTAATTCATATCATTATGATGCATGTTATCCTGACATTCAATTACTTTGAGAACATTAGGTTATTTTATGTAAATTTGTAGTCAAGATTTTAAGATTAATTCTTAAGGTCAAACACCTCAAAATCTAATTATATTCATGAGTTTTCATAATTGCAAGTTAGGTATTTCAAAGGAGGAAAATAAGAAAAGAAGAGTGAGAAGAAATGAAGTCAACAAATATTTTTTGACTTGGTTGATTATTGAACTCAAGTCAAAGAAACTAAGTTTATCATTCTTTCTAATTTTTTCTTAAACTGAGAAATGGCGTAATGATTTACAAAATTAATTTTAGAAAATATTCCCGCATATGTGATTGAAAAATGTCTTATATTTTGAAAGATATAATTATTCTAAGCTTTTACTATCTAATTTTTTTGGATTTTCTTAGATTTAGTTAATGTTTTTAAAAATGGCAAAATGACACATCCGACACACACATGGCAACACACGACAACTACTAAGGGCTCTATATAACATGCAGATGTACAACTTTAATGGGATTTGAAGCTTGATAAGACCTAAAAAATTCAATTATAAAACTAATGGATATTATGTATCATATAAGCCAATCACACTTCCGTGTATCTCATTTATATTCATCGAAATGAAATTTATTTATCGTCATTTTTGTGTGAAGTTTGTGATGAAGTATATGAGCATATGCAATGACTAAGTGAATAATAATGCAATCATAATATGGTGATCACTTGTCTTTAAATATGTGTTTTAAACATTCCTATTCGTGAGATATTTGAGAAGGACATCGAACTCTTTGGAAAGAATAATACTATCTGATCCGACTCATACGATGAGTATGGTCTGTAGCCATTAGTGTGGAGACACTAAGGATAGATAGTGGGGGCTCTTTGGAGAAAAAAGTTCACTAAATTGATTCGTATGAATCCTTGAATGCTATTATACCTAACTGTCAATCGGATTGATTCATGTCACGGTTTTGTATGTGGTCCTTTGACTTGAGACACCAAAGATGTCTTGTGGATGGATGACCATATTGTCATTATGACTTACGAATCACTAGCCATGAGATCTCTAACATATCATATATTAGGTACGTCATGAAGTCCTCGAAGAAGATTGTGTGTTCAAGATGAGATCGTCCGCCTTTGGTATTTGAGGAGATTGACTCAAGGAATGAGATGTAATAAATTATTTGGCCAAGGTAGTAGAAATGTTAGAGAAGAAGTTCTTAATGATTTTCTATAGATATTAGTAGTAACTTGAGTGAGTGATTAGGGTTTGATACTTGACCGTACCCTATGTCATTTATGAGTCTCGTGCGAATGAAGGATTATACATGGTAATCGATGACGGAAAGGTTTTATAAGAGAGTTCTTATATAATACATATCTCTTATAGTATATGGTGTAGCTTGGCTCCCAACGATTGGAAACTCAACCTATCAATTGGATTAAATTGATTCTTGATTAATTAATCTATAAGTTGATGTGAATAATTAATTCAAGTTAACCAATAAGGTATTATTTTTCTATGGACTTATTAACTAGTGAGATATATCAACCTAGAGGGTCACACACTTAAGGTCTATAGATGTTCGTGGATATAGACATAATTATGAGGGTTTTTTATGAAAAATATACATACCAAAAGTCTATAAATAAGGGGAGAATGACCACAAATCAAGGTGCCTATGCAAGCCTTGTAGGAATCTCTCCTTTCTTTTCTCTCTCTCTTGGTGAAGAGCTTGAAGATGAGATACAAAAATCTGGAGATTGTGTAGATATTCCTATAGTCTAGACACTTAAATAGCTTTAATAACTCTTTCAAGAGAACCCTATAAGTATGTTTTCTCATACATACTAGATAATAGGTTCATCTATTCTTGGTGCCTCATTAATTTGAATATCTGACGAAGTGTTTTCGTGCGGTCGTTAAGCACACAAACGTAAGTAAAAAAAAAATTATAAAACCGAACTCACAAAGATAAAGATATAAAATCAAGTAATGTGTAAGTATCGGGTCGATCCACAGAGAGCAGGGTTGACTTTAATTGCAGAGTTGACTTGGTCAAACTTAGGTTTAAAAGAGGTTTTATAGAAGTTAAAGTAAGATGTGATTAATAGAAATGATATAAATAGACTAAATAAGAATTTTTAAGAATTGAAATCTCGGATTTGATAGAGAAAAGTCAAAAGTCAAAGTCAAAGCATTGACTTTGACCAACAATAGGTGTTCTGTAAAATTAGAGAAACAAAAGGGGTCAGATAATTACAAAAATTATATATTTAGAAACTAGAGAGAAATTGGAATTTATTGATATAGAATTTGTGATTTTTGGATAAAAAATGGATTTACTATAAATTATTGAAAATCAAATATCAGAAAATCCCCGAAATGAACACCTCAGAGGAAATCTTCAAATTGACTGCTCAAATGAAATCCAAATCTTGAAATTTATATGTCAATGGAAAGCTAAGAACTAGAGGAATCTAAAGAGACCAAAATGATCGAATTCCAATTTTTAAATTGAAGTAATTGACCCCGAAAGTCAAAGTTTGAATTCTGATAAATAATAAACAGTGCTTGGTCAAACGTCAAATTCAAGGGTCAAATGAACTCATAATTCGACGAATTTACCATCCACGGAAAGCTGATAAAAAGAGGAATCCAATGAAACTAGAATAAAGTGATTTGGAATTATAATCAGAGAGATATCTTATTTTCAAAATCAAAAATTTTTCGAACTAAAATTTGGGGAAAATGAAGAACACTAAGAACTAATTTGCAAAATTAAACTTCTAAATCTAATAAAAACTCAAATTACCTCTTGATAATCGATCAAATCTCACTACTAACCTGACTTCCGCAAGAATGGGGCTTCAATTCATGTGGATTGAAGCGAATTTGCTCGATTTCTTCCTCGCGGACGTTTAGAATTCAAGGGGAAAATTGGATGAAATCAAAGAGGAATTCGCGATCAATCCTGCTCCAATTGCTTCGCAACTGAGTCTAAATGCGGGGGGATCATGAAGAACTTAAGACCTTCCTTGAAATTTGCTTAATTCCTTTACGAATCAATCAAAAGTTAAGTTTACAAAGGGAGAGAACATCTATTTATAGAGAAGTTTGTGCGAAATTGGTGGATCATGGCCCACGACGGGGGTTTCACTCCGTGTGATTTAAGCCGTCGAATTGCACGAAATTGGTGGCTCGTGATGCGGATTTCACTCCATGTAATTTCAGCCGTCGGATCGCGCATAATCGGTGGGATCGTGGCCCATGACGTGGATTCCACTCCGTGTGATTACAGCCGTCCAATCGCGCGATTTAATCCCGACCGTTTGATGTCACTGTTCATGCCACGTAGGCATCCATGTGGGCTTGCGTGGCCCCGCCATGTGTCTGCATCGCACCACGTCACCTCCGTGGGTCCCGCACAAATTAAATAAATCCTGAAAAATCAAAATAAAATCTACAAAATTCTAAAAAATTAAGAAATTCATAAATTCATTTATATAACTCCTTTTTAACTCAAAATTTCTCCATTAGATCACAAATTCCTTCATATTTTATATTATGTCATCTAAAAAATACAACTTAAAAGAATCATATAGGATGAATTTCAAATAAACATAGATAATTTCTTAAGAAGTCTATTTTATATCATCCAACATTCTCTTCTTGAAATTAAATCTTCAAATCGTCTAATAAAGTTAAAGTAAATTAAGGAAAATACTTAATTCCTATTAATTCAACCTTGGAAAAAGATTGATCATCAAGAAATCACATAATTAACCCTAATTTATGCATAAATATTAACTTTAGTAGAATGACATACCAATGGAGAAAATTCATAAAAACTATGATCACATGCATCATATTCACATAAAATAAGCATGAATATGAGTTAAATAGGATAAGAATTTAAGTTATAAATGCATGTTATCGATATCCAATTCAATTTATTCTACCGCATTCAAATTTTGGGAGCCTTATGTATGCTCAAGTTTGTTCGAGACCATATATTGCTTATATAGTGGGGGTTTTGGGTCGATATTGATGGATATTATGTGGTTTATAGGCCAATCACACTTTCATGTATCTTGTTTATGTTTATTGAAATGAAATTTATTCATTGTCATTCTTGTGTGATGTTTGCAATGAAGTCCATGAGCATGTGCAATGACTAAGTGAATTATGATGAGATCATAATATAGTGATCACTAGTCTTTAAACATATATTCTAAACATTCATGTTCATGGGATATTCGAGAAGGAGATTGAATTATTCAGAAAGAATAAAACTATCTAATTCATTTCATATGATGAGTATAGCTGATCGTATAGCTATCGGTGTGGAGACACTAGTTGGAGAAAGAGTTCATTGAATTGATCCATATGAATCCATGAATGGTATTATACCTAACTATCAATTAGGTTGATTCATGTCATGGTTGTGTATGTGGTCCTTTGACTTGAGACACCAACGACATCTTGTGGATGGATGATCGTGTTTTGATTATAACTAGGGTTCAACGTTTCTGGTCTGGTCCATTTTTTGGCACAATAGTCGGTCCAAACCTTAATTCTATCTCGGCCTTAGTCTCGGTCAACCTCTGTCACGGTTCGGTTTGGTCTTAATTTTTGTCTCAAATTTTCAAATGTAAAAAATTTTCAAATATCAAAAACTAGTTTCAAATGTCAAAAAATTTCCCACCTAGAAGTTTAATTAACTGGTGGAATGAACTCTCGATGAATATAAGAATTGGTGGCCGGCTCCAAGAGTACAAATGCCATTTCCCGAAAGACATATCCCTTGAAAATTTGAGCTTTTGAGGTCTGCCCATGAAAAAAGTAAAATTATTTAATAGTTCAGAAACTTAAATAGTTTACAATTATCTTAAACTTCCAGTATTATGTAATTAATAAATATAATTGTGCCTATTGATAAAAATGCTAATAATAAATGGAGAAACAGACCCAACAATAAGAAATTGAGCTAACAATAAGAAAATTTACTCTTTGTAATTAATAGAGGTCACTAAAGGAGTTTAAATCAAGAAAAATAGTCACTTTTTAAAAAAATCATATCTCGAGAAGATCATAGGAGATCAATACCTTGATAGTGTTCTTTGAGGAAAAAAATATTAGTCATCATCTTCACCAAGTTCTTCCACATCGTTATCTATTTTATCCTTATAACTCCAAGATTTTAAGGTCATCAAAATTGATATAGTTCTTGGAGATAATCTTCCCCTTTTGTATGTAATGATCCCTCATCCTGATGAGAAAAGACGCTCAGATGGAGAACTTGATGCACAAACTGATAGAAACCCCTTTGCTAGTATAGCAAGTCGTGGATATTTTTCTGACCCAATTTTACACCACCATTGTAGAGCATCAAGATGAGAACCCTCAACTTGAGAATCATGCATATAATCAAATATTTCATTAGATATAGGCCTTTCTAATAAGATGTTCATGTTCCTTTTCCTTTTACGTGTTATCAATTCAACCATCATTTTTGAACAAGCTGTAGAATTACTAAGTAGTGTCTCACCCTGTGTGCAAGTGCTTGATGTTGGTGGGGCAGGCATCAATTGAAGCAAATTCTTCAAGTGTTGCATGATATATTCTTGCTCATCCATGGGAATATATTCAAGTTTTAAAGATGGATCAAGCATTTTAGCAATAGGGAATATTAGTTTTCTTTTTACTTGTGACTCATACTTAAGTAACTTCGCCTTCATCACATTGTATGCTCCTTTCAGTGCCATTGATTGTTCTATGGTCATTGATCTTTGATAACATGCAATCTTAACATGATAAAACATGATTATTAATGCAATTTAAGGCATAAAACATTACATTTATGTGCATATTATCATAATTTGAGTGCATTTCTATCATTCTATGCATATTTATGTCATAATCTCAAAATGCACTAAATTAGGGTTAATTATGATAAATTAAGGATAAATGATTTTATAACCCATCTTTACTTGAGATAATGAATGGTTTTTAAAGTTAAATAATAAGAGAAATCATATTTATGAACATTCATTTAATTTTCTAAAGTTAAAATCTTAAAGAAATGAATGTATTTTTGAAATATAAATTAAATCTCTTGTTATTTAAATATTTTGAATTTTTAGAATGATAGATAATTAAATTTCAGATCCAATGAAAGAAATTTGGATTAATTTGGAGTTGTATTTTAAAAGATATGATTTTTACAATTTTTTGGGATTTTTATGGATTTTTTATTATTTAAAAATGTTACAAATAAATATAAAAAAATGTAAAAAGCGCGCGGGGGCCACGCGGGTGCGACGTGGCACGCAAGGCCACGTGGCAGAGCCACATGGACCCGCGCAGCGCGCCTATGTGGTGCATTTATATATATTATTTATTTATTACTTATATAGTATAAAAGTGTTCTTTGTCCTTCCCTATATAGGAAGGGTCATACCCTTAGAAACCGTCGGGTCTTATAAACCCGATGGTTTTCTAAATAGCTTCCGTGTGGGACTAATCTTACCTGAGTCCAGGTGACGTGGCACGACGAGGGGCATCGGATCAGCGGCGCATCGGGAGATCCACACGTCAATCGGGTGGACGCGGACCATTGATTGCGATCAGAACACGTGGGATTTAAATTTATTATAACGGTCAGATTACCTGCGACGTGGCGGCATCAGAAGCGTCAATCACGTGGCGTGCGGACCACTGATCACGATCAAGCCCACGTGTGAATTAAAAGTGGATTATAACGGTCCAGATTAAATCATGTGTTATTCATCTGGACCGTTGGATCGCGATCCAAGGGGCACAAATCAAAGCATTTTTAAAACGCATATCATCCGATCAATCTGGAGCGTCCAAAGAAGATCTGATGGCCACGACTTATTCTTACCGTTTCGAATTGATGCGTTTAATCTCGGCCGTTGATGCGGATTAAACGCATCAATCGGACGGTTTTCCCCAATTTGCCCTATAAATCGACGAGTTCTTCGTCGTTCTTATGTATTCTTGAGAGATTTGATCTAGTTGACCTATCTATTTGCATATTCTCTTGAATCTCTCTCTTGTAATCACTTCTAGACAAGATTCCGCGTCCACGAAGTGTTTATAAGAGAGATTTTGACGATCGTGCGAGGAGAATTTGTCTCTTGAACACCAATGTTCACGTTTGAATTCGCGGAATGAAGAGCCGTTGATCCGGCGATCAATTCGATCGATTTAATCGTTATCTCGGGTTAGAAAACAAGTTTATCCTCTTATCTATCGTCATGTATCATCAATTTTAGGATTAGGACTTCAATTTAAGTTTAATTTAATTTCAATTTCAAGTGTGTTCTTCGCGAGTTCCGAAAAATTTCTCTCCACTTCAAATTTCGATTTCTCCGCGAAATCAAGTCCAAATTCGATGATTCTTGATTCCGTGGATTCTTTTTGAAGTTATCTTTCTAAAAACACCATTTTCCCTAATTTCTCACCTCAATTCATTGTCCAATTTGACCAAATTCCAAAAGATATCTCGAAAATACCTAAATTCCCTGTGGATTCGACTCGTATTTACCATTATACCCTTCAATTCTCTCTTAATTCCCCAAATTGGTAAGTTCGGTATTATTTTTGACACGAGACCGTGTGAAATCGATGACCTCGCGGTCTCGTCTCGTCACAGAGCCACGCGGACCCGCGCAACTGGCCTACGTGGCGCAGTTTTATATATATTATATTTATTACTTATATATTATAAAAGGGTTCTTTGTCCTTCCCTATATGGGAAGGGTCATAACCTTACAGATCGTCGGGTCTTATAAACCCAATGATCTTGATGTAGAACCGGGTGTGAAACCGGTCTAACACCGTGAAATGAGAGAAGAACTAGGGAAATCTAATATGAGGAGATATACCAATGAAGCAACAAGCAGGGAACCGTCTCAGGAGTCGCCTCCGTAGTATCTGGGAGTGTGCCGAGTAGTGTTCGTCCGGGGAACCTTCCAATCCACGTCCTCGAGGACGAGGGGCCGTGGGTCGTCGAGGGGAGCTCGACCGTCAACCCGAGGGGTTGGACCACGGGATACCCTACTAAGTCGTCTAAGCACTCAACCTAAACTAAGTCCCGATGGCGGCGGAGACGGTGCGGGAAACACTGAAGGAAATATAGACTTAACGTAAATTAAGGGGGGATGAGTGCCTAACCTGCGGGGCGCGAGCCCGGTCGGTCGTGTCAGGGGGGGGGGGGGCTAGTCGTACGCAGCACGGTTGGGCGGCAGTCGAGGGCTTTCAATGCTTCACCACGTCGGGGAAAGGCCACAGTCCGGTGAAGATGGAGAACAGCGATCGGAGAAGGCAGATGGGGCCCACCAGCTTGCAGGAGGGGCGGGTGAGAGGAAGGAAAACCCGTAAGGGGTGGACTCCGATGCGGTAGATGAGGACAGGTGATGTTAGGTGCAATCGGCCGTCCAAGGGAGTGTCGCGTCGAGCCAGGCAGAAGGCACGGTCAACCGATGAGAGGGATTCGCTTTGCCCAGGGGACGACAGGAGGTCACGCCCGCTGTGAAGTATCAGGAGGGCGTGGGCGCTCTGAAAGTCGTCCGCGTCACGTCGACGCTCCGAAGCGGCGTGAGATTTCTGGAGCAATTGATCGGATGGAAGAACAGAAGTCGGCGATGGGTTGGGGATCCGTAGGGAGCAGATCACCCGGGCGGGTCGAGTTGTTCGCGTGGGGAGGATTCACCAACAGGACGACGACAGGTGGAGGAGGCGATTCACTTCGGGCGACAAGAGGAATGTTGGGAAGTAGGAAAGTCGGTTGGACGGAAAATGGGTGTCGTTCGTCGCAAGGTGATCGGAAATGGTTTTCTCGCGGGAATGGTAGCAGAAATCGATGCTAAGGTAAAATCGTGATCGTGGGGTAGGGGGAAGGCGGATCGAACGTGCGGGGATTTATCTCTGCAAAATTCGCGGGGAGGGGTAGGGGTGAGAGCGTCGTGGGGTGGACGGGAGATGAACGCTGGGCGGTGAAGGAGGATTGAGACGGATTCAGGCACGGGGAGGGGCAGTGGATTATTGGCCGGGACGGAGGAAATCGGAGGCGGGAGAGCGATCGTCGAGGGGAGCGGGTATTGGGGATATGGAGAGATCGCGGCCTGTAGGAAATCGAAGAGAGAGAGGACGTTCCGGGGAATCGGAAGAACAGGATCGGAAATGCAGGGAGGGGAAGGAGGAAATTGCAGCGTCCTGATGGAGAGGACGGATCGGGATTTGAGGGGATGGAAGGCAGGACTAGCGCGAGATGTATTCGGACGGAGGTGGAGGAACGGGGTTGATGGAGGGAACCAAATGTGGGGAATGAGTGGGAAGAGGGGAGGTCCGTGGAGGGGATGATCGGAGGGGATGGCGGTGCTGCGTTCCGGCGGCAGCGGCGGCGGCCTAAGGCGGCGGCGGTGGCGGCGGTGGCGGCAGGAAGGCAGCACGCGGGTATGTAGCGACCAAGGCAAGGGGAGGCGGCGGCCTCGGCGGCGGGCACGGCGGCGGCACGTGGTGGTGCGGCGGCGGTGGCGGCGGCGGAGGCGGCGGTTGGTCTCCTTCCTTGATCTTCCTTGAGCAGCCACTTGAGAGAGGAACACTCCTTTTTCTTCAAATGACGGCTAGGGTTTGTGGGGGGGTCCCTTCCCCTCTTATAGAGCCCTTAGTGGGCCGAGAGGGGAAAGGGCCCACTTGAGGCCCACAACCCACACCTAACATAATCATAGAAAATAGAAAAAAGGTCCACAAAGAGAATGACTTAACGAATGGGATCTCGAAAAAGGGAAGAGCCCACCCGAAAGCCTAAAGGGGAGAGAAGAAGATATGCAAAGGCCCGCTTAAACACGTGCGGGCTAATAAAGTTCGAAATGAAATAAAGCTGGAAAGATAACTCCACGCGCGCGAGCCCTGTGAAATGTGTCGTGGCGAGATGAGGTCCTCACTTGGTGTAGTGAAACTCGGCATCCTTCATCTTCGCTTGTCGAGGGGGCTGGACGCGCGCGGGTGTCGGCTCCTCCGGTGCCGTAGTGTCATGCCTTGGTGGCGACGGGGGTCGTACGCCACCAGATCTCTTCTCTTTTTTCCAGTGTGGGACTAATCCACACTAGTCTTACCTATTTCAGGTGACGTGGTGCGAGGAGGATCGTCGGATCGACGGCGCATGTTGATCCCACGCGTCGATCGCGTGAGCGCAGTCCACGGATCAGGGGATCGACGCACGTGCCAAATAGAGGAATTATAACGGTTGGATCATCGGCGACGTGGCAGCATCGCACGCGTCGATCGCATGGAGGCCAGGACCACCGGAGATCATCAAAGACACGTGCTTTTAATAAGGCGTTATAACGGCCAGGATTAGATCTCGGGGGGAGCATCTGACGCGTCAGATCAAGATCCAACGGCGAGGATTTAAGGCGTTTTATAACGCCTGATTTGAAGACTTCATCAAGACCGTCAGATCACGATCTAACGGCTGCGAATCGATGCGTTTTTAAACGCATACGATCCAAGCCCATCTCACGCATCCGATCGCGATCGGACGACTGAGATTTAATTATAACGGTTCGTGATGAACCGTTTCATCACGACTGTTGATCGCGTCTTAACGCATCGATCGAACGGCTCTCCTTTTTCGCCCTTATAAATAGACGAGTTCTTCGTTGTTTTGATGTATTCTTGAGAGATTTGATTTAATTGACCTATCTATTTGCATCTTCTCTTGAATCTCTCTCTTGTAATCACTTCTAGACAAGATTCCGTGTCCACGGAGTGTTTATAAGAGAGATTTCTACGATCGTGCGAGGAGAATTTGTCTCTTGAACACCGATGTTCACATTTGAATTCGCGGAATGAAGAGCCGTCGATCCGGCGATCAATTCGATCGATTTGATCGTTATCTCGGGTTAGAAAACAAGTTTATCCTCTTATCTATCGTCGTGTATCATCAACTTTAGGATTAGGACTTCAATTTAAATTTAATTTCATTTTAATTTCAATTTGTGTTCTTTGCGATTCCGAAAATTTCTTCCCACTTCCATCTTTGATTTCTCCGTGATTACTAATCCAAATTGAGTGATTTTTGATTCCACGGATAGATCTTTGAGTCTTCTTTCTAAAAACACCATTTTCCCTAATTTCTCACCTCAATTCATCGTCCAATTTGACCAAATTCTAAAAGATATCTTGAAAATACCTAAATTCCCTGTGGATTCGACCCGTATTTACCATTATACCCCTCAATTCTCTCTTAATTCCCCAAATTGGTAAGTTCGGTATTATTTTTGACACGAGACCATGTGAAATCGACGACCTCATGGTTTCGTCTCGTCAATCTTCCCACTACATCTTCAGAAGGGTTCTCCAACACAACAATTAGTGCATTTAACTAATTTAATAAAAGGTCAAAAATAGAAGTAAAATTATGTGATGTTATGGACTTTGACTTACAAACTATCTCTGTGGCCTCCCAAAAAGCTAAAAGTTCATCTGAAAACATCTTAAGAAGCTCCCACTCTTGAGATGTAACAAAAAAAAAGATCTTTACCATCTTTCTAACAAGTGGTTGCCATCGCATTATACCTAACCTTCTCTCAAGTTGATTCATGTCACGGTTGTATATGTGATCCTTTGACTTGAGACACCAAAGACATCTTGTGGATGGATGATCATGTTTTGATTATGAATTATGAATCCCTAGCCACGAGCTATCTAAAACGTCATATATTGGATACGACATGAAGTCCACAAAGATGATTGTGTGATCAAGATGGGATCATCTGTCCTCGATATTTGGGGAGATTGACTAAAGGAATGAGATGCAATGAAATCCTTGGCCAAGGTAGTAGAAATATTGAAGAAGGAGTTCTCGATGATTTCTACACGCATCAGTACTAACTTGAGTGACTGATTAGGGTTTGAAAGTTGACCATACCCTAAGTCATTCATGAGTCTAATGTGGATGAAGGATTATACATACATGGTAATCGATGACGGGAATGTTCCATGAGTGAGTTCTTACATACTCCATATCTCCTAGTGTACGTGGTGTAGCTTGGCACCCAATGGGCAGGCAACTCAACCTATCGATTAGGTTAAATCGATCCTTGATTAATTAATCTATATGTGGATGTGGATAATTAATTAAGGTTGACCAATAAGGTGTTATTTGGTCCATATAGTTATTAACTAGTGAGATATACGGACCTAGAGGGTCACACACATAAGGTCTATGGATGTTGGTGGATATAGACATAATTATGAGGGTTTTTATGAAAGAACCTCATACCAAATGTCTATAAATAGGGAGAGAACAACCACAACTCAAGGTAATCATACGAGCCTTGTGGGAATTCTTTCCTTTCTTCTCTTTCTCTCTTGGTGAAGAGCTTTGAAGAGGAGATCTAATCATCCGGAGATCATGTGGATACTACTAGAGGCTAGACACTTGAATAGCTTCAAGAACTCCTTCAAGGAAACCCTGTAAGTATAATTTTCTCATTTATACTAGATGATAGGATTATCTATTCATGGTAGCTTGGTGTTTTGAATATCAGATTCAATGAATTCCGCTGCATTTGATGTTTTGATCAAACTTTCGGAAAGTAATCAACCTCAGATCCCATCAGATATATGAGTAATCTAGGTATGACACATTGGAAGGTAGAAAAATGAGTTTTGAGATATTTATTGAGGATAAAGAATTACATGCTTACGTACAAAAAAAAGAATGACTAGAGATCCTTAGATATTCAGATTCTGATTTTGCTGGATGCATTGATAGCAAAAAAATCTACTTCAAGCTATTTTTATTTTCTAGCTAGAGGAGCTATCTCATGGAAAAGCTCTAAACAAGCACTTATAGCATCTTCTACTATGGCATCAGATATATAACATGATATGAAGCATCAAATCATGGCAATTGGCTGGAAAATTTTGTCACAAATTTAAAGGTAGTTCAAGGAGTTGAAAGACCACTTAAGCTTTATTGTGACAATCAATCAGCTGTTATGTTTGCCAATAACAATCGAAGCTTGAAAAAAATCTAAACATATAGATATCAAGTATATGGTTGTTAAAGACCGAGTTCAAAATGGTCAATTGTCTATTGAGCACATCGGTACAAACTCCATGATAGCAGATCCCCTCACTAAAGTAGTGCCAACTACAGTCTTCTGTGAACATATTGCTTATATGGGCCTGACATCATATGACGATATGTAATTTCAGCGGGAGTTTGGTGTATGTTGTGTGCTTATTATGTAACATACATGTTGTTTAAGTTTACCCGTATGAACATAATTTCAGTCGATCTCTCTTCAAACTTCAGAGGACTAAGTTGGAAATGTACATGTATAAATCATGTTTCATGTATTTTCCATGGTACACATCCACACACAATCTATGTCATTCATTTTGATCAGTATACATGACTATTGTTTGGGTTTAGTTATGCTTAATGTGACAAAAATCTCCATGGTTCGTTTCTGATCTAATGATGGACGAGATTGATGAGAATGTCTTCAAATGATAGCAACAGATTGAGCTCATACAATAATAATTCATAATATTCAGTTAATACATACCTTATCCAAGTGGGAGATTGTTAGGTCTAATCTCTATTAAGTGGACATAATTATGTATTCTTGTGGATTAGCTATCATTTAATCCCATTAACTGATTCAATTATATTTAATGCGGGGATTACTAAATTCATTTATGTGTGTGGAGGTTAATTATGTGTAGAGGCAATAAATCAGTCATTAGTCATTAGTGGGCAGACTAATGACCGATTAGAGGCTTAAGCTCTCCTTATTCTCTATAAATAGGAGGCCATAGTCCACTTGAGTAACCCGAGGCTTATAACCCTCTAGAGTGAATCCCATTTCCTCTGGAGATCAAGAGGTTATCTTGGGGATATTCAAGAAGGCTATTATCCACTACATAAATATGCTAAGATGAAGATTCATCCCGTGAATCTAGGTACGAGTTTACTTATGGTTTATATATTTGATTATGCTGATGAATCATGATGCATACTCAAGTTTCCATCATATATATCTCACTAGTTAATAACTCTATACACCAAATAACACCTTATTGGTTAGCCTTAATTAATTATCCATATTCAAATAAAGATTAATTAATCAATGATCAATTTAACCCAATCAACAGGTTGAGTTTCTAGTATGTTAGGTGCAAAGCTACACCACATGCTCTAGAAGATATGGAGTACATAAGAACTCCCGTATGGAACTTTATCATCATTGGTAACCATGTATATATAATATTTCATCTCCATGATACTCATGAATGACTTAGGGTATAGTCAAATGTTAAACTCTAATCGTCACTCAAGTTAGTACTGATGCATGTAGGAAATCATCGAGAACTCCTTTGATATTTCCTCTAACTTGGCCAAAGATTTCTTCACATCTCATTCCTTGAGTCAATATCCTTAAATATTATGGGTGGATGATCCCATCTTGATCACAGAATCATCTTTATAGACTTCATGTCGTATCCAATATATGTTGTTTTAGATATCCCATGGCTAGGGATTTGTAAGTCATAATCATAACACGATCATCCATCTACAAGATGTCTTTGGTGTCTCAAGTCAAAGGACCACATACCCAACCGTGACATGAATCAATATGACAGAAGGTTAAGTATAATTACCATTTAAGGATTCATACGGATCAATTCAATGAACTCTTTCTTATAATAGCACCCACTATCTATCCTTAGTGTCTCCACATTGATGGCTACAAGATCAGCCATAGTCATCATATGAGTCGGATTAGATAGTGTTATTCTTTCCAGATAATTCGATATCCCTCTCAAATATCTCACGAATAGGAATGTTTAGAACATATGTTTAAAGACTAGTGATCATTCTATTATGATCTCTTCATAATTTACTTAGTCATTACATATGCTCATAGACTTTATTACAAACATCACATAAGAATGACAATAAATAAATTTCATTTCAATGAACATAAACGAGATACAAGGAAGTGATATTGACTTCCATCACATATGACACACTCACTTGTTATACTTAGCCAATACAAAGGGCCCCAAGAGTGTTTGTGTAATCCTCATCCACCATATTAGTTTCTTCTAAAACATGTCAAGGATGTCTTGAGGGAGCCTAATACCTTGGTCACCTTTGTCCATTGGCTGGCATGCTTTCTCTTAAGAAACTCTATGCTATCGGCCATCTCAAAGGAAAGCCATGCATATTGACGACAATATTTTGTGTGGTTGCTCAATACACACAAATTTGTGTCAAAACAAGTTCCAACTCACCAATTTAAAGTTATAATTATAAATTAAAGAGTATAATGGTGAATAAGGGTCTAAATTACGGAGAAATAAGGGAAATTTTGAGATGTCTTTGAAATTTGATCAAATGAAATAGTAAATTGAGGTGAGAAATTAGGGATTTTAGTATATTAAGAAAGATAACTCCAATACGAATCCACAAAATAAAAAATCACTGAATTTGGATTAGAATTCGCGGAGAAATCAAATATTGAAATCGAGAAAGAAAATAGATAGCGATTTGTAGTAAAAACCAAAATTAAATTTACAATTAATCTAATCTATGATTCAAAAATAAAACCTAATGCTAGAGGAAGATAGATTAGGAGGAAAACACATAATCTAACCCAAAGTTGCACTCAAAATGATCTAATTAGCTTCCAGATTCAAGGCTTTTCATTCCGCTATTTCAAAAATGAATTTCGGCGTTCAACAAGTGATTTCTTCTAATTCTCTCCACCAAATCTTGATTTCAAACACTCCTCGAACACGGAAATGAGTATAGAAGAAGTAGAAATCAAATGATTCCATGACTGAGTTGTCTAAACAGTTCGATTTTCTTGAAACATCGAAGAACGAGTTTTTCCATCGAAGAACATTTTAATTTATTGAGAAATTGGGCGCGACCATTGGATGCGTCTCTTTGTCTTTGATCAATGTCTGAGATTAAACACCAATATGTGAATTGTCATCTTTTACTCTCGTCTATTTGATCAGTGATGAAGTGTCCAGATCTTGCCATATTGCACGTGAAGAAGAGGCATTGCTTGATGTTCTCATTTCGATCTTCATCCGACGATCGAGATGAGTCCACGTGTCCATCATGATACATTTAATCTCTACCGTTATAACTCCCCATATGAGCGGCTGAGATTCAATCATCTTTAAAACAAATCGTCGCCTAATTAGATGCATCCACGTACCCCCTCGAGTAAGTGAAATCTGATGATCGCAATTAAATCGCACGATCGGATGTGTCTCGTTGCGCCACGTCACATGTAAATTAAAACAAAAAGAAATAGT
Source organism: Lemna minuta (assembly GCA_024174645.1). NCBI lineage: Eukaryota > Viridiplantae > Streptophyta > Magnoliopsida > Alismatales > Araceae > Lemna > Lemna minuta. The sequence continues at coordinate 4,680,779 of CM044108.1, forward strand.
CCCACATGACATAAATTCAGGATTTTTACGAGTATATAATGTATACACATCTAATGGATTTGAGAAAATCCTTTATGGATGCTTTAACGCACTAATCACTCCCACGTGCACATGCGCACACACACGCACACATGCAATCGCACATACGCACACATACGCTGCCATGTGGCGTGTACACGCGTCGCCACATTCTACCACATCAGCTTGCGACATAGATAAACATTTTTTTCTTTTTAAAAATAAAAAATAACTTTAAATAAATTCAGAAAAATTCTAGAAAAATCTTAAATATTAGAAAATTCATAACTTTGAAATTGTAACTGCAAATTAATCCAAATTTATTTTGTTGGATCAGAAAGTAAATTATATATCATTATAAAAAGTCAAAATATTTAAATAAAAAGAGAATAAGTTTTAATTTTAAGAATACACTCATTCCTCTTAGATAATAAATTTAGAAAATGCATGATTGTAAATAAACATATTTTCTCTTATCATTTAATCATGAAAATATAATTATGATCTCAAATATAGATGGGAATAAAATTATATTATTTAATTATGCATAATAATAGCTAAAATGATATATTTTTAGATCATAACCTAAAATTAAATAAAATGATCAGTATGCACTCAAAATATGATAACATGCACATAAATAGAATATTTAATGCCTTTATTTGTATTAATAATCATGTAAAGTCATCTATTAATTGCATGTTATCACCTATCTATCTTATGGAGCATAAGATGTTGTCAAGTATCTAAGTAGTGGGCCTGAGTGCCTTTGAAAGAAGATGGGGAATCCAATAAATACAAAGAGTAGATGGCCTCATGAGAAACCATGAGTTCTTGTATGTGATGGATAGTGATTATGGTAATAGAAGGTGCTACCACAAAGATGTTGTTTGAGGCATTAATGAGCCAAACTAAAATGCACTCATATCTCAAGATGATACTTAGTCCCTAATGGATGCCTTGAAACAATTAAATAAGGAATTACATATAAATAATATAAAATAGTAGGGCCATTCACCCAAAAAAAGAGATTAGGAAGAGGTCAGAATTTTTTCCATATTGAAATGGGGAGGGATGGAGAATATTTTATACCATTGTAGAATCTTAAAGAAGGGATGAGGGGGCGACATGGGGAAAAAATTTGGAGGAGAGAAACTAGGGGTGTGTTGTGCAGCAAGAGTCATGCATGTGTGCAAATCATGACCCCCCTTGTGTTGTAATGTCATAATGGCACAACCACATGGTCGTTTATGTAGATTTGGGATGACATTCATTTTGAGAGCTCTAAGTGAAATAACCAGCTATTTTCTTTTTCTGAAGGAAATAAACTCATGTATATATGTTTCATGAACAATCTATTGGGTTCCACTCATGACTCTTATTCCCTTATATGTTGAGCCAAAACCATTGCACCTGCACCTATCCTTATACTTTATACCTCATAAATTAATCATCAAAGTGTGTGTCCACCAATTCAATGAAGTTAATGATTTGGATATCTACATTCAATGATAAACTTTACCAATGCTTGTCAAATTTAGAATAAAAATCATGTCTTTTAAGAAAATGGGGTCTTGAAAATCTTAAACGTGTATGAATTTTCAAAAGGTTAATGGAAAACCACAATAATTAACATCATAAGTGAATAAATTTCATCTTATAGGTTAAACATATACATGAATGGTAGATCATATTGAAGAAACTTTGAATACATAATCATTTAAGCTATCCACATATAGCATGCATGTGAATGTCATCTCATAAGTTAAACAAAGAAGAATAGGATTATATTGAAACAAATATGGAGTTTCAATAAATTGAATGGTCAGGGAAACATTTTCTAGAGAGAAAAGAGGATTTGTAAGAGGCATAAGCTTTAGGATTTATTATAAATTATCTCCTGATCAAAATGACCAATATAACCTATTTATCTTTGATCCTAACCACACGTACCACCTAACCTAAGTATTTGAATCTTGAGCTAATATAGAATAAAGGATTAGTAAAAAAAAATAAAAGATAGGTAAATGGTCATTTAGTTGTGTGAGAGTATATTATTTAGAGCATTATAGGCAGTCCATTAAGGGCCTCTCCTCTATATAAACCGACGTAGTTTATCTCTATTTAATATAACACGCTCTTCCTCTGAGAATGGTATTAGGGGATGCCTTTAAGGGTTTCTAGGAGCTCATCGTCATCTAGGGCATGCATTCCCCTTTTTTTCACCATGCATTGTCCTATGTATGAGGTGAGGCCTTGATGTATATAGTAGTGGCAACAGTATGTCAATGCTTTGCCATTCACTACAACCAACGCACTACACTCTGCCTATTGTGATGTATTGTCTTGTCTACTACTTGCCATTTTTCAAATGTCACAAGGCATCTACAACACTGCCCTCTAAATGCAGTGATACATCACTTTGATCGTTAGCAGCAATAGGCTATCTCTCTATAACCAAGACACAACCTTTCACATTTGGTGAGGCATCATCTTGTCTGCTACCTCGCCACCACTTGCAAGCAATACCACTATAGTCAAATCAGAATAATCCCACTAGAAGAGTGGTAATGGGCCTCCCCCTCCACATGTAGGGGGCCTAGGATCGAATCTTAGGTCCCCCAAAATGCAGAACTCGATTTTTAAATTGGGTTCTACATGGGTCTCACAAACCTAATAAGCAAATCCATAAGAAAAACCCCAATCGCCTTGGTGGGGGGCCACATGTGCACCTCAAGTGGAGGCCACACATCTTACTTGTGGCACTTGCTTATGCACCAAGGCTGATGTCATACTTGGGCCCACATGACTGTCATTGGTGGTCATGTCCACCGCTAATGGGGCCCAAGTGTCAAGTGGGCCCACATTGATAAGAGCATAAAAAGTAGTTACAACCACCATGGATTGCTCTTATTTAACTCCATTAAACTCTTGAACATGTCATCTCATCTACCATTGCATAACTTGATATTTGTACAATATTAGTGCATCGAAATGAATTTTTTTATATGACTTTTGCCTTCTTCATTTTCAGGAACTACAAACAAGAGAAAGCAAAGCAAGATCTCTCTACTGGAAATCTCTCTAAGATCTATTCTCAAAGGGTTCAAAAAGAGGAAAATGTCTCTTTTGGGGTCTTCTTCCTCCTCAACCACTCTCTCTCTTAGGTTTTTGGTTTTTCAAAATTTTGTACGCCGTCATTCTTCTCATTGAGAAGGGTGTAGTGGAAATGATTTTTTTTTTTTTAATATAGTTCTCCTTCTCCATCTTGGCATCATGGTCTCCTCTCCCAATCTCAATCTTTACCTCTCTCCTCTCCAACTCGCCTCCGCTCTCTTCCCTTCTCATTATTTTTATGAACTCTCATCTTCTCTCAGACACTCCCTCTTTCTCGCACTCTCACCTTTTCTATCTTCTTTCCCTCTATCCTTTCTCTCCCTTTCGTTTGTCGTTTGCTCCCTCTCTCCCTTTCATCCTCTTTTCTTCTATCTAGTTTTTCTCTTATTCTCTCTCTCAAAATTTTGATCGTTTCTTTCTCGATCACCGTCTCTCTCGCTGACTCACCTCCTCCCTCTTAATCTCATTCTCTTCCATGATTTTTTTCTTCTACACTTTGATCTCCTTCTCTCTCTCTTTCTCCCTTTCTCTCTCAATTTCACACCTTTTCTCTACATATAATTATCTCTCTCCTACTCTCTCCACATAATTTCTCCCTTTTGGCTTCTCCCCCCTTTTCTTGCTTAAATTGCTCTTTTCGGTCTCCTATTCAAGCTCTACAAACCTACCTCTCTCTCTCTCTCTCCCTCTCTCTTGTAACCGCACCGTCTCTCTCTAAATTCATCTCCTGATCTTTCTCGTCTATTTTTTCTCTCTTCCAAAGAGGGTGTGGATGAGAGAAGATAACAGGGAGAAAGGAGAGAGCAAGGAAGAGACGGAATTGAGAGAAAGAGAAAGATCGGAAGAGAGAAGGGAAATTGGAGAGAGCATAAGAGAGCAGGAAATAGTGAATGAGAGAGAGAGAGGTGAAGCAGATTAGAGGACCAAGAGGGGATTTTGAGAGAAAATCAATAGTAAAGAGACAACAACAAGGCTGACAATTATATATATATATATATATATATATATATATATTTATGAAATTCCTTTGGCAATCCAAATGGCTTGGACTATTAGGACCTAGAAGAATACTCAATACCTCAACAATAGCATAAAATAAACCAATTTTCATAATAATGGCTCTACAAAATGTTAGAGAAATCAGTAGATACAAGAAAACCCAAGAAGAGCGAAATTCCTAGGCGGAATGCCCTTTGTCTCCTTTTTCTGGCTTCTTATGGGGAACTCCCAAGGCCAATAGAAGGCCTCTCCACCTTTAGAGATCTCCTCTGCAGCCCCTTGCCTCACCTAGAGGAGGTTCTGGGTGCTCTCGCCGTTGCTTGAAATAAAAATACCGTGAGTTCAACTCAAAATCGTGGCCTCAAATGCCCTAATAGAGCATTTGCGCCCTCATAAGGGCTATTTGGACAGAAAACACCTTGGCATGTTGGCGTTAAGTGGCTCACGTGCCACTTTATGGTTTGCGCGCTGACGGAACGATTTTGTGCAGTCGTTGAAAACACACGATTGTCGGTCAAATAAACTTTTTAATTCCAAACTCACAATGAAATCAAGTACAGTGAAAAGATCAGGTCAAACCACAGAGAACACGGTTGACTTTAATCAAAAAGTTGACATGGTCAAACTTAGGTCTAATTAGGATTTTTAAGAAATGAAAGTGGTATTTTATTAATAGAAATGATATGAATATATGAGAGAAGATATTTTAAGAATTTTAGAAAATATTTGAAGAAGAAAAGTCAAAAGTCAAGGTCAAAGTGTTGACATTGACTGACTATTGACTTTATGTAAAATCAGAGAGGAAAAAGGTGAGAAAATATTATGAAACAAGAGAGAAAATGGAGAATTTTGATAGAAAATATGTTATTTTTAGAGAAGAATTGTATTTATTATGATTTATTGAAAATCAATAATCATAAAAATCCTGAAATGAAAATCTCGGTCAAAATCATGAAATTGACTAACCAAATGATATTCAAATCTTGCAATTCACATATGAATAGAAAGCTTACGATTAGAGGATTCCAAAGTGACCAAAATTGTCAAATTTCACCTTGTATTTTAGGAGTAATTGCCCAAATTCGGATTGAAAATGAACATCAGCTGGTCAAACGTTAAATTGAGGGGCTAAACGTTGATGAAATTTTATGAATAAGATATCCACGTAAAGCTGATGAAACAAGGAATCCAATGAAATTAAATCAAATCATTTGAACTTAAGATTAGGGAGAAATCCTTTTTTGAAAATTAGAAAAATTCTGCGATCAAATTTGGGTGAAATGATGAATTTTCTGATTTCTAATCTCTAATTACCTATCTAAATCTAATCTAAAGTACATATATTGCAAGGATTACAATCGAATCACACTACTAACCCGATTGACGCGAAGATTTGGCTTCAAATCGCCTTGATTGAAGAGTATTTCTCCGGTTTCTTCTTTGATGTACGTTCGGCGTTCAAGGGGCAATTCCAACCATTTCTTGCAATGATTCATGATGAATCCTGCCTGAATATGATCGCAATTGAGTCTAAAACGCAGGGGGATCACGAAGAACTTAAGATTTTTCTTCAAAAATGCTTAATTTCTTCACATTTCAATCAAAAGCCAAGTTTACAAGAAGGAAGAACATCTATTTGTAAAAACATAAACGCAAACAATCGGGGCCATCCGATTCGCTGAAGGACGATTAGATGGCTGCGATCGTGCAAAATCGTTGGGCCATGATCCCACGATGTGGATTTCACTCTCCTTGATTATCGCCATCTGATCTTCATCTGAGTCTCCACATGAAGCCACTTGTCGATTGATGATCCACCGAGTGTGCGATTAAATCGTAACCGTCCGATTTCATTAATGAGATCAACGACTATGAAATTGTAACATGTGTTGATTGTGATCATGTTTATCGTAGTCCATGAGATCGACATGTGTCGATTGCCGCGCGTTGATCCAACGAGTCTCGATATGCCACATCGCCTGCGAACTCTGAGAGAGAGGTTAGTCCCATATGGAGAAAAATAACGAAAATCGTTGGGTATCAAAGGGAGAAGCTCCAATAGCTACAACGTCGCCCAAATGGGCCAAGTACGCCCCCTCACGAAATAATTTATGAGGTCGTTGAAAACACACAATCCTCGATCAAACAAAATTTATAATTCTAAACTCACAATGATTTCAAGATATAAAATCAAGTACAGTGTAAAGATCGGGTTGATCCACATAGAACACGGTTGACTTTGATTGAAGAGTTGACTTAGTCAAACTTAGGTTTAATTAAGGTTTTTAAGAAATGAAAGTGATGTATAATTAATGGAAATGATATGAATATATAAGAGAACATATTTTATGAATTTTAGAAAGGGATTTGACCAAGAAAAGTTAAAAGTCAAGGTCAAAGCATTGACTTTGACCAAATGTTGACTCTCTGTTAAATCAGATAAGAAAAAGGTGAGAAAATAAAAAATTATATATTCAGAAACTAGAGAGAAAATGGAAATTTTTGATATAAAATAATTGATTTCTAAGGAAGAATTGAATTTACTATAATTTATTGAAAATCAATGATTAGAAAAATCACTAAATGAACACCTCGGTCAAAATCATGATATCTAAATCTTACAATTGATATATGAATAGAAAGCTAACGATCAGAGGATTCCAAAGAGATCAAAATTGTGGAATTTAACTTTGTATTTTAAGAGTAATTGCCCCTGCAAGTCAACGCCCAAATTCGGATTGAAAATGAATAGTGAATGGTCAAACGTCAAATTGAAGGGTCAAATGGAGATGAAATTTTATGAATCAGATATGCATGGAGAGCTGATGAAACAATGAGTCCAATGAAACTAAAATCGAATGATTTGGATTTAAGATCAGGGAGAAATCCTTGTTTCAAAATAAGTAAAAATTCGCACCCAAATTTCGGCGAAATGATGAAAATTCCGATTTCTAAAATGAAATTACATGTCTAAATCTAATATAAAATACATAAATTGCAAGGATTACAATTGAATCAGACTAATAATGCGATTGATGTGAAGATTTGGCTTCAATTCGCGTTGATTGAAAAGTATTTCCCCGATTTCTTCTTCGACGTGCGTTCGGCGTTCAAGGGGCGATTCTGATCAATTCTTGCAATGATTCGTGACCAATGCTGCCTCACTATGATCAAAATTGAGTCTAGAAATAGGGTTGGACGATCATGATCGATCGAGATCGATCATCAAAAGATCGACACCTCAATTGATCAAAGGGGTCTGTGCACCGATCGATTGTCGTCTGATCGTAAATCGATCGAGGTCGACGATCAGTAAGAGAGAGAGAGAGAGAACATAGGCAACTTGCCTTTGCTTTGAGGAATTCTCTTCCCAAGCTCTCTCGGCCAGTCGACCACCAATAGCACCTCTACCACCTTCGTCTGGATCCTATCTAACAGTCACCCCCACTGCCACCGAACCCCGCCGACCTCTCCACCAATTCTTCAAAGTATTAAAACACTCACTTTCTGGGAAAGCTGCTTCTCTACTATTGAGCATATGGCAATCGGAGACTTGATAGAGGTGTTACAAAATGGGAGCGATTCTTTCTTCATCATCTTCTATAAAGGAAAAGTCAATCCATGAATTCTTCGTCTTCTGTGGTTGTCATTGATTATGCATTTTCTAATTTACCGTGTTTTCAATACCTTTTATTGTCTCCTCACGTTAGACATTTTGCTTGTTGTTCCTTGATCCAGAGGAGTTGCAAAGTGAGTGACGATGAAGACTACTCTGATGAAGACTTAAATGAAATTCCCGACGGGAAATCTACAAATTACATGGAATCAGATGATGAGGACGTTGTGGAATCTGATATTGATTTAGAAGGGGAAACTGTTTAACCTGACAATGACTCTCCACAAAAGGTGCCTCTGTGTTTTTAATCCAATTCTTATAATTCAAAAATGGGAAAACAAGACATACTTTAATAAGCAGATGGGAGATGCATCTATCGAGGTTACTAATGAAAACCGTGAAGCTTCTTAGCTGGCCAAGGAACATATGACTAATAGAAAACCGTGAAGCCATGGAAGAATCCTAAGCTTGTCTAATCGATCTTGGTGAAGTATGATTTTCATTTTCAGTTATTTCTTAAGCGCATTTCTATTTGCTAAATTCTCGTTTTCCTTTATCGTTATTTATTCATATATTTTAGGGACCGTATTATTGACTCTTAGGCTCGTTGAACCTATTTTGCTTGCTCTTTGCGGTTAATTCATTTAGTATTCATTCTATTGGTCCTTGTAACTGAATCTTAAGCTTGTTTAAATCTATCTTGCTCAATTTTGATTTTCTTTGCAGTTACTTCTAGTATGTATTCTAGTGCACCATATAATTGAATCTTAATATCATTTAATCTATCTTGATTTTTTTTGTTCTTTGCAGTTACTTTTCTGATATATATATTCTAGTGATTCGTAAAACTCGATCTTTTTTTAGGTGATTCGTTGTCTTTTTTAATTTTTGATGTAGGATAATTTTCAGAATGTTTATATGTGTGAATATTATGAAGTAAATGTGATGAAGTGGTGAAAGATGAATGAAGTATGATATGGATGATCACTGAATTTTAAAATGAAATAATCCTACAATGTTATTGGAGGACCTATGAGATGATATCAATGATGAATGGATGGATAATTCACTGAAGGTTATGTGGGAATATTTTCAGAAACAAGAAGATGATAATGACGAAGATGAAGAGGATAATGATAAGGTAATGAAGAGAGCGGACAAGAAAAGTTTGTTGGATGTGATTAAGGAGAAGAGCGTGGAGATAAGTGGAGATAATTAAGTATATGAATGGGTATATTCTGAGATTATTTAGGAAAGTAATGATAGGATTTGAGAGTCGAAGGAAGAAATCAGAGTGAGAGGGAATAATAAGGTGAATAATATTGGACTTATGATTTCAGAATGAACTATTTCACGATGATATGAGTAAGGATGATACCTCGGTGGAGCGTGAGTTGGAAGCCCTTGGAAATCTCTTCACGACCAAAGTATTTTCCCTCTGGATTGCTTCTGAATTAAGGTGATTGAAAGAGGACAGAAAGGAGGGAGAAGAGATAGGAGGATAGAACTCGGAAATGGATATAGGAGCGGAGGAATGGATGAACACGAGAAGAACACAATGAACACTTGGATAATTTCGAACCAAAGGAGCCAAATTTTCATAATACAACATGTCTTTTTCGTGTACAATTTTCCCCTTTATAAGGGTGAGAAAGATAGAGGAGTTTAGACCGAAAAGATGCTTCAAGAGGAAGAGGGAGAGGGCGGTTATGGCAGTTACAAAGAGGCATTTCGTGATGGCTTCTTGATTCTCCACGGTTTCCACATCAGAAAGGATAGATGACGTGGCTTCATTGTGAGCCTCTTGATGTCTTGAGGTAGTGACGATCATGGGAGAGAGGGATCTCCTTGAATGATGTAAATAATGCCAAGTTTCAGCACTTTAATAAACCGCTCTGCATCATAGTGACTTCGTACATCTCCTTCTTCAATCATGCGTCCTTCATCCTTGATTGTCTTCAATTGTGAGGCTTCTGCTATGATCTTCATGGCTGTCTTCTTGATGGCAGGTTCTTCATGTTATTTATAACTTGTAAAGGCATGGTTTGCTCATGCAATGGTTTTGTTTGAGGTGGTGTCCAATGATATTCACTTCCATGAGTTTATGCATATCGATCTCTCCTAAAATTCTAACTAGAGGTGGTATTCAAGGAGAGAGGAAATGGGATAACAAATATGTTCCTATTATTCTTTTCTTTTTGAGATCATTATACACAAAAGGTACCTATGATATAGTGGATGAGGTTTGGAAAATTAGGATCCTATATCAAAGGTAAAAGGTGGTTGACTTGGTCTACTCAAAGAATTCTAAGTATCTATGGATAAAGGCTAATTTCTTTTGACCAAGTCAATCTTTGTATCAGTTTATAAATGGGAGAGGAGGGAAAGTAATTCCCATTGGATCTACACTCTCTTTTAGAGGTTTAGAGAGGTCTTCATCACTCACTTCATGGATAGTGAGCTTCTCGAATTTTTTACTAAGGAAGAGGATGGCATGCTGCTGCAATTGAGGATGGGTTCTCTTCCTTAAATTATACCTTGGTTCTGAAGAAGGCCTCATGTTCATTTGTTGATGTGAATCTTCATCAATTTTCCATGCAGAGGAAATGTCGATTGAGAACTTTGAAGAATTTTTTTCATAAGAACTAAATCTATATTGTATAAAAATTGAGATCTGCTTTGTTGACATTTTGTTATTTGAGGTTGCAACATATTAAATATCAAACAGATCTGGATTCAGTGAAATTTTTGGGTAAAACTAATTTTTAGCTGAATGAATTTGCCAATCATGTTTTTAGTTAGACATTTGACTGCGGTTACGATATTTATAGGTGATTCATTTTCTTGTAATATTTTAATCCGAAGGAGCTATGCATTGAGAAGTTGAGGCATTTGTTTCTTTCATTAGAGAGAACTCTAAGTAGAAGACAAATTAAGATCATGTCAGTTGAAAATTTTCTTGATTGTCTTGTGGCTGCAACATCTATTTATTAGAAATAGCTCTAAATTTCATTAATAGCTCTAAACTTCAATAATTGATTAAGTTTCTATGATCAATCACTACATTAGATTGTCCTGATTGGTGATTTGATCACCAATAATCTTGTTTTTTAAATAATGATCATCTGTTGATCAGCATGCTATTGATCCACATAGGTAGATTGATCAACTTGATCGGACAAACCAAATTTTGATCATGATCATGATCATGTTGACCTGATCGGTTCATCATTCCTAAGGCACGAGTACGGTGCATGAATCAATAGTTAGCTATTTGATCTTGTCATCCAAACAATCCGCTTTCTTACCTCATTTCATAAGATTAATGGTTCAGATTCTCTCAAGGATGAGCAACTCGTGGCAAGAAAAGGGTCCAATGATCTTGATGATCATGAGTATCCTTGCAATGCCGAGATCCAATCTAGTTTTGGAAGCCTAGTCTTAATGACATTTTTATCCCTTCTCATAATTTTTTGATTTAAAAGTGATTTCCTACATTATTAGTTCTATTTATTTTCAGTGACCATGCTATCATGATATTACAACATCATTCTTCTACATGGCCCCCTGGAACTGGAAAGACATCCTTATGCAAAGCATTAGCTCAAAAGCTTTCTATCTGTTGTAAATCAAGGTTCTTATTTCTTTTTTTTCAACTATCAGTGCAAAGATCTTAAGCTTATCCTGTTTTCATTGGAGGTCAGGTTTTCACAAAGTCACTTGGTGGAGGTCAATGCCCATTCTTTGTTCAACAAATGGTTCTCTGAAAGTGGAAAACTGGTATTTGTCATATGTTCATGAAATATGTATTGTGAAATCTTCGGCTATCATGTATGCCCCTCGAGGTAAGATCAGATTACATATACTGTACTTTATTTCTTTCTTACTCTCAGAGTTATCATTTTGAAGAACATCTCTTGTGATATATCTACAACTTCCGTCTTTGTGAAGATGAAGAAGCTTGTTGCAGCTATTCGAGATGCAAATGCTGCTTTAGAGGTAATGTTTTGATGTTCTGCGTCATATAAATATTTGTTTGAGAATATTTATATGTCTGCTTATTTTTTGTATTTTATTTTTGTAGATAAACCCAGATTCTGCAAAGGGGTATAAATCTCGCCGCATGGCTCTTGCATTGCTCGCGAAATGGGAGGAAGCTGCTAGGGATCTTCACACTGCATAAAAAATAGATTATGATAAAGAGATCTCTGCTATGTTAAAGAACATGCTCAAATGGTGCCACTCTGGATTATACATTTAGATGGAAAGAAATTTTGCTTCTGTGTGGAACTTCTCCCTACATTCAAATACCAAATTAGATCCTTGAGCAGAAAAAGGTCCCAAGCGTTGAAATTGTACTCTCGTTGTATGCACATTATTTTCTTCAGCTTCCATTGAGAGAAAGTAGTTGTACTGCTATTATTTTTAAACATATTCAAATCTTGAAATAGAGCATAGATGAAAGAAATTTCCATAAGAGAAAAAATTCAGATAAATATGGAAGTAAAAGTTGAAAGATAGTCATATAAAATAAACAATTAAAACTTCAAAAATAGAATCCATTGTTTGGTTCCAAAACCATGGGAAATCGACATCAATTATGATTCATTATAATCTCCCCCACATACTCAAAGGCTTCCTCATTGATAATATCAAGCTCATCGTCATTGTCAACAAATTTATTATCTTCAAATCTTGCTTGTTTTAACCAACACTTCAATGTCATTAAAGTAGATATACTCTCTGCGTTCAATCTTGACCTTGTGTAAGTGATGATTCCTCATTTTGAGGAGAAGAGCCTCTCTGCCGAGGCACTAGTTGCACATATCGAGAGAAATTCTTTCGCGAGGATGGCAATCTTTGGATACGCTTGATAGCCAACAACTTTCCACCATGTCAACGCATCTTCTTCCATGGTCTCTTGCTGTAGGTATGCATGAAGCTCATGAATGTAGGAGATTGGAGGCATAGTGGAAGGCTTTGTCATTCGACCAACTCTAGAGAGAATCTTGTTACCATTGCCTTTCAAAATATATGAGAAAACTAAATCTGACTCAATTGTTTCAATGCTATGTAGGATAACTTGATTACCCTCATCTTGCACCTCTTGCAATGCTTTACAGATGTTGGCCTTCAAATTTTCATGATCGCACGCTGGAATATAATTTAATTTCAGTTGCGGATCTAGTACTATGGCCATGGTAAATGCATTGCTGCCTTGCAACCTTTCCTCATACTTTGCCAACTTATCAATCATTGCCATACATGCGGAGATGATCGAATTACATTTGCATATAATCAAGGATGAAGCCTTGAGGGAAGAGTCGACCTTCTTGAAGACACTCTTCATGCTCTTTCATCGTCTCGAGGGCTGATCGAACAAGAAGAAGAGCGGTCGATACAGTAACCTACTTTGACTGACATAAGAGTTGAGTGACATCCTGAAATGGCTTTAGAACAATAATAAAGTCAGACACTAATTGGCACTCTTTCGTTGGAGATAAAATATTGCTCATTTGCCTATCAAGACAAACATGGCCATCGTTTCGAGTACCATTTTCTTCTCGTACGCTTCGCTAAGCATATCATATGTGGAGTTCCAACGGGTTGAGATTTCTGAGTTTGGCATACTAGTTGAAGATATCCCCAAGTCATGAAAAAATTGCTCATATTTCTCTACACGGGTAGGGGATGAATGAATTACCTTGACGATCTTCCTCACACGACTTACAACATCTCCTAAAGACTTTGAACTTGATATGTACAATGCAGAAGTGTCTTCGTCAGCAATGGTCTTTAGCTCTTTTAGGCCATCTTGAACTGCTAGGTTAATGACATGCGCTAAGCATGGCATGTAGCGTTTACGATGAAATAATGGGTTGATGTGAGACATTGTCTTCACGAGTTCATCAATCATTGTAGTATTATTACTTGCATTTTCCGTTGTGATCGCACATACCTGCATCCCAAAATATTTCTCAAAATAGTTAATAATTGAAGACAACTATGACAAAAAAATTGAAAATTTGTACCTTCTTCTCCAAAGAAAATTCTTTCAATACCGTTCTCAAGACTTTAGCCAAGTACTCACCAGAATGCTCACCCTCGAGCTTTTCAAGGGCCAATACGCACTCTCTTAACATCCAATCATCATCGATCCAATGAATGGTGATGCCTAATAAAGAAATGTGGTTATGTGTTGTCCAACCATTAATAGTTAATGACACTCGTCGCACGCTTGAAAGCATTTATTTTAGCTTTGTCTTCTCCTTGACGAATGTTTCTTGCATATGAGCTCGGGCAGTTTTCCTCCTTGGTATCCTCAAATTCATTTGGGCACAATAACATAAGAGATTCCAGAAATATGGGTCGTCAACAACAAGCCATGGCTGATCTTTCTTATAGATAAACCTCCCTATAGATAAACCTCCCAATCACATGTGTGATATTGTTTGTTTTGTGACGAAGGCGCCATTAGGTCAACAATTGATCTTTGTTTTTTGCCCGACAACTTTCCCTTTATATGATCATGAAGGGTGGCATGAAAGATTTCTAGATGCCTCCAAAAGTTAGTAGTGCTGCTATGGGGCATTCTTCTTAATAATTGTGGTGTAATGGGGATTCTTCTCCATGAAAATTTGGCACATGTACTTATCTATGTGAACATTGACAAAGTATTTCCAAACATTCGATGCTCTCAGATTAATGCTACTTGTTTGTGTTTCGCTTTCAATTGAATTGGTGGCCTCATCATTCATTTCGATAGAATTTGTCCTACTATTGTTATTTTCATTCATTTCAACCTCTAAATAAGTTGTGATCTAAAAAAGAAGCAATTAAGATCATATTAATGAAAGTAGATATTAAAAGGCAAATTAATGAGCATTAGAAGATCTTAGATAATATTTAAAAATGGTAAGATTATAAGAGATTTGGGAAAATAAAAATCATTAAAAGCTTTCTACAAATAGAAATCAAAAAAATAATAAAGGATTTATTTAAATCCACATAAATTCTTAATAAATCTCTGGTAAGATAGGAGAGAGTTTCATTTTCTTAGATATACATTGTTTAAATAGAGAGATAGAAACAAAGTATTCAAAAAATAATGTGTATAATCTGAATTTTTTCTGCATTTTATCTCTCTAACTTTACTAGCGACAAGGATGATAGAGAGAGGCTTTCTCTCGTCTCACCTTATTTTCATGATTTTCTATTATTCATGAAGGTTTCTTGATAAAAAAATATTTATTTAGCGCCATTTTCTAACACCGTCATGTAAATTTATACATTACAATGATTTCCCATTATGTTTTTGGAAGAAGTCTGATATCATGACAGAAATAGATGATTAAAAATAGAAATATGATCTAATTTAAGAAAATAATTAAAACAATGTATGCCAAAATTCTAATCTAGAACAAGTGAGTGAACTACAGAATTAAGAAATGTGCTTCTTGAAGAAACGAGTGAATTTAAGAAATGTGCTTCTTGAAGAAGAAGCGAGTGAATTTAAGAAATGTGCTTCTTGAAGAAGAAGCGAGTGAACTACAGAATTACAGAATCATCATAAGCAAAATCCCTTGGGTACAAAATACAAGGTAATCAGATATCTTTGACTTTAAAAAGGAAATTAACACATCGATCAGTTAGCAGACCCCTTTTGAATTACAGAATTAAAGAGCTCAAGAAGAAGTAGAAAATCAATCACTATTCTTCATCTCTACATGATTAAATCATCTAGATCAATCATTATTCTAAACTTAAATATTTAGAATCCAAAGAGTATTACAGTTACATTGTTTTCACTTCAGAAATCGATGTGAAACTGAGGGACGAAGAAGCACGAAGGTTTTATATTTTCAAAATAAAAATTATTAAAATATTTATGAGGCTCACCGGCAATGTGCAGAGTATCAAGGCGACGATGAAGAAAGGGGCAATGTGCAGAGTATCAATGTGCAGAGTATCGATGACGAAGAGCTTCTGAAGAATACAAGAGCAAGAGAGAGTGCAAGAGAGCAAGAGAGTGATAACATGCTAATTAAACATGATAATACATGATTATTGATGCATATTAAGGCATAAAAGATTTCAGTCCCATGCATGTTATCATATTTATGAGTATTTATCTATCATTCTATGAAAAAGTCATTATAATCTCAAAATACTTTAATTTAGGGTTAATTATTATGAATTAAAGATAAATTATTTGATGACCCATCTTTACTTGAGATTATAACTAGTTTTTAATGTTAAATAATAAGAGAAATTATTTTTATAAACATTCATTTAATTTACTAAATTTAAAATCTTAAATGAATGAATGTATTTTTGAAATAGAAATTAAATCTCTTGTTATTTATTAAATTTAACTTTTTAGAACGATAAATAATTCAATTTATGATCAAATGAAAGAAATTTCAATTAATTTGGAGTTATATTTTGACAGTTATGAATTTTCTAATTTTTAGGGATTTTTTTGGAATTTTTCTAAATTTTTTTGAATTTTTAATGAATTTCTAAGGATTTTCTAGAATTAAAAATCAAATTTTCTAATTAAAACCGATTTTTTCGAATTTTTATTAACGCACAGGTGACATGGCACGATCACACCCGTCCGATCGCATCGCGATCGACGGTCTAGGCAAGGAGGCGACGTGGCAGCGTGAGAAGCATCTGATCGCGTGAAGATTCAAAGATCGTTGATCTTCACTTAAATCGATGGGAACACATGGCTAAATTGGGTTCACCGGATCGCATTTAATCGCAGCCGTCGATCGTGAAGAGTTATAATGGTCGAGATTAAATCATGGAAAAACGCATCTGATGCGTCCGATCGCGATCCAACGGCAGGCGTTTCAAAGCATTTTATAACACGTGACGACGTGGCTTCATCTCGAGCGTCCAATCGTGATCCAACAGCCACAACTTAACAGTAACGATTCACGATCATGCGTTTCATTAGAGCCGTTGATCCGTTTAATTGGGCGGTTACGCACAAATCTCCTATAAATTGAGATGTTCTTCGTATTTGTAAAGCATTCGAGAGCAATTCAATCAAATTGAACTATTTAGACACCAAATCTCTTGAATCCCTTGATCCCAATCGCTTCTAGACTCATTTTTGCATCTACGGAGTGCTTAAGATCAAGATTTGGATGATCGATGAGGAAAAAATCGACGCTTGAACTCCATGATCACGATTTCTGGATTTTTTATGAAAAGCCTTGATTCTGGTGATTCATTGGATCAATTCGATCACAATTATGGGTTAGGGATTGTGTTTTATCCTAATCTATCATCGTTTGGTGTTTAATTTCCATTTAGATTAGTAATTTAGTTTAATTTTAATCTTATTTTCAGTTAATTTGTGATTTTTAATTTTGGAAAATACCCCTCTCTTCGATTTTCAATTTCTCCGCGAAATCAAAGTCAAATTTGATGATTTTTGATTCCGTGTAATCATCTTGAAGTTCTCTTTCATAAAATACCATTTTCCCCAATTTCTATCATCGATTCATTGTTCGATTTGATCAAATTCGAAGAGATCATCAGAAATTTCCCTATTTCCATGTGGATTCGACCTATATTTACCATTATACCCCTCAATTCGAGTTATTTTCATTAAATTGGTAAGTTTGGACTTTATTTTTGACACGAATCAGTGTGCAATTAATGAGCGCATCGATTCGATCTGTCAGAGAGCAAGAGAGCTTTTGACAAAGAGCTTCTGAAAGGCAAGAGAGCTTCTAACGAAGAGCTTCTGACTGAGAGAGAGAGAGAGAGAGAGAGAGAGAGAGAGAGAGAGATAGAGAGAGAGAGAGAGGGAGAGAGAGAGAGAGAGAGATAGAGAGAGAGAGAGAGAGAGAGAGAGAGAGAGAGAGAGAGAGAGAGGAGAGAGAGAGAGAGAGAGAGAGAGAGAGAGAGAGAGAGAGAGAGAGAGAGAGAGAGAGAGAGAGAGAGAGAAGGTTTGCAGAGCTTGAATAGGAAACCGGAAAAGAGCAAATTAATCAAGAAAAGGGGGGAGAAGCCAAAGGAGTAGGATAGATAATTATATGGAGAGAAAAGGTGTGAAATTGAGAGAGAAGGAGATCAAAGTGTAGAAGAAGAAAAATCACGGAAGAGAATGATATTAAGAGAGATGAGGTGAGATAGCGAGAGAGACGGTGATCGAGAAAGAAAGGATCAAAATTTTGAGAGAGAGAAAAAGAGAACTAATAGATAGCAAAAAAGAGGACAGAAGGGAGAGAGGGAGCAAACGTGTCAAAGCAAAGAATACATAGTAAAATAAAGAAAGTCAATTCACATTTTGTGACGATGAGGGACAGTTTAGTCATTTTAGATATATTTAGTTAGTAGTTAGAGATGTATAATAGGTGTTTGTGTTTACGGATTGGGGGCCGATGAATACAACGCCATTTTACCTTCTTCAACCTTGCAATCTTAATATCCAAGCCTCCATCGATTGATTCTCTCCAACTTTAACAATAACTCTGTGGCTAGAAGCTCCATGAAGGTTTAAAGCCTAAGGTTAATGGAAGACATCATCAGCTCTCCCCTTCTACGATCAGCTTCCACAGTCATCCCACAAAGTTGCTGATCTGAATCCTACCTGGACAATCTCATCATCACATTACTTCAAACTCAGGTTCATAGATTAGATTTATGAATCATTGAGATACTCCAGGAGATAATCATTTATATTCAAGTTCACTTTATGACAAAACAACATACAAAAGGAAGAGAAAGGTTTAGAGGAAAAAAAGATAGAAAAGGAGAGAGTGCAAGGAAGAGGGAGTGCCTGAGAGAAGATGAGAGTTCATAAAAGGAATGAGAAGGGAAGAGGCTGGAGGTGAGGTGGAGAAGAGAGAGGTAAAGATTGAGATCAGGAGAGGAGATGATGATGCCAAGATGGAGAAGGAGAACTAGATTAAAAAAAATGAAAAATCGTTTCCACTACATCCTTCATGATGAGAAGAATGTTGGCGTACAAAATTTTGAAAAACCAAAAACCTAAGAGAGAGAGATTGGTCGAGGAGGAAGAATACCCCAAAAGAGACATTTTCCTCTTTTTGAACCCTTCGAGAATAGAGCTAAGATAAATTTCCAATAGAGAGAGTCTCCGCCTTGATGGCTTCTTTGACTAGGCTCAAAGAGGCTTGCCTTGGACAGCCCATTATGGCCTTTAAACACTTCCACTTGAGAGGAAGTGTTTAAATGCTTCCCTTTCTCTTTCTCTTTAGACACTTCCCCTTCTCTTGTTTGTAGTTCCTAAAAATAAAGAAGGCAAAATTCATGTAAAAAAGTTCATTTTGATGCACTAATATTATACAAATATGAAGTTATGAGATGGTGTGTTCAAGAGTTTAATGAAGTTAAATAAGAGCAATCCATCGGTGGTTATAACTGCTTTTTATGCTCTTATCACACATCACTAGAATGTGGCAATCGCCTGTAGTGACAAAAATTTTTTATGGTGGCATTTTGAAAATATTTTTTAGTGCCACCATTGGTCCTAGAGGCCAAAAAAGTCCTTGGCAGAGTTGCAACCTCCTTAGCAACTGATATGTGTAAAATTATAGTAGTTGAATGCGCAAATTCACATATAAAAAGTTATACTTCACTCTTCAAATTTGGATTTGAAATTTAGAAAAATAGCGAGTCAAGGTTGAATAAATATGGAGGAAGGTTAAAAGATTGAATTCAAAAAGTATTTTTGGTATTTTTGGAATTCAAGAAGAAAGTGGAGATGATCGATGAAAAGAAGATGTGCGTGGGATATAAAATGAATATATCAAATGCTTCCAAACTCCATTCAAAGATTAAAAACCCTTGATCAACGGTAGAAATGTTATTAAAGGGTTTGAAAATAATAAAATGTTGATGAAAAGATGGATAGAAAACGATTCTAATATAAGACTTTGTGATAAAAACACACTCTAGCGATGATTTCTAATCAAAACACACCTTCGAGAGCTATACATTTCACATGGACATGACATCTTACATCCAAGACAAGGATAAAAAACTCACTAGAAATAATGTTCCATATGCGAAGAATGATCAATTGGTGCCTTCTTTTCTTTTGGCAAACTAATGCTAAAAGCACACAATAAAACATTGAAAACCCTAATTTTTTCATCTCATATTTATAAGTAATCCAAATACATTTGTAGAGCTTGAAATGACGATCATGCACACTAAATTTGAGCCCTTAACTCAATCAAGATCATGAGATATCATGATTTTAGCATGTTGATACACTTTCTCTCTCCTCAAATTGCTCTGGTCCAACCGCTCCAATAAAAATTTCTTTGGTGAAACCTCACTGAGTCATACAATAAAAAATGAATTAAATCCTTTCACTCTCTCTCGCCTATCTTCTCTTCTCTCTTTAAGCGATGGCAAGAGGCATTGTCAAAGCACGATGGCGAGAGCGGCGAAAAACCTTCTCATACTAGCACGCACACATGTATGCATGAGAGAGCGAGGGGAGAGAAAGGAGAGGAGTGGTTCTAATGCAGAAAGGGAGAGGATAGCGGAAGGTGGATGCAACCGAGAGGGATTGTGATTTTTGTTGCGCGTGTGCGCGATGGAAATTTTATTGGAGCTAGGAGAAATGATGCACCAGCAGAATTAGCTTATGTGTGACTAAAATTTTCTATTGCAAAGGAGGTGGTGATGGCAAGTAGGTAACACGTGACAAGAAAGGAGAAAGAATAGAGAGAGGGGAGAGGAGGAGAAGACTCTCCTCCTCCTCCCCCTTATGCATACACATGCATGCAGGAGAGCGAGGGAGAGAGGGAGTAGGGGGAGAGGGGAGGACCAAAGAGATTTCTTCCATCCTCTTCCCCTTATGCATGCAAAATGTGTGTGCAAGAGAGAGCGGGGGAGAGAAGGAAGAGGGAGAAGAAATTTCTCCCTCTCGCGCATTCATGCATGTGCATGCTAGAGCAAGTGGACGAGGATGGTGTGGAAGAGAGGCACGAGAGAGGGAGGATGGTGCTGAAAGGAGAGGGGGGGAGGGGGGGGGGGGGAAAGAGATGGTGCAAACTAGAGGTGCACCACTATATCACGCTAGAGAGGAGATCCCTCTCACCAGAGAGGTGACGAGAGGGAGAGAGAGAGAATCACTCTCTCTCCACTCATTGGTTGTGATCACTCCACGTGGTGCGATCATAAAAATAGCGCCAACAAAATGAATTCTAAATAATTTTAAATAACAAAACTTATTTTTTTGGATTTAAATAATTCCTTTAAAAATCATTTTTGACATCCAAAAATTCCCAAAAAATCTCAAAAATTAAAATAAAATCAACTTTCTCATAGAAATAAATTTAGTCATTCAAAATCATGATAAGATGAAATCGAAAATATTTTCATGATTATATAATTTAAACAGAAAATGAGTAGAAATTTTATTTTATAATAAAAGAGGATTATCTTCTTGATGAATAAATGTCATTAAATGCTCATAAAATATTATAAATAAAGGATATTCTTTCAAAAATAAAAATTATCATTTGAATCATTTTATATCATGATAAAATTTATTTATGAACATACTAATAGGAATAAATACCTAAAATACACGATATAAATCCATGATTTGCATGTTATCAGCATCGCTATCACTGTTGACATGACTTCAATCCGACCCATGCTCTTCAGCCTCATCCCTGGTCCACAACAAGGGTTTAATCATAAAAATGGTTACACCTTTTCTTGACTCTTTTGTTGTTGCACCCAAGCAGCTAGTGCTATACCTCCTACTTGCAAGTCATGCCCTGGTAGGTGTTGGAATCTAAGGTCGATAACTTTCTGAAATTTTGATTAAAACATCAAATGCAGCAGAAAACATTGGATCAGACATTCAAAATACCAAGCCACCAAGAACAGATGATCCTATCATCTAGTATAAATGAGAAAACATACTTACAGGGTTTCCTTGAAGGATTTCTTGAAGCTATTCAAGTGTCTAGCCTCTAGCGTTATCCACACGGTCTCCTGATGGTTAGATCTCCTCTTCAAAGCTCTTCACCAAGAGAGAAAGAGAAGAATAGAGAGAATTCCCATACGGCTTGGATGGGCACCTTCAGTTGTGGTCGTTCTCCCCCTATTTACAGACATTTGGTATGAGGATTTTTTCATAAAAACCCTCATAATTATGTCTATATCCACCAACATCCGTAGACCTTATGTGTGTGACCCTCTAGGTCCGTATATCTCACTAGTTAATAACTCTATAGACCAAATAACACCTTATTTATCCACATATAGATTAATTAATCAATGGTAGATTTAACCTAATCGATAGGTTGAGTTGCCAGCCCATTGGGTGCCAAGCTACACCACGTACACTATGAGATATGGAGTATATAAGAACTCACTCATGGAACCTTCCCGTCATTGATTACCATGTATGTATAATCCTTCATCTACATTAGACTCATGAATGACTTAGGCTATGGTCAACTGTCAAACCCTAATCGATCACTCAAGTTAGTACTGATGCGTGTAGAAATCATCGAGAACTCCTTCTTCGATATTTCTACTACCTTGGCCAAGGATTTCATCGCATCTCATTTCTTGAGTCAATGTCCTCAAATATCGAGGGTGGATGATGCCATCTTGATCACACAATCATCTGTGTGAACTTCATGTCGTATCCAATATATGACGTTTTAGATATCCCGTGACTAGAGATTCATAAGTCATAATCAAAACACGATCATCCATCTACAAGATGTCTTTGGTGTCTCAAGTCCAAGGACCACATACACAACCATGAGATGAATCAACCTGATTGACTGTTAGGTATAATACCATTCAAGGATTCATACAAATCAATTCACTGAACTCTTTCTCCAAAGAGCACCCACTATCTATCCTTAGTGTCTCCACACCGATGGCTATAGGATCAATCATACTCATCATATGAGATGGATTAGATAGTGTTATTCTTTCCGGATAATTCGATGTCCTTCTCGAATATCCGACAAATAGGAATGTTTAGAACATATGTTTAAAGACTAGTGATCACTATATTATGATCTCATCATAATTCACTTAGTCATTGCACATCTCATGGACTTCATTACAAACATCGCACAAGAATGACAATGAATAAATTTCATTTCAATGAACATAAACAAGATACATGGAAGTGTGATTGGCTTATAGGCCACATAATATCCATTAGTAGGTTGTGTTGTATCAGTCACTTGCAGACTGCACCACATCTAGCTCTTTTAAGTTGTGCTGACCACTTGAAGGTTTCATCGCACCAATGCCTTCTACTATTGCGCCAAGGCAGCTCACTTCAGGACACCACTTGCAAGCCATGCTAAGTTAGTTTGCATAGCATTGACCACTTGCAAGTCGCACCGTGCTAGCCTCTTCTAATACTCCATGTCATGCTAGCTACTTGCAGGCCATGTCGTGCTCATATCAACCACTTGCAACTCGTCCCTAAGTAACTTGCATAGCGCCAACCACTTACGAGCTGTGTCGTGTCGGCCTTTTCTGCTAACCCATATTGTGCCAATGACTTGTAAGTTGTGTTGCACCTTGGAAACCACTTGCAGCCATGCCCAAGGTGTGTGTTATGCTTATAACTTGGGGTATGCTTTAGCTTGAAGGGGAGTGTTAGAGGATATTATCCAACCTCAATGCACCTTGATAACACCTTCGTGTTTCCTTGCTAGGGCCTCGGGCACACCTATTAGTGCCTCCAGGTACAACTTACTAGCACCTTCGTGCACCCTCTTTGGCGCCGTTATGCGCCCTCGTTAGTGCCTTCCATGCACCTCTTCAATCACTTTTGGGTGCTCATACTCTCTAGCAAGCTTATCTTCTATCTTAACGCACCGCACTTTTCCTTTCCATAAACGATGATTTTTTAGGGTTCACATGAAGCACTTAAAAAGATATCTTTGATTAAAAAATACTTCTAATTCAAGTACATCGCAAACAAAAGAATCGCATTATACAGTGAATGGACGGCAAAAGAAGCAGCCAGATTCCCGCTCCAGCAGTAAACGGACCCAAGAACACAACCAATCACAAAAAGCTGCCCAAAATTCTCCACCGACAAGTGTGCCGCTCCGAACACCGCTGCACTAATCACCACCGCGCTCCTCCACTCCATCTCCTTCGCCAGTGACGTCAGCAAGAACCCGCGATAGACAACCTCCTCAAGAGCTGGAGTCAGGATGGAATATATCAGGAAGAAACCCACTCCCGATTCGGGGTAATTCTCCAGTATCTCCTTTAATTCCTGGTTATTCACCTCCTGCAATCAAACCTAGAAGTCAGATATTTAACAGGTTGAAACCTCGGATTTCGAGGGTTTATGGACCTTGGATCCAATTAATCTATCAGCTACGAGTGAAGTCAGCAGGACAACGGAGAGCAGAAATCCCAGACCAATAATAGCAGCTTTCACCGGGCTCCTTCCTTTTTTATGATGATCCTGGAAGAACTCGGAAAGGTCGAATCGTTTGTTCCGGCTATAGTTTAGCAGCAGTAATGCGGCGATGAGTTCTGCACTTTGGAGGAAAATTAAGGCGACCGTCTGATTGAAATAAATAAATTGTTTAATAATAATAATAATTAAAGACCCAAGAGGGAACAATTTCGTGTTTTGATTTTTGACGCGAAGATTTCACCTTTGATTGCGGATCGAGAGAGATGGCGGGAAATCCCCCGAAGCTCAGAGGAACGTGGAAGCAGAAGAAATAGCCGCCCATGATGTTCCATATGCTTTCGCTGTCCCATGGAACGTCAGAAGAGAGTACGGAGAAACCCTAATTGAGGGAATTCATAATTAGCTCCAGGAATCACGGTTCACCGGGATTTTTCATGAGAATTCGTACAGTTAGAGGTTGCTCTTCGCCGTCGCGGTCGTCGTGGGTGCTCCTTAACCGAAATTCTCCATTTGTGAGCTTCGATGCGAATGGATAAGAGGAAACGGAGCAAAACCCTAGTTTGCTAAATGGGGGAAGGGAAACGGGTCTTCTAAGACAAGGGGGAATTGGGGGAGGACTCGACTTCAAGATCATCTCTTCTGCACTGGCTCACTGTTTCTGCTCAGGAAAGGCCAACTATATAAGAACATCGGATAATTCAAAAAATGAATATTTACATGGAGTTTATTCTTGGGAAGTTAGAGAAAAAGGAAAATGGCATCGACATTTGTTGGCCGTGGAGGAGATCAAGGACTACTAAAAATGTAAAATTCTGAAATTTCTGATGATATATGACTGAATTCGTGATTAAAACTCGCATGCTAGGGTGAAATATGTCTTTATGTTACGATTATATGATCATCATGAAGCAAGTGTGTAAATAATATCAAGATCACTAGGTCAAAGTACATGACTCGTTGAATGTATTATGATTCTTATGATGGTAAAATGAGGCTTTGAATATGAAAGGGACATATTTTTCCGAATAACACCTATTATTAATTTTCTAATCAAGTTTTGTATAAAACTAATTGAATTTTATTCAATTTCATCGATAGTGAAATGTGATGATAAAAGTGGATTTTCATGTATGCATTAATCAAAACTTAAATCAACAAAAAAGGTAAACCATGGCCAAAGATATTCCAATAAAGTTAAACTATTATGATATGCCATTAAAACTTGAGAGAATTTATGTGAAAGTTCAGTCAAAGTAAGGTCAACATTAAGTCAAGTCTAAGACAAAATACGCCCCAATAGGTCAAAAGTTCTCTCTCTCAAAAACTCTGCATAAAAGATTATAAATTATCATAAAGGCCAAAGGACGGTTCGAGGTTTTCCTGAAATTGTGACATAGACAACTTAGACCTTATCTCTATTGGTTGTTCCCTGCATTGATCTCCCTTGAGATTTACCTAGGCTAGACATTTTTAGTGCCTTTTCTTGATAATGATTTGAACAAGTGTACATGGAGAGGACTTATAAAGGGGATTAAATAGAAAATGGAAAATCTCAAATGGAAAATCTACGGTCTTAAATAGGACCTTTGGGCATTGTTCATCAAGTTATGCCCTTTCAGGTCCACTCTAAGCTTTGTGCATGCAAAATATTTCAACATACTTTTGTAGAAATGACTTTGAAAGGGAAGGTCTTTCTATATATCTACAGCACACACATTATTCTCAAAAGAAGTGACAAGGGTGTATCTCAAAATCCAAGGCTCATCTCTATGCAAATTTTTTGCTTGTGAAATGGCCAAAGCTATCTACTTATTTGATATGGATTTCTCTTAAGAGTATGGACATAAAATTCTATGTCAAATAAAATATGTTCTGGATGTGTCAGAGAAAACTCAGTTTCTTATCAATCGGCTCAATTCCAAATTTTTGGGAAAATTTGCATTTCTTGATAATGACAATCAGTCTCCATAACTAATTGAGAGTCCCTTTTTGGTACTCTAAGATATCCACATCCCATCTCATAATGAAGAGACACATTCTGATTTTTTATGCACATATATATAAGTTATATATATATATGGGTGGTTAAGCAACTTAAGTGAACCAAACTGACTTTCTGGGATAG
The DNA here is from genome assembly GCA_024174645.1 of Lemna minuta. Classification (NCBI taxonomy): domain Eukaryota; kingdom Viridiplantae; phylum Streptophyta; class Magnoliopsida; order Alismatales; family Araceae; genus Lemna; species Lemna minuta. Next base: position 4,707,086 of record CM044108.1, read on the forward strand.
AAGGGAGAAGGGTGTGAAGGTGGCCTTGTTATCCACACATCCGGTCGGATGAATGGGGTGATTATATATATATGGTGTTTTTTTAATGAAATATCAAGAATTTTAAGTACATTAGAAAAGGTTTCAACATATTTGCATGCACGAAAAAGAGTTGGTTAAAACGTTTTCAAAGAAGGGAGGCTATGCTGGTCAATCATCTAACATAGATTTCACTAACTTGGCCTTCCCATTTCACCGATACACTAATCACCATCTTCTAAAGTCACAATAGAGAAACAAGTCAATTGAAGATCAATGTATTTCATCATCTCAAATATTCTCTCATCTTGCGATATTGACCAAGTTCATGCTTTCAATAATTTCTCTTGCATTAGTTTTAAATATTATTGAGATCCCAACATATTTATGATAAATATCTCTTTTTATGATATCAATTAGATAAATATCACACAAACTAGATCAGTCAATAATGATTTCATCTAAATTATGTCTCACAATTCCATTATTTTAGTATCATTTGCATATTGTAAACATCAGCAAATTTTTTATCATTTCATAAAGTCTAATAATCTTGTGTTTATCACATTTTTTGATATTTGTGCCTCATTCTATTTGATTTATGCAACTGAACCTATTAGACCCCAATTAAGGTTCGGTTACATAATTGTAACCTCTCTCTCTCTCACGCTCGTGTCAGGCTTCACCTCAGTATATAAGGGGTAGAGGTCCCTCATTTTTCCTTAAACTCCTCCTTTTTATATTTCAAGAATATCAATGTGACCTTCAAGTTTATCTTGATAAAAAACTTCATGAATTTGATGAATAACTATTTTTTAAAAATAATTTTAGACGACTAATAACATGCAATCTTAACATGATAAAACATGATTATTAATGCAAAATGAGGCACAAAACATTCCATTTATATGCATGTTATCATACTTTGAGTGCATTTCTATCATTCTATGCAATTTTATGTTATAATCTCAAAATGCGTTAATTTAGGGTTAATTATGATGAATTAAAGATTAAAGATTTTATAACCTATCTTTACTTGAGATTATAAGTGGTTTTTAAAGTTAAATAATAAGAGAAATCATTTTTATGAACATTCATTTAATTTTCTAAAATTAAAATCTTAAAGAAATGAATGTATTTTTTAAATACGAATTAAATCTCTTGTTATTTAAATAATTTGACTTTTTAGAATGATAGATAATTAAATTTCAGATCAAATGAAAGAAATTTGGATTAATTTGGAGTTGTATTTTGAAAGTTATGATTTTTACAATTTTTAGAGATTTTTTCAGATTTTTCCGATTTTATTTTTGATCTAAAACGATAAAAATAATTAAAAAAATTACAAAAAGGGTTTAATATTTGCGCGGGTCCCACGTGGATGCGACGTGGCACTTGGGGCCACGTGGCAGCGCCGCGCGGGCCCACGCGACGCCTACGCGGCGTACATATATTTATATTTATATTATATACTCTATATATAGGGGTATTCAGCCTTCCGTAGACCGGAAGGGTATTCGAACACTCTAATCCGTCGAGCCTTATAAACCCGACGGGTTCACTAATCTCTTCCGTGTGGGACTAAAGTCCCACACAGTTTCTTTTGTTTCAGGCGACGTGGCGACATCATAAGCGTTGGATTAAAACGCGTGACGCATCGCGCGTCGATACGGTGGACGCGAGGACCACCGCATCTCCGATCATGGCACTTGCCTATTAAAAGAATTATAACGGTCAGATTTTATGCGACGTGGCGGCATCACACGCGCCGATCGAGTGGACGCACGGTCCATAGATCACAGATCAAGCACGTGCTCTTTAAAAAGAGTTAAAACGGCCACGATTCAATCTCGGGGGGAGCATCTGACGCGTCGGATCAAGATCCAATGGCGGAGATTAAAAGCATTTTATAACGGATCTTTTAGAGGCTTCATCAGAACTGTCGGATCGTGATCCAACGGTTACGAAACGACGCATTTTATAACGCATATCGCGAGATCAAATCTGGAGCGTCCATTCAAGATCGGAAGGCCTATCTTTAATCGTAACAGTTCGCTGTTACGAACGCATTTGGACCGTTGATGAAGCTGGTAACGCATTGATCGGATGGTTTCGCCCAAATTAGCCTATAAAACGAAGTGTTCTTCGTGATTGTAAGATATTCGAGAAGGAATTCGCTCAATTGACCCATCTAAACCCTTCCTCTCTTGAATCTCTCACTTGTAATTGTTTCTAGACTCGATTTCGCGTCCACGGAATTTTTATAAGTGAGATTTCATCGATCAATCGTGGAGAATTTGTCTCTTGAACACCGATGTTCACATTTGAATTCGCGGAATGAAGAGCCGTCGATCCGGCGATCATTGGATCGATTCGATCGTTATCTCGGGTTAGAAAACAAGTTTTTCCTCTAATCTATCATTATGTATCATCAATTTGAAGTTTAGGATCTTAATTTAGTTCAATTTCAATTTTAATTTCAGTGTATGTTCTTCGCGATTCCGAAAATTTCCTCCCACTTCCATCTTTGATTTCTCCGCGATTACTAATCCAAATGGAGTGATTTTTGATTCCATGGATAGATCTTTGAGTTATCTTTCTAAAACCTCCCTAATTTCTCACCTCGATTCATTGTCCAATTTGATCAATTTACAAAAGATATCTCAAAAATACCTTAATTCCTTGTGGATTCGACCCTTATTTACCATTATGCCACTCAATTCATGATTAATTCCCAAAATTGGTAAGTTAGGCTTTATTTTTGACACGAGACCGTGTGAAATCGATGACCTCGCGATCTCGTCTCGTCAACGACTCGTAGATGATTCACAATTTTTTAGAATTGAGTAATATGTATTTTAGTATGACTTATTTTTATTTCATCAATATTAATTAATTAATTTCTCATTAATAGACTTGTATTGGTGGATTGAAATTATCTTAGTATTAAAATTTTTGTTTTGTGCAATTCATCATTCGAAAGTCCTAAAAATGTACTATTGATTGAAATTTATGAGTTTTATTATTTTCACCACTAAATTTATCATACGTATATCCAATGCATCATGTACAACCATATTATTCGCTTGATCAATATATCATCTCTCTATCAATGATATGTCAATCAATAGTATTTGTTTTTTAGTATCTATATGATTGAATTATCATATATTCATCATGTTGTTATCTACATATAGGAGGGGATTTTGTTTTCACGAATTCTATTGTTCATGAAATTTGGTTTGAAATAAAAATGAATTATTTTTAATTTAAATTAATATTGTATTTAAATGTTTATTTAATTTTACCTCTTTTCAAATTGAATATAAAATGTAGCTTTTTGTGTATAGGTAAAATTCTAAGTCATCTTCTAAACTCTCTTAAATTCTCCCTTGTTGTAAGTCCTATTTTTCTTGGATTTGATTCAATGGATTCCATTATCTTGCTAGTTGTAAATTACTGCCTTCCCAAAATCTAAAAAATAACTATCCAAGTAGCCAAATTCTTAAGAATCTCATATTTTAACCTAATGCTACATAGATTGCTCTCTATAATCATTGTATGGTTGATAAATATATAATAACTCCAATTTCTACTTTTAAACTATTGTTTCCCCCAATTTCAATCTAATTTCACCATCCATGAAACCAAATTCTAAAAATTCTTATAGTTCACCCTAATGCCAGTAGATTGCACTCCTTGCTAATCTCTATGTTTATTTCATATTTAATAACCAAGATTTAGGAATTTCTGTAACCAAATATTGTGTTTTCAAAGACCACACAATTTGAGCTCATTTTGACTTTCTTGTTGATCTCCTCATTCATCTCAATGTTTCTTCTTCATCATAATTCTATAGATGATTTTCATCTTCTTCTCTTGATTTTTATTCATAAATTTTTGGGAATGATATTGCATATATTCTATATCAGATCTAATCATCATTAATTATTCATTCAAAAACATACCCAAACAGTGGTTCAATCATTCTAAATGCATACATTCATTCCAATATGTAATGAGTTTATTCAATCACAGAAAAACGTTATTAATTCTCACTAGCTTATGAATTTAATCCCCAATGGCTGATCAATTAAATGAATGAATTAAGAAAATTTAATATAATTCATATTGGCAATTTGATGGGTTATATCTAAGCGATTTGAAATTTTTTATTGAACCACAATATATTCTTGTGATCCAGCCAAACATTAATCTATCATATAATAATCATTAAATTTATATAAATTTCATTCATTAGAGAATTGATAAGGTATCATAGTTATTAAAAAATTTATATTCTCATGATTTTCAATTTCAATCCTTATTACTCTCTTAATTAGGAATTTTGGTTTGTCTGCATTGAATAATATAAAATTTTATCATAACATAAATCTTGATTTAACTTGAGTAATTTTAGAAAGTTGTTGAGAATATTCTTGATCTTATGCCCTTATTCTATAACCATACAGTAAAATTTTACATTATACTTGATCATGAAGTCATGATGTGGATGTCGCCTCAAAAGCACTCAAAACATCTCTATCTGGATACATATTCTATATATGACCTGATTTGTTCTTCAAAATCTGATTATATATAGATAATGATGATCTGATTGCAGTTTAAGATATATTGATTTCAATACAAATCTATATCTCATCTATTTATTCAATAAGTAATTATTACTATCATCTCGACTTACATATTTGAGTTCATCTCTATCTCATATGCTTTTTCAAAGTTATTTGATCATATGTCTTATCGTTCATTAAATCATAAATCAAGTTCAATTTTTTATGTCATCTTATAATCATCATCATATTTTATTTTCTAAAAGTCTTTAAAATCATGATAGAATCTAGTGAATAGTTATTTCATGAAGTGCATGAATGAACCATGAAGTCAAAATAGCACCTAAAGTGCATGAAAGTTGTATAACATTTGAGAGATTGGCCACTAAAAAATTTGTGTCTTATTCATTTTATATCTCAAGCTTATTCCCCATTTTTAAGTAACAAAAAAGTTCAGTCTATGCTTACATGTTAAAAATATGGAAGTTTTTCCAAACCTACTTTTTGATAATAAATGTGATGATGCTATGATGATATTCAGTAACTACTGCATTCATAATTATGACTACCCAATTTATATCCACATATCTATATGGATATATATAATTCTTGAAATATTTGACCATTTTTTTTATGAATAAGAGAATATGTATTGAGATATGTGAAATTGTATAATTTGATGGTAAAGTAATTAAGAGGGGGATGAATTAGTTTATTTTGTTTATTTATGTTGATGGATATTATGTGACTCTAAGCCAAGTCACACTTCCACGTATCTCATTTATATTAATTGAAATGAATTTATTCATTATTATTATTGTGTGATGTTTGCAATTAAGTTTTATGAGCATTTTATAATGACTAAGGGAATTATGATGAGATCATAATGCAGATATAGATAATGTTGACCAAAAAAGTCAAATATAGATATAGACATATTCATTGAAGTGAAATATAGATGTATTGATATAGATAATTAATAAGGTTGACCACTAAGGTATAATTAAGCCTATGAAGTTATTAACTAGTGAGATATATAGACATGGAGGGTCACACACATAAAGTCTATGGATTTTGGTGGATGTAGACATAATTTAGAGGGTTTTATTAAATTTTATATAGCTAACATCTAAAAATAGAGAGAGAACGACCACATCTCAAGCTGCCCATGCAAGACTTATGAAAAATCTCCTTTCTTTTCTTTCTCTCTTGGTGAATAGCATTAAATTAGAGATCCAACCATTTGACAATCGTGTGAATACCATTAGAAGTTGAACGTTTGAAAAACTTTGAGAACTCCTTTAATGAACCCTGTAAGTATGGATTTTAATCTATACTAGATGATAGGACTGTTGGTTCTTGGTGCTTTGGTGTTTTGAATGTTCAATTCAATGTATTTCGTCACATTCAATGTTTTAGGATAAAGTTTGTGAGTCTATTGAGCATTAGATCACATCAAATGTTACCTAATTTATTTCTAAAGTCACCACAAATCTAATTCAAAATCACCTTTGATTTCTGCCAAAAACATAGCTGAAAATAGCCGTCTAATTGACCTTTGAAATATTTGCAAAAAATAACTCTAAACTTACTTCTATATAGATCTCAAAATAGACATTAATCAAACCTACAAATCATATTTCAATCAGACCTCTAAACTCTCTAATATGATTTGAAAATCAATTCCAAATACCTATTTATTGGCCTAAATACAATTTCTAAAGTGCCTTGAAAATGAACCTCTAATGAAACTAGTAACACACAAAAAATCACACCTATAAAAATCAAAATGAATTTGAACTTTGAAAATGGAACAATTTGAATCTTTAAAACAAAAAATCTTCAAAATTTTAAATCACAAATTCTATTTCAGCTTGATCAAATGGAATAGGTGTTGTATGTTGGTCACAGCTTGAGCAGATGGGTTGAGCACCAATTAGAGCTGAAATAGATGAGTTGAGCCTTTTGAATGCTTTAGCTCGATCATGGATGGTGAGAGAGATAGTGTGTGATTATTTCAAAAGCAAGAGAATGACCAAGCAGCGATGTAGCCGTAGTCAGTGTCAAAATAGGACAATCGGTGCCAAAAAAGCTAAAATATTAGTAATGATGATTATTAGTTTAATATTACACATTAAATGCACAATAAAATTTGTGCATGCAAAAAATAATATGTAATGATTAAAAAAATGATATTTATGATGATAAAAAAATCAACGCTACATTTTCAAAATAAAATTACTAAATAATAAATGGAAAGTGTTATATAATATGGTTTATTCTCAAAAATAATCCAAAGTTCTAATGCCGACATCGGTGAGCTGTTCGAGTCAAAGTTTACAAAGACATATCTTCTCACAAAATTTTGTATAGACTATAAATCATTTTAAAATTAATGGAAATAGTATTTCATAGACATCAACAAACCATTAAAGTAAATTATGAAACTCACATTGAGCTAACAATAGCATGGTCTCTTTATGCATGGGTATGACTATTGATACATTCGTAAAAATATCATTTAGTAAAAATATCTCTACCGATATTGATCCATATTATTTACCAATCTATGCGCAAAAATTAAATCTATTTTTCCTCTACGATAGATATGAGTATATATAAAGAGACTACAAAACAAATACTTGTATAGAACTACTATGACGCCTATGTATATCTTTTATATGGCCAATGATATGTGAATGTGTGTGTTTGTGTATTTACCTAGGCTATGAGATGCTAAAGATATAGGTATATATAAGGAGCGGTGGCAAAAAAAAGTCAAACCGAAGGCTTCGGTTCGGTTTTGGTTTTTGCTTCCGGTGTCACCAAAAGCTTTCGGTTTCACTGTTTTCTCGCGCGAGATAGAATTTCTTCCCCGTGCGAGGGAGAGAGAGGGGGGAAGCGGGAGGGGGCAGTGACAGAATTTAATGCAGGAAAGTAACGCAGCGGGGAGAGAGGGAGGGAGAGGGAGAGAGAGAGAGGGGAAGCGGGAGGGGGAGTGACAGAATTTAATGCAGGAAAGTAACGCAGCGGGGAGAGAGGGAGGGAGAGGGAGAGAGAGGGAGGAAGCGGGAGGGGGAGTGACAGAATTTAATGCGGGAAAGTAGCGCAGCGGGGAGAGAGGGAGGGAGAGGGAGAGAGAGAGAGGGAGGGAGGGAGAGAGAGAGAGAGGGAGGGGACGGGAGAGTGGGAGAGAGAGGGATGAGGGGGAGGGTGGGAGAGAGAGAGAGGGAGCGAGGGAGGGTGGGAGAGAGAGAGGGAGGGAGGGCGAGCGGGAGAGAGAGAGCGAGGGAGGGTGGGAGAAAGAGAGGGAGGGAGGGAGGGAGGGAGAGAGAGAGGGATGGAGGGAGCGCGGGAGAGAGAGGGAGGGAGGGAGGAAGGGTGGGAGAGAAAGAGAGGGAGTGAGGGAGGGAGAGAGAGAGAGGAGGGAGGGCGGGGCGGGGAGAGAGAGAGCAAGGGAGGGCGGGAGAGAGAGGGAGGGAGAGCGGGAGGGAGGGAGGGAGGGAGGGAGGGAGAGAGAGAGAGAGAGGGAGGGAGGGAGCGCATGAGAGAGAGGGAGGGAGGGAGGGCAGAGAGAGAGAGAGGGAGTGAGGGAGGGCGGGGAGAGAGAGAGAGAGAGAGAGAGAGAGAGAGAGAGGGAGGGAGGGAGAGCGGGAGAGAGAGAGTGATGGAGAACAGGAGAGAGAGAGAGAGGGAGGGAGAGTGGGAGAGAGAGAGGAATGGAGGGAGCGCAGGAGAGAGAGGGAGGGAGGGCGGGAGAGAGAGAGGGAGTGAGGGAAGGAGGGCGGGAGAGAGAGAGGGAGGGAGAGAGACGTGAGGGAGGGAGGGAGAGAGACGAGAGGGAGGGAGGGTGAGGGAGGGAGAGGGAGTGAGAGATGGAGGGAGTGAGAGAGAAAGAGAGAGAGAGAGAGAGAGAGAGAGAGAGACAGATAATTTTGCTATTTAAACTTTTGAGAGATGATTATCTAAAAACTTAAATTGTTTTTATTATTTCTTTAAATATTTTTAAAATTTGAAATTTATAAATTTCTTATTTTTATTTTTAATTCTTGATATATTATATATTTGTTGTTGAGAAGTATTAATCTATTATCATTTGTTTGTAAAACATATATTTTTTAATATTTACATATTATGGAGTCATAAAAACCTTATACAATTTATTTTCATTTTCAAATGACAAATCACCGAAAGTATAGGTTTCACTGAACCGACACCGGACAATACCGTCACCGACACCGAACCGAAGTTAGGTATAGGTTTAGGTTTTCACAAAAAACTGGTACCGACACTAGAACCGGAGAAGCTTAGGTATATAGAATAGTCCATATATTTTATGAGATCTATTTACGACTAAAATATACATCGTAGAATCCATTGAAGATGCAGTAGGTATTTGTGATCGATCAGCTTCTAGTACGACCGAAGGTTCTGATAACAATTCTTCAAGGTTCCGAAGCATACCTTGAGGTTCTCAAATTTACGAACCTCAGAACCTCTAATATTATAGAATATTAACATAAAACATAACATGCGGCCTCAGTTCTTCTAAAAGAAGAACCTTTTTGTATGTATAGGTGATAACATGCAATTATACGACTACTAATCCAAATTAAGGCATAAAACATTCCATTCTTATGCATGTTATCATACTTTGAGTGCATGTCTATCATTTCATGCAATTTTAAGTTATAATCTCAAAATGCATTATTTTAGGAATAATTATGTATAATTAAAAGAATATATATTAGAATAGATTATTCTCATATATATTTGAGATTATAATTGTGTTTTAGTATTAAATAATGAGAGAAAATACTTTTTACATACTCATTATTTTTCTAAGAGAAATGAATTTTAAATAGTTTTAAATGAATACTAAATAGTTTTAATTTGTAAGAGAAATGAGTGTATTTTTTAAATGAAAATTTATTATCTCATTATTTATTAAATTTGAATTTTTAAAATGATAGATTATTTAATTTCTGATTAAAAAATAAATTTAGATTAATTTGGAGTTGATTTTTAAAATTTATGAATTTTATAAATTTTAGAGATTTTTCTGGAATTTTTTTGGAATTTATTTTGGATTTATTTGGATTTACTTGGATTTTTAAAAATAAAAAGTCAAGTTTTTATCGCGCACTGATGCGGCAGCGGAATGACATGTTGCCATATGAAAACGTGTATACGCGTCACATGAAGACGTGTACACGCGTCACGGGGCTCACATGTGTGTACGCGTGCGAATGCATGTGTGCGAGCGTTTGTGCGTGTGTGTGCACGCAAGTGTAATTTGTGGGTTAAGCATCCATTAAGGATTTTTGCTAACCCATCATATACACCTTACTACTATACCCATCCAATTACGTTTATTTTTGTCATATGAGACTATCTTTCTTTTTATATCTTTGCAGGTAACATGGCACGCTCAAAATCGTTTGATCGACGCGAATTAATGCGATTTAATCTCAGCCCCTCATTTTCACTTAAGTGACAGGGGTGTGTGGCAACATTTGAGTGGACAATGATTCATTCTATTAAACGGATCAATCCTAGCCGTTCATCTAAGGAGTTATAACAGCCAAGATTTAAAGCGCCATCTGAGAATATGAAACGTCAATTAACAATCGGACGAACGAGATCTCGTGATGCCCTCTCTTCACGCGATCACGTGGCGCGATCTTGATGCTCTGATGAAGATCCGATGGTTACGAATTAACCATAACGATTTGCCTCCTCAAATTCTATTTGTGACCGTTGATCTCATCAAGGAGAAGATCCCACAGTCACGTCTAATTTCAAAACATTGTAAATTCTCTCTCTTTGACGATATAAACCATTCAATGATGTTTCGAGTAATCAAACTGGTTAGACATCTCAATCCTTTAATCTCTTGCTTTCCTTCCCTTCTAGATCAATTTCTGCATCTAAGGAGTGTTTGAAAGTGAGATTTTGTGGAGAGAATAGAAAGAAATTGCTTCTTGAATGTTGACGATCATCTTCGAAATCGCATAATAAAAAGCCTTCGATCCGGTGATCAATTGGATCATTTCAACAACTATCTTGGGTTTGAATTTGTTTTTTCCTCCTAATCTCTCTTCCTATATTATCAGATTTCATTTTCGAATCATAGATTAGGTTAATTTTAGATTTAATTTTGGTTTTCTCTCTCTTCAAGTTCAAAAATCTACCTTAATTTTCACTATTTGATTACTTTGCTAGTCTTGATCCAAATCGAGTGATTTCTGGTTCTATAGCTTTGTCTTTGAGTTATCTTTCTAAATTTATCAAATTTCCTAATTTCTCACCTCAATTCTTCATCTGATTTGATATAATTTGAAGAAATACCTCGAGAGTACCTTAATTCTCCGTGGATTTGACTCTTATTCACCACTATAATTTTTAATTCGTTATTATAACTTTAATTTGGTGAGTGTTTTGACACTTATCCGTGTGTTTTCAATGACTGTGCAGATTCCTTTTATTACTAGGTACATACCCATGTGAAGATGTGTACATATGTGTATTTATTCATAATAATTTCCAATATATTTAGGTCATGATAATTCCTAGAAGGCATGAAGCACTACATATAAGTTCATGTATTTATACAATCACTTATCATGACCTTATAGCGTTGACTTTTCCTCCAAGCTTTGATCTTTGAACTCAATTTTCTTAGAAGTGGTTTTTGATTATCTAACAATGCTACATCATTTCAAAAATTTTAAGATAAATTGGCCAACTAGTCTAAATATTTTTATTCAAAATAATAATCATAGTAATCGATCACCAAATTTATTTTTATATTATCACACTCGACAACAAAATTTTGAAGTTATTGAAGAAAGCTAGATAATAAGCATTTGTCTCAAAAAGGTAAACAAAGATCGAGCCTTCCATAGGTTTCCTAAACGAAATAAACTCTATAGTGTTAAGGCATATGAATGTGAACTGCAATGTTCATTGAAAAGTAGATCATGAAAGCTGCATTATAGGAATCATTAAACCTAGAAACTATGCAAATCCGAGGATTCGGTAAATATACCCATATCAAAAAATCATTTATTTATCTACTTGCATGATCTTGTTCTAGAAGTCTTTGATTTTATTTTATATATTTGTGATGTTTATAAATTAGAAATTATACTAAACAGTACTAAACAAAATTTGAAGGGATCAAAAATTTTCCCAAAGAAAAAACCACAACCTCTGAAAACACAAATGTTAGCCCTAATACAAATCTAATGACCCTAGAATTCTGGCATTTGTTACCTCAAAATCCCTAAATGGTCTATTAATTTAGTGTCTAGAACTTGGTATTCAGAGGAAAATTTGGTGCATTCACATCGGGTTTTTTTTTCTTGAAGTAATTTTTGACAAAAAAAACTTTTCATGCCATTTACCCTTTGATCTGTTTTTGTATTAAAAATATATTGACAAATATTTTGTCTACATAAAATGGAAACATTCAAAATTTGTGCAAGTGTATCAAAATCCTTCCTTTTGCAAACAACTGAATTCTCTGCCTAAACCCTAAATCTTATTGATTTGGTCGTGTCTACACTCTTTGGTGCACTTGGCACAAGTCTAGCCATTTACTTGTTATCCTAGAAAATTCAACAAGCATGGAGAGATGCAAAGGGAAACTGAGCAGAAACGGCAGAAAGATGAAGAGAAAAGTAACAACCCTAACCTTCAATTGCCTGGAAAAAAATAAAACATCAGGGGTCCCTCTATAAGCTCTATTGTGGGAGTCTCAATCCTTCTAAATCGGTTCACAGCAAGTAGTGCAAACATGAATAAGACCACGGCAACTCCACCTTGTACAATAATGTACAGCCTAAACAGAAATTCATTTACAGGGCAAGAAGAATGCTGCAGTAGAGAAAGAACCACACTCATGATACTGGCAGCATCTGAATTTAAGAAGTCAACCATTCAGGATCATTTGACGTGGGAATCATAGGATTCGAATACTGAGTCAGGGATGATGACGGGCAGCTTATCTATGTATATGAAGAGCCGCCTCAGATTTTCCCTTGACACGGTGGCCGTATCAACGATATCCCTGTTATCTGTGAAGATCCATAGGTCCCCAGAGTCAACCCCTTTTAGATTATCTCTACAGAAGGGGCATGAATGAGATCTTAAATGCCTGCAACATAAAATGGCTACACTCGTAAACTCGAGATTTTAAAAATGGCTTATTTAGATAGAGAAAGTGATACCATTCACGGAAACACTTCATGCACATTGCATGGCCACAATTGGGCAACACAATTTTGCTGTTGATTTCCATGCAGATGCCGCATTCTTCTTCTCTCTCTATATCAATATCGGACAAGTGCTTCTTCTCTTCTTCGTCTCTTCGTCGGTACCTCTCAAAGCAGACGGCCCTCTGCTTCTTGTCCTCCATGTCGGTGATCCCTTTCTGAAGTTGCAGAAGGGAGGGAAAGATCACAGCTGTCGATCGAATTCATTAGGATAGAGAAATAAGGTTCTGCACAATACAACCCTAAACAAGCATAACATATTATACCATAAAACTCTCTTATACTAGCTTTCTTTTCGTGAGTTGACATGGTTGTCGTTCCATCAGCATAAACCTGAAGCGGAGATACATTGACCATGAATATCTGATCAAGTCATCAAATGAGTTTTTGGTCAAAGACAACCTTGTAAATTAAGATGCGAAGAAGACCCAGAGCTCCTGCAAGATGGCAATCTGTCCACTGTACGAGAAATAAAAAGAGGTGTGCGGCTGGACTGTATGACATTCGCATCTGAAGACAGGCGCCATCATACTCTCTAGGAAATTCTGAAGCCCTACAGCATCAAAGCAAAAGCAGTGAGATTATCCGACAGTAAATCTGTCAATTGAGATAAATTCAAGCATTACATAATTAGCTATTTTCTATATCAATCAATTGGTAAATTTTGAATTACAGCTTCGTTGCAAAGAGAACTCTATAGAGCAATTCTGAAGCACTGTGGCCTTTAAGGCGAAAAATTTGAGATCGTAAGACCGTAAATCCATCAATTGGGAAAAGGTCAAGCATTACATGATTAGCTACTTTATTTACTCAGTTATGTTCTAATTTCGAGTTAGAGATAAGTTACAGAAAGAACTGAGGTTGATTTTCTTAATTATTCAAACAAACGAGATACTGTAACGAAATACATGATAGAAAAAGTATTCAAAAATCCATCTTTGATCCCGTCAAACAACACAAGAGGAGAATAATAAAAACGTTCCCATTAAGAAAAGTGGCCCGAGAAGAATTTCAATGAAATTCCTCGAAGAAAAGGAAAAATCTACCCCGGGTAGCATCGAATTAAATAGATTCTGCTAATTCATAGACTCACAAAGTATTGGCGTGCTGGATGTCAGCCTCGAGACCTTTGATAGAATCCTTGAACGATTTCCGCATGGAAACGAGGAACATCTCCCGCCGACTCCCGCAATCGACAACGGTAAGAATGAAAAAAACAATCAAAGAGAAAAAATCGGCAGCTCGACAGTTTCTTCCTCTGGCATCTCCCCCCACCCAATCGCTCTCCTCGTCTTCCCGTTCACTGACGTCTCCCTCTGCCGTCGAGAGAGAAAGTGGGACGCTGCTAGCGACAGGACGTCTTCTCTGCCACGTGGATCCCTCAGCTAGAGAGAGGAGATAGAGATAGAGAGAGAACAGCAGACGGAGAATATATCTAGAACTTTGTTTTTTGTGGGCCCCACCAGTTCTCTTCCCCACTTCCCTTCTTATCCGCTCCTTCTTGTCTGAACAAACTATCTACGAACACAGATGACCGTCATATCCTTATAAGCACGTTAAATTACAGGAAACTCGACAGAGACTGGTGGTAGGTTTTTCCGGGGGGTATTATTGTCTTTTCAGAAAGGCGGCTCAGTGGGCGGTCCCTTCTTGTCTGCTTCCCAATTAAAGAATGTACGATGACGCTAAAAATAAGTTATCTAATGTCCGACCCGATAATTTATCCTCTGAAATTCTCTGACGGATCCTCTTTTGCACAAAAGTCCAATGCTGTTGCTTTTTACAAAATATGTGAATCTAAGGTTTCATAAAAATATAATAATTGGGCGGCGGAGGCCTCGCTCCAAGTAGCCCAGTTAGGCCCAACTCCCTCTAAAACAGCCAGTTAGGCCCAACTTGCTCTAGATGGAAACGGTCGGGCCGTTGGGGAGTAGCCGGTCAACACTGAATGACACGTGGATATCTTCAAAGCTGCTGAGTCAGAGGCACACAGTTCTCTGATCCAATCAGAGTGGTTTCGCTGATTGAGTCGTCGTAATCCGAGAAAAAAATTTTCAACGTATTTATCCCGTCATAGATCCTGTGTGGAGTCCACGTCATACGCGGCGAAACATGGGCGATACTTGTGGCCAGCAAATTCATCTCTCCACGTGTTAGACCGATGACGTGGATCCTTGTTGTGGATAAGAACAGTCTCGGACTCGTTGTCGAGGCGGATGGTGGGCCCCAAAACTTATGCTCACCTCTCGAGTTAAACGAGGACCACAACCTGGGAAACAGATGCGCTCCCCGACGTCGGTAACTCGTTTCGCGGTGGAGCGAATCGTCGACGTGTAATCCTAATCGAAAATGGGTCCCACTTTGGGTCCTATAAAATCCATAGCCATGAGAAGGATCACCACCATTGCATTGTTCATCGTTTCCAAGGACTTGCGGGTTTCAGCGAAGAAGAGGAAAGACAGGAAGGAAGAATTTGAAGAAGGAAGATGTTGGCAATATTCAAGAACACGGTGGCGCATCCGCCGCAGGAGCTCAACAGTCCGACGGCTGCAGGAAGGGCGTCGAAGTCGCCGGAAGGGATACTTAGGTCATTTCACGCCTCCCACCCGGACGCCTCCTTCTCCGCCACGTTTACCGGCGGCGCCGCCCTAGCCTCCGTCAGATCCGACTCTCACACCTTCCAGAAACGAAGGTACCCACACCAATCTCTCGTTCTGTCTCGCTACCTCTCCATCTATCTTTCTATCGATCTCTCTCTCATGATGGCTTTCTTGCGTCAGGCTGTTTTCGAGCTTGGACGGGATATACTGTCTCTTCTACGGCGGATTAGATAACCTGAGCGCGCTGATAAGGCAGTACGGCCTCTGCAAGGCCACCAACGAGGCGCTCTTCGTTATCGAAGCGTACAGAACTCTCCGGGACCGTTGCCCTTACCCCGCCGACCAGGTCGTCAAAGATCTAGACGGTAGCTTCGCCTTCGTCATCTACGACGACAACGCTGGCACCATCTTCGCCGCCCTGGTAGGCACCAAGAGAACTCCCTCTCTCTTGCTCTATCTCTCAACTTTCTCTCTCTAGATTTCTAATTTTTTTTAGTGCAGAGCGGAGACGGGGAGGTACCGCTGTACTGGGGGATAGCATCGGACGGGTCGGTGGTGATATCAGACGAGAAGATGCTGATCAAAGGGAGCTGCGGGCAGTCGTTTGCGCCGTTTCCGACCGGATGCATGTTCCACAGTGAAGGAGGGCTGAAGAGCTTCGAGCATCCAATGAACAGAATGAAGGCGATGCCAAGAGTGGATAGTGAGGGAGTCATGTGCGGAGCTGCTTTCAAGGTGGACTCTGCAGCTAAGATCGCTGGCGTTCCTCGCGTTGGCAGTGCTGCGAGTTGGGCTCCCTGGGGAGACTCTTCTTAGAGAGAGAAAGTTTAAGGCGACTGTACGGTTGTGTGGCCGACCCATTGTTATTGTAATAAATTAGCGGCCGGGCAGGATAACCCGTTCTTGTACGGACTAAATGTGTTAGAGAGAGAAAGAGAGAGAGACAGACAGACATGAAATATGAAGAAGAAAAACGAGAGACGAAGAAAATCTGTCGGGCAATTTTGAAGCGAACGTCTGGGGCTTTGAAAATAGAGAGAGAGAGAGAGAGAGAGGAGAATACTAAAATGGGCCCTTCAGTGTGATCTTTTCTATCGGACGGCCCACGAAGATAACCACGAGAGAGTCAACAGATGAATTCGCAGTTCTGACGATAAGTTGGTGATCAGATAAACGGCCTACCAAGATCGCCAGATGCTCACATCAAATTTGACCCTCGCGATTGTCGTCTACAGAGCCACATCAAGCTTACACGGCGGGTTTAAGCATGCACGAGAGGGAAGGTACTTCAGGAGAAGAGGTTGACTAATGTAACCCGTCAAAGATTTTTACATACAGGAAGAAACGATGGTCAGAGTTTGATCAAACTCCATCATTTCTCAACTGCCACACTCCTAACAAACGTATACATCTATAGAACATTACCTCCCTAAAATTTGAACACGGATAAAAGAAATCAAAGAAACCCGCTTCCTGTATCAGCAGTTACCTCACTCAATTTGCCATCGGCAGATTCTTCCTCTCCGGCGGCTGTGACGCCCTCTTTGGCCTGCTGCGGCGGCGGAGTTGGAGGGATCATATGTGGTGGCGCCTTGTGCTTGAGCTTCGTTAGAATCTGCCGCAATCGGGCAAGATCCGTGGGCTTTCCCGGCTTTGGGCCTTGAACAATGGTTATGGATGGTTGCTTCTCTTTAGCTTTCTCCCTCTTCTTCTTCTCAAGATTAGGAATTTCATTGGGGATGAGTTCCGAGATCGCTTTCCAGTACTGTTTATCTGCCGTTGCGTGGAATTTCTCCTGATTGATCAGAAATAGCTGCTCCAAAAAAGAAAGCCATTAGATAATCAATCAAATGGATTCAGGGTTATAAGAACTCGCTGACTTTCTCTTTCTCCCTGTTCTGACTCTTGTTGCTCTCGCGGTTTTTCTCTCTCTTCTGGTAGAAAACCTTCTTGAACTCCTCCGCCTCCTCAATGATCTGCATCCTCAATTCTTTCTCTCTCTTCTCCTTCTCCTCAAGATAGACGGCGTTTTGCCTGCACGTGAACTTTCACAGAATTATAGTACTTTAACATGAAATGAGTATAAATATTCATTCTTGGAAGTAGGACTTCCAATCTCCCGCCTACTGAAAACATTTGATCTTCTCCTCAACGTACGAAAGTGAAATGAGGCATTAGATCACAAAGAGCTCAAATATGGAGGCTAGCGATTAGAACGAAAAACCCAAAAACCCTCACCGGCGCCAATCGCGGAGAAGAGACCCTTCCTCAGAGGGCAAACCATCGTTGAAGATTCCACCACCGTACCCCTTTTCTTTAGACTCTAGAGGATTAAAAGGGGAAGGAGGAATACTGTCTTTAGGAATATCGTTAATCGGGAAACCCAAAGGAGGTTCTTCCGCCGGAATTCGTTGAAAGATATCACTCGTATCGTCATCAGCCGGGAATCTGCCGTAACTCTCGTGCCCTAGATATCCGGCGTCGTCGACAGGACGAGTGTCGCCCGCTCCCGTCGCAGAGTCGTCTTCCTCGAGGCCGAAATCGTCGAAAGGCGAAGACATTTCTTCTCTGCAGCTCCACCGCTCTGAAAGTTCCTCCCTCAGACGTCTCAAGGGACAGAGGGAGAGCGTGGTTCATGACACGTGCCAATGTCAATCTCTCACGGCTGCACAAGCAACAGTCTGATGTTTCTCCTGAAAAAGCCTAACATATAAATCATCGCAATCGGTTAGAAGACACTCGACTGATTAATTCATTCCTCTACCTTCCTCACACATGAAATTTCAAATATTTTATACTGAACAACAAACATTTTCCTCTTCATTTTCTCATGAGCTCTGGCAAGAATCACGTTTTATAATGAACAACAAACACTTTCCTCGTCCCTTTCTCATGAGCTCTGGCAAGAAGCAGATTTTAAAATGGACAGCAAAACCCCATCCGTTGACTTTTCCTCGATGCTCAGTTAGCATCATCAAAAGAACTGCTGACTTTCTTGGTCAACGCCCTGCGATGTAGATGGCAGAATCTACATCAAACAAAATCTTACAGGCCACAAGATCACATGATATCATTTTCCTTGACCAGGGCCGCCTTTTTCATCGGTCACTTCCACAGGCAGCGGCTTGTCAGTCCTTTCTGGCGCCGCCACTTCCAACAGCCTTCCCAAGTAGTGGCCTCGTAAAAAGCCTTCGTAACTTGTCAGAAGAAAAGTCAGCGTTAACTTGGTCAAAGCAATGACACATCATCCCTCGAGTATCTCGCAGAGGAAGTCCTCTGCAAACCTCGCTGAAGGTCCTGCTTCTGCCTCTTGCTGGACATGGGATGCCCAGACCTGCAAAAAAGAGGAGAGAGAAACAAGTGGCATAAGAGCCTACTCGAGAAATTGGGAGTTTTTTTCTTTTGAAGAAAAGAAGTACTGGGAGCTGGACAGTGGGAGGCTTATTGCTTTGATGAATGGGGTAAGTTTTTTTCAGTTTGAAGCTTATTTGTTCAAATGGCATTTAGGAGAATCAAAAAGTTTTCTCAAGTTGCTGTAACTCCATTAAGTAAATGGCCGATGGTTGTTACATTCACCTGGGAGAAGAAGGCCGTTTTGAGGGATATTGACCGAGCATTGACTGGAGATTGACTAGGGCTTCCTGGGCAGCCTGCAATAATGAAAAAGACAATCGATTGAGGCACTTTTTGGGTGGTTGACAATTGGCCAGAATATGATTGACCTGCATCTTGGATTCTTCTCTTGACATCCCGATTCCTTTCCCGAGCAGCTGCCCCCCAATTTCTACCTGAAGACGTAAACCAGCTATTATAAATAAAAAGAGTTAATTATAAAGCATGAACAAAAGCCAACCTGAGTGGTTATTTCACCCTTTGCACCAGAGTCAACCGAGACCCCAGGCAGAGTCAAGAAATTCAAGCTGAATCCTTCCACAGCACACTATAAAACGCAATTACTTCTTTATAAGGGAAGGATAATTCATTACAAGGGATTTATTAGAGACAAGTTGATTCCTCACAAGCTCCTTTAGGGCGATCAAGTCAGCAGGACTGGGTTGCCTGGAATGGTCAACTCTGTGGTCCTGGAACCCTAATGAACCGGGCATAGCATATTTGCCACTTACAGATCCATTCTCCTTCACGTGTATTTCATCGGGAAAGGAGTCAACATCCTGAGAGGCACTTGATAGGTACTTGTCTGCCACAGAGTCAACGGAAAAGTCCTTAAATGGACCAATCAGGAAAAATCAAAGTAATAGATTTCTCACAGGCTAGATATCTAAGGGAACTCTCTGAGGCATGATACTGAGCTTCTCTCCGTGTTCTACCAATTCCTTCCCCCACTTTCTCGCCAACGAACCAAACCTGGAAATAAAAATTAAAGATTTTGTTACATGGGCACGATGTAATGTAAATATCAAATAAACTCCACCTCAATGGAGAACTGTAATTCGGTGGAATCAACCAATGCTGATCTGAATTCAACCTGCAAAAAAGTTGAATCTAATTATTCATACATGAATATACAACCACTATTTAAGAAATTTCTTAACTTTTAATTACCTTGTCTCCACATTTTGCAGCTATATCCACTAAAGTTCCAGTCGGCGTATCAGAATACTGTGGATTCATATTCCAAGGGTCAAGGTAACCTTCTCTGTTGCTAATTGACGGCCGTCCAAGAGGAATCTCATCACCTTGAAATATTACAACTAATAAATATTAATAAACTGATGAATCAACCTCCCGGGGAAGGCTTCTGATCGATTACAAGTTGCAAGATGGGGCGGATTGTAAAGATCAAATAAGGTTTAGACACTATCAATTGGAGAACCTCATCTTTTAGAGAGAGAGAGAGAGAGCCATAGCAAAATACATCTATTTACTTCAATGACAGCCAGGGATCGCAGCACATCAGAAGGTAGCTCGATGACAATCAGGGGTACATAATTTTGGCAATCTGACTAAATCCCCAAAGCCAAGTACTAAGAAATAACGGATGCATAATTAATAATGGAAAATACCTGAGAGATGATGGTGATTCATCATTGGATTTCGTTGTCGAAACTGCCCCTCCCCATGATACATCTACAAAATCAAACTCCAATCTCAATCATAAAACACAAATCCTTTTTTTACAAAATTTTAACAACATTTACCTCTTTAGGAACTCGCTGACTTTCAAGGCGGTTGAAACTATCGGCACGACTAAAGAATGGTCTGCTCTTGTCAAAGCGAACAGGTTCAGGTTCAAAAGCAAAATCTTTCGGACCCCTACTTAACTTTCTTGGGCTCATTTCTTCTTCCACTGGGAACCAACTTCCATGGGGCTGAATAGGGTTTAGTGGGGCCCTAACAGGTATAACTGGTACAGCAGGTATAACAGGCTCACTAGAAACATTATCTCTAGTGTCCTGTCCATGTTGCAAGATAAGCAGCCTTCTCCTTGTATTGGGATCTAGTTCAGATTCGGGCACTTCGCCTTCTTCCCTGGCATCAGAGACGATGGCTGGAGCCAGAGGCTTTAGAGGTGGTTGACTTTCATGCAGAGAAGCCAACACCGGTGGAGTGCTGGAGATGGGCCTAAGGTCCTGGTTAAAAGTTGCCTCCTAAAGAAAACAAACGTTAACATAAATAGAAATAAAAAAATATAAAAATGTAGGTATGCAATGTACCTTCATTCGTTTCTCGACTTCAGCATCTGCCATGCCATCAAATGATAATGAATCCTTGATACCATTTGATGCAGAAGTATCATCCTGAAATAACCCAAATGTTTCATAAGGTGTGAGAGCGAAAGATTGGGCATATCCCCAAAGTGAAAGAAGCCCAAGATATGGAAAAGCATATAAAAGAATAGCACAAGATATTAAAGAAGTACACAGGATGGCCCAATTGGGTCAGATATACACTCACTCCTACAGTAACACTCATACAGGAATTTGGATATTTGATTAAATAATGCAACTTAATAAACTAAATTAATTATCATTACCTCTGATATCAGATAGTTACTGACATCTGGAGCAGAGGGTAAATCCATCAATTCATCTTCATAGAAAACATCAGAGATGCGTGGTAATAATCCTTCATCAAAGTCCCTGCAATTAAACCCCCGATTTTTTTACTTCACCCGTGAAGATAATTACAGCTATTGGGGAATGACTAAAGGGAAAACCTACTTGAAGAAACCTCCTCTGACATTGCAAGCGACATTCCTTGCAACGCAAAGGACTGGAACAGTGCCATTTGCCTATTGAACAACAGAAAATCATTTTGAAAGCAAAATAGAAAAATTAAAGTATTTAAAATTAAGATAACGACATGTACCCGTTGAGAAAACGGAGGACATCACAACTTTACCTCTTAGTTTACCAAAAGTCTATTTCTACTTTTTTTTTCTTTTTGCATATTTACCCATTGCTAGTTGCCGTTAGAAATTGACCATTACACAGCAATGGTCAAATACAACCAGTATAAATAATTCCTAAGCATTGAATGAAACTTCTCCTTTTACCTCTACTGCTCTCCGAGAACTAATTCCATCAAGCAAAAGCCTACTTTCTAGCAAAGGAGTGGCGTTTTTAACAGTACCTCTGCATGAGGAGCATGGTATGGTGCAAATGCAGGGACCACGTGAACCCGTGGTTGATCTTTATCATCCCATACTTTAAGCCGGTCATCTATAACCAATGACATTCTTGGATCACAGATTCCATCTTGAAAAACATTGAACAATGATTTCTTTGATCCTGGATTAAACACATCTCTCATTAACATTTCACCGAAGCAGATTGTTAAGGCTAAACATGACAAAAGAAATTATAACTAACCAGATTTCACACATACAATACGGTCAAGTAGTTGTTTATAGCCAATCAAATTCCACTCTGGATCGAGAAGTCGCCACATTTCAAGGGCATAATCCCTTTCTGCCATCGTGCACACATAAACTTCAAAACGCTTGCGACCTCTGGCAGTTAAGTAGCTACGTAGATCTTCCCATCCGGGTCTCAATCTTACAAGAACACTAGTGTCACGAACCTAATAAGTCAATCGATCAGAACATCAGAACATCACTAAATTAGGCAAAACGAATGCAACAAAAACATACCAGAGGGTTGATTCGAGTCAAAATTATGTTTTTCTCCTGTAATCTTATAATAGGACGGATCATCGGTTGGTGGCCATCAGATAATGAGGGGACAATTTCAGATTGAACTTTGAAGATCGTCCCATTATCAAGAACTTGATCATTTTCAACATACTGCTTTAGAATGATCTGATCATCTTGATACCGCTTGATCTCAGCTACCAGACTGGAAATCCGCTGTGGATCAGCTTCAGAGTTCATTTTTCTCTGTAACGAATCGATTCTGTCTTCAAATGAACGCATGGTGTTAGCAACAATCAGGGTTTCATCAAGATCAAAAACTATTCCAAGGCATCTTAAATTTAGCATGATGAGACAGGAGTTGTATAATCCAGGAACGGCAATGAATCCCCAGAATCGACAGCACTTGTCAAAATTCCTTCTAGAAGGCATTGCCACAAGGTGAATTTCTTCTCCTCCCAGTGAAATAACGGCTGTCTGAAGAAATGAGAAAAAGTTATAATTCCAAGTACATTGCGAGTAAATAATACTAAAATTGCAGTCATCGAGAGTCAGCTTTTCTGCCGTAAGACTTGTTCAAAAAGATTAATTAAAAAGATAAGAATAAACTAAGGTCTATGATGTAGCATGGGAAATCAATACAACAATAATGTACTCTGGTAACTTCCTAAGTGAGACCTAATTACGAGTAAAATTATCTAAAATCGCGGTTTCTAATTTTTGCAAGCAAAAATAATAAAACAGTAATTAAAGGCTTAACATACGTCCAACTTTCTCCCACCAGTTAATAGCCTTTCATATTATTAACTACGTGAGACGTTCTTCCTCTCGAAGACCGATGATTATAACGCGTTTAACTAAAAATAAACATTGGCACCTTACTGCTCCGCTTCAATCCGTTTATTTGAACAATAAATGAGATGAAACTCTAACAGTTTACCCATCGGTAACCATCATTATCTGGGCAAC
Organism: Lemna minuta; assembly: GCA_024174645.1. Classification (NCBI taxonomy): domain Eukaryota; kingdom Viridiplantae; phylum Streptophyta; class Magnoliopsida; order Alismatales; family Araceae; genus Lemna; species Lemna minuta. The sequence goes on from CM044108.1 coordinate 4,730,640, forward strand.
TATACCTTTTTCTCTCTGATGCATGTGGCGTGCAAAAGGAATAATGGCGAATCGTTCATATTGAGGCTTCTGGACTCGATTCTGGCGAAGGGACCAGCGGGAGCGATAGTCCGAAGAACAGCCAGAGGCGGACATCGCTCGCTCGCCGGCGAAAAATGCGAGATCCGGATTTCCCTGATCCAAGCAGGCGTAATTTTCTGATTTTGGGGATAAATATCGGCTTCTCCAAGGAGCGCGTTCGCGTGATAGATCGCTGACTTAAACATCGTCGGGAGAAGGAGGAGAACCGATCAGATCTAATATTCTTATTCTTTTCCGAAACCCTAGTTCGATTTACGTTGGGTAGAACGTTCAACGAGAGTGCGATCGTCTTTCGTCTTCTGAGGTTTTGATTTCGTGATCCGCACTTTAACGACGTGGAGAGAAATTCCTCCGGCTGGGAGGATGATGATTCAGAGATTTTTAGGGGCTTTACGTGATTCAGGGATGAGATCCAGGAAAGAAGGTAACGGCTGCCAGATAGCTGATGACTTGCGAACCCTAACACCGTGCTTCATTTCTCGCATTCCAGGTGCAGTATATATATGGAGATTAGAGGTGGGGGGAAGGAGAGAAAGAGGCGGACACGTGGCAAGCTGAGGGTCCACTAATCTTGCGTCTTCTCTAGGGATCGGCGATCATGATCGAAATGAGATTTTGATTGAATCGAATCGTAGACCTCGATAGGTGAATTCATCATCAATAACGATCGTCGACAGATCGGCCTCGATTCGATCAAATGATCAATTTTTCGATTTTTTAATTTTTTTTCTTTTAGTCTTCCGTAGGGCTCTACGATCAGTATCGAAAGCCGATCTTGATCGGCAATTTTTGTCGAAATCTTTTCACGATCCACAATATTTGACGCGATTTGTATCGTCAATATTATCGACGATACCCATGAGTGAGCTGATTTTTTATCCGTCCTAATTTTCTAATCGCCGCTCGTTCGCCGCCTATTATTCTCCGACTTCGTCCTTTGCGGCGAGTTCTATCACCATCGCCGTTGACTTGTTAGGTGACCCGGTCGTGGAGATCGACATCGGTGTCTCCGAGAATGGCGCCAATAGTGTTGTCACCAAGGTCCCTACGTCCGTCGTTCATTTGCTATTCCAAATTCTCTATTCTTCGAAACTCTTATTGAACTCGACAAAGAGTCTGTGCTACAGTAGCAGTGGCTGGCCCGCGCTCATGCCGGTTCAACTTCGCTGATTGGGCGCGAGGAGCCGCCGGGGCGGAAAGTGCCCGCGTGGCCGCATCTTCCCGGCGGACAGATCTTCGAAGCGACCATGACGAAACCTTGACTCATATTGGAGGTGATTGCATGTGCAGCATTTGCGAGACTTCAATGAAGTGCAGCCAAGAAGTGTTTTTTTATCGATCTGTATACGTGGATTTCATCCGGCAACAGTGCACGATCTCTCTTTTCTTTGCAGATGAAACCCAAAAAAATAGAAACGATAATTACTACTTAAAGCCTTGCAAAAACCTAGAAAATTAAAGAAAAATCTGAATACATCGGAAAAGAAATCAGAAACGAGGTAACCCACATAAAGGCCAGTACCTTAGTACTTGTTCTTGGGATTTGCTAGCCTTGCGATGAGTTGAGTTTATTCAAATTCAATTTCTTGGATTATCGCCAAACCATCTCAGGCTATAAATGTGGGGAGAATGGTATCCCTGGAAATGAAGATCAAAGCTCTGGAAATCGAAGGTGGTGGCGTACGACCCCCGTCGCCACCAAGACACGATACCACGGCGCCGGAGGAGCCCTTTTGCGCGCGCGGATCTATCCGCTTATCTTTATTTCTTTATTTCTTTATTATGAACTTTTGACCCGCACGTGTTTAAGCGGGTCCTCGTTTATTTCTTCTCTCCCTTTAGGCTTTCGGGTGGGTTCTTCCCTTTTCGGGATCCCATTTGTGAAGCCCATCCTTCTTTGTGAACCTTATTTCTTTCTATGAGTATGTTAGGTGTGGGTTGTGGGCCTCAAGTTGGCCCTTTCCCCTCTCGGCCCATTATGGGCTCTATAAGAGGGGAAGGGACCCCCCCACAAACCCTAGCCGTCATTTGAAGAAAGAAAGGAGTGCTCTCCCTCTCAAGTGGCTGCTCAAGGAAGGCCGGGGAAGGAGTCCAACCGCCGCCGCCGCCGCCGCCGCACGCCTCCGTGCCGCCGCCGCCGACGCACCGCCGCCACTCCGTGCTCCCGGCCACGAGGATACCTTCGTGCCGCTGCCGCCGCCGCCGCCGCCCTTGCGCCGCCGCCGCCGCCGCCGCCGCCGCCATCCCCACCACGCGCATCTCCCCTCCATCCTCCTCCAGCTCCTCCTTCTCCATCTCTGACGAACTTCCAGACCTTCCCCATCGATCCCTGCTCCCTCTCCTCCCCATCGCACGACCAACCCCTCCTCCTCTCCGATTTTCCACCTGCCTCGATTCTCCGTCAAAACCTCCCCACATTTCCGCAGCTTTCCTCCCCCCCCCTGCGATTTTTCCCCGTTCGCCACATCCCCGTTGGACCATCTTCCGTTCTGGAATTTCCCCTCCACGATCCTTCCTCTCCAAACTCCCAATCTTCCCGTTCGCCACCTTCCCCTTGCCCACCACGGTCATTGCCCTCTCTCCCCACCTCCTCCTTTCCCCGCGACGCCAGATCTGCCCGAATTCCACAACCGTCTCTCCCACCTCCTTCCCTACCATCTCCCGACTCCCTCCTTCGTCCCGCCGTTCGATTATCCCCAACCGATTTCCTCCTCTCACCCTCACCGAAATTCCCATCTCCATCAGCCGATTCGCCTCCCGACTTCCGCCCAACGCCGGCCAGAATTCCACCCCTGAGCCCCTCAAAGGAAAGACAACAAAAAAACAAATCCCGATTTCTTATCCATCCTCCCTGAAAATCCCACTCCCCCTTCCCGTGAATCCCGATTTTCCGAATCTGTATTGTTCCAGAATTCTCCTCTTCCTCCCCTCATTCCGCACGCCTTCTTCATCCCAGTCGACGCCCCCCGTGCCGACTGTTTCCCACCGCCACTGCCGACGTCATCCTGCGCCTATTTCCCTCCGCGATTGTCCACGCCAACAGCCCGGCCCGAGTCGCCCAGCCCGAGACGCTCACAAATTCTCGCCGAAAACCCCGTTGGATCCCGGCAGAAATCCATTGGGATCCTCTCTCTCTCTCTACCCCACCTCCCGGCCAAAAATCATCACTCGCAACATCCCTCACTTCCTATTCACGAATCGCAACTACCCCATCTCCTGAGTTTTCCCACTCGCGCACTCAAATCGCGAATTCTAATCGCGACTTTCACCCTCACAATCCCTGCGCGAATCCTACCTTTCGACTTCGCCTCCTCCCCATACCCCAATCCGACGCGCGTCGAAATCCTCCCCATCGACCATCACCCTCTCATCCGGTCTTCAGCCCGAGGTCGCACCTTCAACTGCGCCCAAGCCCCACGCCGAGTTCTTCCCAAATTTCGCAGTCCCGACACCCTGAATCCTCATCCACACCCCTGTCCTACCGCCGACGATCTCACGATGTTCCGGCGGTTTTTCTTGCTAACGATACGAAATCCTCCGTCCCCGAAGTCGCCCGAGACGCCCCGCCACTCTCTCTCTCTCTCTCTCGTGCTCCGGACGCGTCCGTGCTCAACCACGAGCCACCTTCGCCCTTTTTCCACCCGACCGGGTCCGCGCCCCAGCTTCGGACGTGCCCACGCGATTCACCTTGATCGCCTCCCGTGCCGCCCCGACGACGCCCGCACTCGCAGGTTGACCACCACCCCCAGGTTGACCGCCACTTCAGGTTGACTCCCCAACCAACTATGATCCGCCGCTCAACGGGGTAGCCCCCGATCTGCCAGCGTGTTCACGGGTTACTCGTGCCGACCCGGCCTCTCCGCACAACCGGCCGACGAGCCCCCAGCCCCGCCTAACCCGCGCCTTCAGCCCACCGAGCCCGTGCGTCCGTGGTCGCATCTGGGTGATTCTCTTCACCCCTTCCGGGCCGCTCTAAACGCTTGTTTCCGGGTGTCACCAACAACCGCCTCAAGTCGCGCCGAGGGTCCTCTCACTCCACGTCGACTTCTCTCGATTCTCTGCTGCCGTTTGTCCGTGCCGCCTACAAACGATCTCCATCATCACGACCGACCGGGTCCGCGCCCTGCAGGTTAGCTTCGACCCCCCATTTTAAAGTTCAATTACTTTTCGAAGCATTTCCTTTACTCGTCTCTACCGCCGTCGGACGACGTAGGTAGGATAGGTCGGATATAGGTTCGAGAACTCTCACGCGTACGTCAGGTCCGGTACCGAGCGTTGGGCCGCAGCCTTCCGGCTACCCCACGACGAGCGACTTCCACGCCTCCGGACGTGGATCGAGAGGAACTCACCCTATCCATCATCGCGAGTTTCCCCGGGTCACCCGTCGTTGACTCCGCAGATCGGCACGTCTGCCTGCACCTAGGTTTAGGCTAGAAATCGTATTTAGGGTTTAGGACTTGCGTATCCGTAGGTTAGGGTTGACCGGTTATCCTTAGTCATCCTCAGGTACATTGATCAGGCACGAGGGTTTTCACCACCGCGTCCTGCATCAGAAGGGAAGAGTGTATCTACTACATACGAGATATGGACAGCAAAGATGTTGAAAAAAAAATCTGACCAGAGGGGATTCGAGCTTTCATGGAGAAGAAGTTCAACATCTTTAGGAACATGCTACTCATCAGCAGTAATCACATACTTATGCATAAAAGTAAAACCAAATACACTATGAGGATAATTAAAAAACAAGTAAAAGGGTGGGTACAGGCCAAATCCACAAGGTATTATGTGTTGATGACAAGAGGCAAAAACTTGATGGGACTTCGCCAAATCAGAGTACAATAGTGATATAACAATACCAACAGTTGACTTGAAATGCTCCCTTTCCTTACAAATATATACATGGTCCTCGATGCATGAGTTCGATAATAAAAGAATTTCAAGGGAGAGAATTACAAAGCGAAGAGTTTTTTCTTGTCGCGATAATCGGCTCCTTGAGGTAAGATAGTGGCTTGCTATTGGCTTTGTGAATGATATCAATTTATTGAAAAGTACCTAAAAAATGTAAAATAAAACATGAAAGGAATAAAATAAATAAATAAATAAAATGATAAAGGTAAATATGGTTATGCAGTAGACGGTTGATCTTGATGCCTTCAGTGACTCTCTAAGAGCAGTAGATGTCAGGGTTTGAAAGGAAGAGGCGTCCACATAGGGTTTTAATATTTGGCTATGGACTTTGAATTACATAGCTGATTTTGTCTTAAATATTAAAATTCCACCATTAAAAAATATTTCCTTATAATTTATGATTCATCTTCATGGGACTTGAACTTCCCTTGAAAGAGTCTTAAACAAGAATTATAAAGCTAAACCTTTTAATCTACCTAAAAGTATCTTTGAATAAGATTTTTATCATGAAACCGTTTCATCTTGGCTTTATAAATTAAAGAATTTGTATATACCTCTGTAAATGGTAAAGCCTAATTATATTAATGAGTAAAGAAGATATTATAAGCTTCTATTTTATTTTATTTTTAAGAGAGATTATAAGCTTCTCTTCGTAGAGGAGAAAGAGATAGATATAAAAATATAACTCATGTGGGACTCATGTCCCAAGAGTAAGATAAAATATGAGCACTTCTTAAGAGGTCACCTATCCTAGCATTGCTCTCACTTAGAGCAATGCTTAACTTTGGAGTTCTTTTAAGAGCTAAAGCTATACACCTTCTAATGGGTTATATCTAACACTCCCTCAAGCTAGACTATTTAATCAAACATGCACCAGTTGGATCCTATGTAGTTATATGACACACTTATTATTCTCTTCACGAAGATCTCAACAAGTTAGCCCAATGATGACACACATGGTGTATAAATAACTCTCATCAACACCTTGTAACAGGTAAAGTGATAGTTGATCTCGATATGCTTGGTTCTCTCGTGAAAGGCAAGGTTTCCAACAATAAAGTTGGGGTTATTACATGCATAGACATAGATGTTGGGGTAATGATGCCTTAGTCTTGTAGAAAAGAATATAACCATACCATCTCACAAGAAGTCGCAGGCATAGCTCAATACTCAACTTCCGCACTCAAACAAGAAACGACCTTTTGTTTCTAAGATTGCCAAGTAACAAGCTTACCTCCTACATCTGTGCAATACCCTATAATAGATTTTCAGTCTCCTTTGTCTCCAACATATCTAGCATCAAGATAGGCCTCAATATGAAGATGATCATGGGTTGATATATAAGCCATTTTCTAGGGGCATGCTTGATATAGTCAAGAACCTATAATACACCCTCCCAATACATCACGCAAGGTTTTAGCATGAACTAACTAAGGACACTAATAGCATAAATAATTGCAGGATGGATAATTTTTAGATAGATTAGCTTCCCCAATAGACATCAATAGCAGTTGGCATATGCCATTATAGGTGAGCTAGTGTCTGATGAGACGAATCCGAGCGGTAGTTGAAAACACATGGACTCGTGTCAAAAAAAAATCCAAAATCACCCATTTAAGATAAAAAAATCTAGAATTTAAAAGTATAGTAGTGAATAAGGGTCAAATCCAAGGAGAATTAAGGTATTTTTTAGGTGTTCTTAAAATTTTGATCAAATCAGACAATGAATTGAGGTGAGAAATTAGGGATTTTAGTAGATTTGGAAAGAGAACTCTAAGAAAAATCCATGGAATAAAAAATCACTCATTTTGGATCAAAATTCAAGAAGAAATGGAACAAACATTAGGTAGAAAATTGATTGCAAGGAGAGAGGAAAAACAGAAATTAAATCTAAAATTAACCTAATCTATGATTCTAAATTATAAGGTAATTATGAAATTCCCTAATGAGATGGTGAAATTACTAAGAGGGGGAAGGGGTGAATTAGTTTCTTTTTAATATTTATATTTTTCTAATCCCTTTTTGAATTCGTTGAGTATCACTCAACTTTCTCACATCACTCGTAGGCCAGATTTTTTTATACTCGACAGGGTATCTAAATCCCCCGCGTCAGTCCCAGGAGGAGCCAGTCCTCTCAGAGTCACTCCTCACCTGGTTAATCCCCCAATAGCAACTACTAGCTGGCCAGGATAATCAAATCAAAATTTCTAACACGATATTTCAATATGACTCACTCTCGCTCTTTTTAGTAAACCTTACTTCACCACCATCCTTTGGTACCCCTCTACTCGTCCCGACCCCGGCCCGATTCCTAGAGCTCTGCACGCCACTCCCTACTCTCTTTCGAGTTGGCATGTCCCTCTGAAGTCACCGAGTCTCAGTACTAATCCACGCACGCACCAAGTCGCTCATCCCCAAGTCCGAGTAATCCTACAAGGTGAAGAGCAAATATCCCGCGAGCTAAATTTCTAGTCAACTCCCTAGAGTCATCCCGACTCACTACGATCCCCAAGAAATCTCTCCCTTACCCTCGCGGGTAAGTGACGTGTCGTTTTTTGCGGTCGTTAAAACACATAAATATTGGTCAAACAAAATTTATAATTCTAAACTCACAATAACAAAGATATAAAATCAATTATAGTGTAAATATCGGGTCGATCCACATAGAACACGGTTGACTTTCATCGTAGAGTTGACTTGGTCAAAATTTGGTTTAATTAGGGTTTTTAAGATGTGAAAATGATATATTATTAATGGGAATGATATAACTATACTAAATAAGAAATTTCAAGAATTGAGAAACTGATTTTATGTAGAAATGTCAAAAGTCAAGGTCAAAACGTTGACTTTGACCAATAGTTGACGTTCTATAAAATCATAGAACAAAAAGAGGGTAAAATATTACGAAAATTATATATTCTGAAACTAGAGAGAAAATTTAAATTATTGTTATAAAATTTGTGATATTTTGAAAAGAATTGGATTTATCATGAATTATTGAAAATCAAAGATCAGAAAAATCCTGAAATGAACACTTCAGTATAAATCTTCAAATTGACTAACAATATGATATCTAAATCTTGCAATTGATATAAAAATAGAAAGATAACAACCAGAGGATTCCAAAGAGACTGAAATTATCGAATTTTACCTTGTATTTTGAAAGTAATTGCACCCGCAAGTCAACGCCCAAATTTGGATTGAAAATGAACAGTACATGGTCAAACATTAAATTGAGCGGTCATGTGATGATGAAAGTTTACGATTTTTCTATCCACGGAAAGCTAATGAAACAAGGAATCCAATGAACCCAGAATCAAGTGATTCAGACTTAATATCAAGGAGAAATCTTTGTTTCAAAACCACAAAAAATCCAAACCAAATTTGAGCGAATATGAAGAACAAAACGATTTAAATCATGAAATTAACTACCTAAATCTAATCTAAATACATCTTATCGCAAGATGAACAGTCAATTCACACTACTAACTCGATTGATACGAAGATTTGCATCAATTCACGCGGATTGAAGAGTATTGGCTTGGTTTCTTCCTCGGCGTAAGTTCGGCGTTCAAGGGGAGAATTAGATCGAATCAAGCAATGAATCACAACGAATCCTGCCTCAATCTGATCGTGATTGAGTCTAGAACGCAGGGAAATTATGATGAAATCAAGATATGCCTTCTAAATTTCTTAACTGTTTCACGATTAATCAAGAGTTGAGTTTTAAAAGGGAATAACATTGATATTTATAAGAAGATTCTGCACGAAAAATGCGGGCCGTCCAATTCGGTGAAGACCAATCGACAGCCACGATCATGCGGTGATCGTGGGACACAATCCCATGATCCCACGATCGCGTGATCAATGTTGCACCGTCCGATCCACGTCCACGTGTCGATGCGTCCACGTGTCGCCCCCGCGATCGCTGAAAGCGCGATTTAATCACGATCGTCCGATGTTCACTTATGCGATCAACGGCTCCCATTTACGCACGTGCTTCTGATGACAATCGGGTGGACTCTGGTCCATGCAATCAACGTGCTTTAATCAAGGCGATCTCATCCGACGCGTCGCATAGTGCCACGTCACCTGGGATTTACAATTTCACGGGAACATAGTCCCACACGGAAGAAATCAGCGGAAAAAGCGTGTATAAAAGGTGGGGTTGCGTAACGCCTTTGCGTTACTGCCCCAATACTCTTACATGGGGCCACTAAGTCGTGGGCCCATCACCTGCCAGCCCCCTCACACTGCCACGTGGCACCACCCGAGCGTCCGCGTGGACTCGTGTGGCCCTGCCACGCATCCATGATACCTCCTCGCCACCCAAGCACCGCGTGGGCTCGCGTGGCTCTGCCACGTGGCCGTGCATGCCATGTCGCATCCGCGCGGGTCCCGCGCCACATCAGCCTGCGGTTCCTATGGAAAATACCCCCTTTTTTGCCTTTTTAAATAAGGAAATAAAGTCAATAAAAATCAAATAAAATCTAGAAAAATTCTAGAAATTTAGAAATCAATAACTTTAAAAATATAACTCCTTTTTAATTCAAATTTTCTCCATTGGATCACAAATTTATTTCTTTTTAATATCATGTCATCTAAAATAAATTAAAAGAGGAATATAAGGTTAATTTAAAATAAACTTAAATGATCCTTATAAGAAATGCATTTCATATCATCCATACATTCTCTTCTTAAAATTAATTCTTCTAATCATCTACTAAAGTCAAAGTAAATCTAGGAAAGTAAGTAATTTCTATTTATTTAATCTTGCAAAAGATTAATCATCAATAAAGCACAAAAATAACCCTACATTATGCATAAATATGGACTTTAGTGAAATGGCATACCAGTGGAGAAAATTCATAAAACTAGCATAACATGCATCATAATTACATAAAATAAGCATGAATATTAGTTAAATGATGTAAGAATTTAAGTTAAATATGCATGTTATCAAAAAGTACAACTTACTTAAAGTCCTTGCAAAGTATGACAATATATCTAAATATCCTAGTACTTCAATTAAACTTATAATATAGAAAGCTATAAAGAAAATACTAAAACAAACTAAACCAATCACGACAAACAACAACAAATGATTTAAATATGATGTGTAAAAGGAAATTATTAAAAAATGAAACAAATTAAAATAACCCCCTGATTTGCTGGGTTGACTTTGACTTTGATTTGTCTAACTTTGACTTTGATTATCTACCTTTGACTTTGACTTTGACTTTGACCATCTATAGTTGACTTTAACTTTGATTTTTTGCCTTTGACTTTGACCATCTACAATTGACTTTGACTTTCTACAATTGAATATGACTTTTTGTTGAGTTTGACTTCAGTGGTCTTCTCCTTTTGGTATAAAGAAACAAACACAACAACACAACACAAAAAAACCGATGATTGATTTAATTAATTTAATCACGAAAAAACATAAAACAAACGAAAAATTTTCAGATCAATTTAACCACAAGATCAAAATCCTACAAGTAGTAAATCAAACACGAACTCTAGAGAAAACTCTTCTAAACAACCACGCGAATCAAAACAGACACGAAAGACACAAGATTTTAGAAGAGAAGAAGTCATTGAAGAACAGGCTTCCAGTGGGAGGAGATGTCATCGCTTCCTTTTTCGCTTTCGCTGAAAAACACAATTTCTTCATGAAACTTTTGTAATCGCGCGCGTAGGAGTGATGAATTGCCTTCGTTGTCTTTTCTCTAGAGCAAAACCCTCGCAGGAGAAAAAACCCTTGTCATTTTTTCTTCTTCTCTAAAACTAGAGTTAGAAAGAGAGTTTTTTCAATTTGGCTTTTTATTGGGGGTTTTGGGTATATATGCCATTTTATAACTACTTGAAAAATGAAATGCATAGTTAGATAGTATCAAAATAAGAAATAACAAAGTAGGACATAAAGGTAAATAAGAAAACACATTAGTGATAATAGAAGAGAAACAATGTCATGTTTTTATCAATGAATACTAACATTGATGTTCTATAACGACGTTGAAGTAAAATTAACCATATAAATGTAAAATAATAGGAATAATAAAGATAATCCTATATTTGAAATTTCTTATTCAATTGGCTTAATGATAGATTAGAAAATAGGTAATCTAGATCTTATTCGTAGCAACGTCTGCGTTCCGAAGTTGACGTCATTCTCTCAATCCATCGGTACCTGCACTAACCCTTCTCAAATCATTTTGAAAAATAGCTATTAATCAAAATCTAAACACTGCTTAATATAATATTTCATAAACATTGAGAGCACACCAAGGGAAATTATCAACTTAGGTTAAACTAAAAAATGATACAAGACAAAAGATTAGGAGGAAAACACATAATCTAACCCAAATTCACGCTCTAATTGATCCAATTGATTGTCATATCAAGGGCAATCAATCTGCAATTTTGAAGACAAAATTCAGCATTCAAGAGGCAATTTTTCCTTATTCTTTCAACGAAATCTTGATTTCAAGCACTCCCTGGATGCAAAATTGAGTCTATAAGAGGAAGAAATCAAGAGATTCAAGGATTAAGATTTCTAAACAGTTTGATAGGTTGAAATATCTAAGAATACATTTTTCATCAAAGAACATGCATATAAATAGGCAAATTTAGGCGTTGCCATTGGATTTGGCTCTTCATCTTCAATCAACGGCTCAGATGAAACGCTTGGATGCAAATCATTGCTATTAAGTTGCGTCCGTTCAATTGAAGATGAAGCGCTAAGATTTTTCCACGTCACTCGTGAAGAAGAAGTGTAACACAATCTCATTCGTCCGATCGTGAATCAACACCTGAGATGTCCCCACACGTCCACAAAAGTCCATCAAGTGCATTTAATCTCTGCTATTATAACTCCTCTTATGAACAGCTAAGATTAAATCATTTTAAAATGAATCGTTGCCCAATCAGAATGCGTCATGCACCCCCTCACTTAAGTGAAGATCAATGATCGCGATTGATTCATGCAATTGCATGCTCTAGATTTTTCCACGTCACTTGCGCATAAAAATGAACAAAAGTAATCCCACATGACGAAAATCAAAGCAAAATGATGTGTATATAAAGCGCGCAGTCTTAATGGGTTAGCTAAAATCCATTAGTGGATGCTTAACCCACTAATAAAGTGTGTATGTACAAGTACACACGTGTCATGTGGCGCGCACACAGGCTGTCACATGGCGACACAAACTACTCTGTCACGTTAACGCGATTTTAATCTGATTTTTTTATTCTTTTTAATTCAAAAATAAATCCAAATAAATTCATAAAAAATCAGAAAAATTCTAGAAAGATCTTGAAAAATTAGAAAATTCATAAATTTCAAAATACAACTCCAAATTTGTTTTTTTATAAAAAATTAAATAATCTATTATTTTAAAAATTAAATTTAATAAATAACAAGATAATAAATTTTTATATAAAAAATACACTCATTTTTCTTAGAAAATAAAACTTAGAAAAATAAATGGGTGTATAAAAAGTATTTTCTCTTATTACTTACTATTAAAACCTAAATATAATCTGAAATATAGATGATCATAATGTACTCTAAAATATACTCTTTAATCATGCATAACTATCCCTAAAATAATGTGTTTTGATATTATAACTTAAAAATATATGAAATGATATATATGCACTCAAAGTATGATAACACACATAAGAAAGGAATGTTTTATGTCTAAATTTGTATTAATAATCACATAATTACATGTATAAATTACATGTTATAAATATATAGGAAATATTTTCATTGGTTAAGAACCAACTTTCTCAGCCAATAAGGGAACTCAATGTCCAAGAAATACTTCTGATCCCGAATAGTAAGATGCTGATGTAAATAAGTATTAACTCAAGTAACATCACCAATGTCGCTCCTAGTGATGATAATATCATCAACATATACAGTCAAAATGATGAATCTAGTAGAAGCAAAGGTCTAAAAGATAGTAGGTTCCACTTCACAAGGACTCAATCGCTGAGAGAGGATAAGCTGACTAAATTTCTCAAACCATGCATGGGGGCTCTACTTCAAACCATAGATAGCGTGATAGAGATGACATACTTGGGTAGTCTCCCCTTGAACTGCATACCCAAGTGGTTGCTCCATAAAGACACGTTTAGTAAGATCACCATAGAGGAAGGCAATTGACACATCGAGTTGATGAAGAGACCACCCCTAATTCACTGCCAAAGAGAGAAAATTACATATTGAGTTAAGGCAGACCACAAGGGAGAAGGTCTCCTTATAGTCAATCCTGTAGGTCTAGGATAACCCATGAACAACTAAACGAGCTTTGTGTCGATGAATCATCCCATTAGGATTTTACTTGAGTGTAAACACCAATTTGCATGTAATAACATTAGTGTTGGCCAATCGAGGTACTAATACCCATGTTCGATGCTTGACTAGAGCCTCATACTCTAAGTCCATTTTTGCCTTTCAATGAGGTAGCTTTATTGCTTCTAAGCGTGATTTGGGTACTAACTCAGTAGTAAGAGAAAGGGAGAAGGCATGATAGGTAGGGTGCAAATTATCATCACTAAAAAAGTGAGAAATAGGGTGAAGAGTGCAAGAGTGCTTATCTTTGCGAAGAGTGATAGGGAAGTGGAGATTGTCTAATGGCGATACAATGATCGTTGGATCTAAACACGAGGTTGAGGAGTTGACAAGCGGAAGTGCAAAGATTGTAGTAGATATTGAAATTGGCGACATCGTGGGTGACATGAGTAGTGGAGAATCAAGAGAGTCATGTAGTGGGGTAGGAGATGATGGTGGAGATAGTGATAAGAGAGGAGCAAGATCCATCGGAGTAGGTAGATGAGATGTGTCTGTTGGAGAAGATGAAGAGGATGAGGTAGGTATAAGGGATGAAGATGGTGTTAGAGATGGAGTAGATGAAGAGGTGGATGATAAATGGCAAGTATACTCAAAGAATGTGACATCAACAGAGACTACATACTTGCACTCATCTAGAAAATATACTTGATAGCCTTTTTGTGTGCACGAGTAGCTGAAGAACTCCCCTTTAATAGAACGGGGCAGCAACTTGGATGTATTAGGAGTGTGATCATGAATATAGTCCACACAACCAAACACTAGGGGAGGAAAGGCAAAGAGGTCATGATCAGGGTGGAGACGACGAATGGGTACTTCACCGCTACAAGGTGATGAGGGCAAGCGGTTCAGGAGATAAACAGAGGTAAGAAGGGCACCATACCACATATAAGAGGGGACTCCCATTTTCACCAAGAGAGTGCAAGTCATGCCGAGTAAGTGACAATATTTGCGCTCGGTAACACCGTTATGCTAAGATGTGTGAGGAGACGTGGTTTGGTGGAGTATGTTATGAGAGATGCATAAGTCTTGTAGATCACTCTGAACAAATCCAAGAGCATTATTGGTGCATAGAATTTTGGAGGTTTAGAATATTGAGTAGAGATATCATGAAGAAACTCATGAACAAAGGGCAGAACATTTGTGGGGTCTTTAAGAAGATAAATCCAAGAGGCACAAGAGAAATCATTTACAAAAAAACTATATAATAAAAAGCCCAAGATAGATTACACTTGAGAAGGTCCCCACACATCTCAATGAACAAGATCAAAAAGAAATTTACTTGGAATAGAGTCTAGGTGGGGGTAGGAGGCCCAAAAATATTTACCTAGTTAACATGACTCACACTCAAAGGAGGAAACAAAAATCCATTGGAGAGCTTGATGGAGTTTGGAGATACCAAGGTGGCCAAGTTGTTCATGTCATTGGAGTGAAAAATCTGTTTAGGAAAGGAGACAAGAGATGATAGATATTATATGGCTTATAAGCCAATCACACTTCCATGTATCTCGTTTATGTTTATTGAAATGAAATTTATTCATTGTCATTCTTGTGTGATGTTTGTAATAAAGTTCATGAGCATATGTAATGACTAATTGAATTATGATGAGATCATAATACAGTGATTTCTAGTCTTTAAACATATGTTCTAAATAATCCTATTCATGGGATAGGGACATTGAATTATCTAGAAAGAATAGAACTATCTAATCCGACTCATATGATGAGTATGGTTGATCTTTTAGCCATCAATGTGGAGACACTAATGACATATAAAGTGTTCCCTTTGTAGAAAGAGTTCACTGAATTGATCTATATGAATCCTTGAATGGTAATTATACCTAACTGTCAATCAAGTTGATTCATGTCACATGTATTTATGTGGTCCTCTGACTTGAGACACCAAAACTATCTTGTGAATGGATGATCGTGTTTTGATTATGACATATGAATCCCTAGCCATAGGATATCTAAAACGTCATATATTGGATATGACATGACATCTACACCGATGATTGTGTGATCAAGATGAGATCATCCACCCTCGGTATTTGAGGAGATTGACTCCAGGAATGAGATGCAATGAAATCTTTGGCCAAGGTAGTTGAAATATCAAAGGAGTTCTCAAGGATTTCCTACACGCATCAATATTAACTTGAGTGACTAATTAGAGTTTGACAATTAACCAAATCCTAAGTTATTCGTGAGTCTCGTGCAGATGAACGATTATACATACATAGTAATTGATAACATGTAATTATACAATTATTAATACAACTTAAGGCATAAAATATTTCATTCTTATGCACGTTATCATACTTTAAGTATGTATATATCGTTTCATGCAATTTTAAGTTATAATCTCAAAATGCACTATTTTAGGGATAATTATATATTTTTAAAGAATATTTTTTAGATTAGATTATTCTCATCTATTTTTGATATTATAATTGGGTTTTAATTTTAAATAATAAGAGAAAATAACTTTTTATATACTCATTTATTTTTCTAAGTTTTAATTTATAAGAGAAATGAGAATATTTTTGAAATAAAAATTTATTCTCTCTTTTTTTGATTAAATTTGAATTTTTAAAATAATTGATTATTTAATTTCTGATCCAACAAAAAAATCGGATTAATTTGGAGTTTTATAATAAAATTTATGAAATTTCTAATTTTTAGGGATTTTTCTGGAATTTTTTTTGAATTTTTGATGAATTTAGTATGATTTATTTTGAATTAAAATGAGTAAAAAATTATGTCTTTATCGCGTGCTGACATGATAGCTGACGTGGTCTGGAATATGAGAGAATAATATCACGTGGGTGAAAAATGTAATGCCACATGGTGACATATGAGAACACCATGTGTCACACACGTGTGCATGTGCGGGTACGTGGCGCACTCCAATTGGGCGAAGATTCATTTTATAACTTTTAATCTTAGTCGTTGATCAAAGGGCTTATAATGGTTGAGATTAAATGCGATCGTTGGACTCTCATGGACACATGGACGCATCTAGAGCGTCAAATGAAGATCAAACGACAAGCGTTTCATGGCGTTTCTTCTTCACGCGAGACATGGCGAAATCTAAGCGATTCATCTTCAATTGAAAAAATGTGGTTTAAACGTAATGATTTGCATCCAAGCATTCCATCAGAGCCATTGATCGAAGATGAAACACCAAATCCAATGGTTATGCCCAAATTTACCTATTTATACACATGTTCTTCGACAAAAAGTGTATTGTTGGATGTTTTGAGTAAATTGTTTAAATAACTCAATCCTTGAATCCTTTAATTTATTCCTCTTCTAGACTCATTTATGCGTCCAGGGAGTGCTTGAAATCGAGATTTTGTTGAGAGAATTAGGGAGAAATCGCCTCTTGAATGTCAAATTTTGTCTTTGTAATCTTGGAATGAAAAGCCTTTGATCATGCAATCAATTGGATCAATTCGAATGCAACTTCAGGTTAGCTTAAGTGTTTTTCTCACAGTCTTTCATCATGCATCATTAGATTATAATTTAGAATCATAGATTAGTCAAATTTTATATTTAATTTTAGTTTTCTCTCTCTTCATGATCAATTTTCTACCTAATTTTTGCTCTTTGATTTCTCCATGAATCTTGATCCTAATCAATTCTCACTTTGATTTTTGTTTTCGTCTATTCATCTTTGAGTTATCTTTCTAAATCTATCAAAATCCCTAATTTCTCACCTCAATTCATTGTCCGATTTTGATCAAATTTGATGAATACCTTGAAAATACCTTAATTCTCCGTGGGTTCGACCCTTATTTACCACTATACTATCTAATTTGTGATTATTTCTGAAAATTAGTGAATTTTAGGAAAAAAATTGACCCGAGTCTGCGTGTATTCAATGACCTTGTAGACTCGTCTCATCAGTAATCGATGACTGTTTTAATTTCCAAAAGGGAGTTCTAATATACTCAATATCTCCTAGAGTACGTGGTGTAGCTTGGCACTTGATGGGCAAGCAACTCACACTATCGACTGGGTTAAATCAATCCTTGATCAATTAATCTATATATTGATGTGAAGAATTAATTAAGGTTGACCAATAAAGTGTTATTTAGTCTATAGAGTTATTAAATAGTGAGATATATGGACATATAGGGTCACACACATATGGTCTATGGATGTTGGCGGATATAGACATAATCGTGAGGGTTTATATGAAAAGTTGACATACCAAATGTCTATAAATAGGGGGAGAACAACCACAACTCAAGGTGCCCATATAAGCCTTGAGAGAATTCTCTCATTTCTTCTCTTTCTCCCTTTGTGAAGAGCTTTGAAAAAACTATCTAACCATTAGGAGACCGTGTGGATACTGTTAGAGGCTAGACACTTGAATAGCTTCAAGAACTCCTTCAAGGGAATCATGTAAGTATGTTTTCTTATAGATACTAGATGATAGGATCATCTATTTTTGGTGCCTCAATATTTTGAACATCTGATTTAATGTATTCCTCCTATTTATGATCGTAATCCCCCTATTTATAGGTTATAGGAATGTAACTTTTTAAAAAAACCCCTTATTATTATGTCTATATCCACCGACGTCCATTGACTTTATGTGCGTGACCCTCTAGGTCCATATATCTAACTAGTTAAAGACTCTATCAACCCAATAACACTTACTGGTCTTACTTATCAATTAACTATATTAACATATAAATTAATTGACTAAGGATCAATTTACCCAATCAACAGGTTGAGTCTCCAGCCCAGTGGGTGCCAAGCCACACCACATACTCTAGGAGATATGGAGTATATTTGAACTCTTTCATGGAACCCTGCCATCATTGGTTACCGTGTATGTCTAATCCTTCATCCACATGGGAGATATGGAGTATACTTAGGGTATAGTTAATTGTCAAACCTTAATCAGTCACTCAATTTAGTATTGATGCGAGTAGGAAATCACAGAGAACAACTTGTCTAATATTTCCACTACCTTGGCTAAGGATTTAACCGCATCTCATTCTTGGAGTCAATTGATAACATGTGAATTACACATGAAATTATAAGATTATCAATGCAAATGAAGGCATAAAACATTCCATTCTTATGCATGTTATCATATTTTGAGTGTATATCTATCAGTCTATGAAAATTAAGTTATAACATCAAAATGCACTAATTTAGGGACAATCATAGATAACTAAGCAAAAAATTTAAAAATTAGATTATTATCATCTAGATTTGATATTATAATTACGTTTTAATGTTAAATAATAAGAGAAAAATACTTTTTATAGTCTCATTTATTTTTCTAAGTTTTATTTTCCAAGAGAAATGAGTATATTTTTAAAATAAAATTTATTCTCTTGTTATTTAAATAATTTGACTTTTAGAATGATAGATAGTTTAATTTTTTATCCAAAAAAATAAATTTGGATTAATTTGGAGTTGTATTTTTTAAATAAATAAATTTAGGGATTTTTCTAAAATTTTTCTGATTTTTTATAAATTTCATTCAATATATTTTAAATTAAAATGAATAAAAATTATAAATTTTATTGCGTGATGACGTGGAAGCTGACGTGGTGTGCGTGAAAATGAGGCGCCACGTGGTGGCATATAAGAACACCACGTGGCACACACGTGTACGTGTGAGCTCGTGTGTGCGTGTATGTGCGTATGTGTGCGCATGTGTATGATTAATGAGAATAAGCACCCTTTTCAGGATTTTCGCTGATCTCATTAATCACTCACCTCTTATATACGCATTCCCTTTAATTTTCATCATGTGGGACTATGTTTTTTCTTTCTGTTTTTCTACACAAGTGACGTGGCGAAACGTGGAGCGTGCGATCGCGAGATTAAATCGCGATAGTTGATCTTCACTTAATTGAAGGGTTACTGACGAAACGATTTCATGCAGTTGTTGAATACACACAAACTCGTGTCAAAACAAGTTCCAAACTCACCAATTAAAGGATCAAATTACTATTAAAGAGTATACTTGTGAATAAGGGTCGAATCCACGAAGAAATCAGAGAAATCTTTATGATATCTTTGAAATTCGATCAAATCAAACGATGAATTGAGATAAGAAATTAGGAATTTTAGTCTATTAAAAATATAACTCTAATATGAATCCACAGAATCAGAAATCATTGAATTTGGATTATAATTCACAGAGAAATCAAGATTTGAAATGGAGATAAAAAATCGATCGCGAATATAAGTAAAAAATATAAATTAAAATTTAATTAAACTAATCTATGATTCAAAATGTAAATCTAATGCTAAAAGAAGATGAATTAGGATGAAAACACTCAACCTAACCCGAAGTCGTGCTCGAAATGATCCAATTAATAGCCGGATTCAAGGCTTTTCATTCCGCAATTTTGAAAACAAAGTTCGGCGTTCAAGATGTGATTTCTTCCCATTCTTTCAACCAATTCTTGATTTCAAATACTCCTTGGACGCGAAAATGAGTCTAGAAGAGGGAGAATGCTAGAGATTCTCACATTGTGGTGTCTAATCAGTTCGATTTTCTCAAAAATCTAAGAATAGATTTTCACATTGAAGAGCATTTCGATTTTATAGGAAAATTTGTACGTAACCGTCGAATACGTCGATTCGATTTGATCAACGGCTTACATTGAGCATCGTTTGGAAAATCGATGTCTTGAAGTCACGTTCGTCCGTTCCATGATGAAGTGTCTAGATTTCGTCACGTCACTTGTGAAGAAGAGGTGTTGTGTGATGATGTCCATTCGATCTTCATTAGACGATTGCGATGAATCCACGTGTATATCGGGCGCATTTAATCTCGACCGTTATAACTCCCCAGATCAACGGCTGAGATTAAATCACTTTAAATCAAATCATCGCCTAATCACATGTTGCCACATACCCCTACGAGTAAGTGATATCGGCGCACACGCCTTAACCCCTGCGAACGTCTCTCATTGTGCCAGGTCACCTGCAATTAAAAAGAAACATCAATAGTCCCACATAGAATAAATTTTAATAATTAATCGCATATATAAGGTATAAGGGTTTAATGGGTTAGCGTAATATCTGTTAAGGATGCTTTAACCCATAAATAATTCACACGCGCACACATGCTCACACACGTACACAAGCGCATATACGCGCACACGTGTCACGCACATCGCTGCCATGTGGCAATATCCTGCCACATCAGCTCGTGATAAAACATTTTATTTATTTATTGTTTATAAAAATCGAAAATAGCTTTAAATAGATTCAAAAAAATTCAAAAAAATTCATAAAAATTGGAAAATTCATAACTTTCAAAATACAACTCCAAATTAATCCAAATTTATTTTGTTGGATCAGAAATTGAATTATCTATCATTATTAAAAGTCAACATATTTAAATAACAAGAGAATTAATTTTAATTTAAGAAATACACTCATTCTTCTTAGAAAATAAATTTATAAAATATATGAGTGTAAATAAAATATTTTCCTCTTATCATTTAATCATGAAAATATAATTATGATCTGAAATATAAATGAGAATAAAATTATATTATGAGAATTATGCATAATTATCCCCAAAATGCTACATTTTTATATCATAACCTAAAATTATATAAAATGATAGATATGCACTTAAAATATGATAACATGCATACAAATAGAATATTTTATGCCTTAATTTGCATTAATAATCATGTAAATTCATGTACAAATTGCATGTTATTAGATACGCGACAGAATCTGATTGGGTGACAGTTCAATTTAAAATATTTTAATCTCAACCGTTGATATGAAGAGTTATAATGATTGAGATTAAATGGGCCCGATGGACTTTGATGAACACGTAGTGATATCTCATACATCAATTTCTAATCGGACGGACATGATCACGCGACGATTCTTCTTCACACGCGACATGGCGAAATCAAGGCACTTCATCTCCAATCGAATGGACGGGACTTAATGGCTACGATTTACATCCAAGCATTTCATCTGAGCCACTAATTGAAGATCAAGAGTCAAATCCAACAGCCACGCCCAATTTTGCCTATAAATTAACATGTTCTTCAATGATGCAAACCATTCAAGAGTGTTTCGAGTAATCAAATAGTTTAGACATCTCAATCCTTGAATCTCTTGCTTCCCTTTGCTTCTAGAATCATTTCCACGTCTGAGAAGTTTTTGAAAGTGAGATTTTGTGGCGAGAATAGGGAGAAATCGATTCTTGAATACCGACGATCGTCTTCAAATTTGTGGAATGCAAAGCCTTTGATCTGACGATCAATTAAATGAATTTGAGCGCTATCTCACGTTAGAATTCGTGTACTCCTCCTAATCCTTCTTCCTATAACATTAGATTTCAATTTCGAATCTTAGATTAGTCAAATTTAGATTTAATTTCAGTTTTCTCTCTCTTCACGTTCCGATTTTCTATCTAATTTTCACTCGTTGATTTCTCCACGAATCTTGATCCAAATTATATGATTTTTTATTATGTGGATATCTTTCTAAAAATATAAAAATATCTAATTTCTCACCTCAATTGATCGTCCGATTTGATTGAATTTCAAAGAGTTTCTCAAAAATACCTTAATTCTCCGTGGATTCAACCCTTATTCACCACTATACTCCTAAATTTGTAATTATTTCCCAAAATTGGTAAGTTTAGAATAATTTTTTACAGGAGTCCAGGTGTATTCAATGATCTCGCAGATTTGTCTCGTCATCGATCTCCTCATATACAAAGGGCGGATGATCCCATCTTAACCACTCGATCACCTTCAAGGACTTCATGTCGTATCCAATCTATGATGTTTTGGAGATCCTGTGACTAGGGATTTTTAAGTCATAGTCAAAACATTATCATCCATCCACAATATGTCTTGGGTGTCTCAAGTCAAAGGACTACGTACACAACCATCATATAAATCAGCCTGATTGACAGTTTGGGCATAATACCATTCAGGGATTCATACGAATCAATTAAGTTAACTCTTACTCTAAAGAGCACCCACCATCTATCCTTGGTGTCTCTACACTGATGGTCACAAGATCAGTCATACACATCACATGAGTCAGAATAGATAACGTTATTCTTTTCTGATAATTTGGTGTCCTTCTCGAATATCCCACAAATAGGAATGTTTAGAACATATGTTTGAAGACCAGAGATCACTGTATGATGATCTCATCATAATTCACTTGATTATTGCATATGTTCATGGACTTAATTATAAACATCACATGAGAATGACAATGAATAAAAGTTTATTTCAATGAATATAAACTAAAGATGAAAGTGTGATTGGCTTATAGGCCACAAAATATCCATCACTAAAAATGATCAAAACAATGGTTAGCCCATCGAAAAATGCTCACATGGAGGAATGGTTGGCCATCATGCCCTTGACCGCGTCTTTAACCGCACCCTCCACCACCATCTGTGTAGTGCCCTTTCTCTTGGAATTGGAAGATGGCAATCTTGTAGAGTCAAATGATGCAAAGGAGGGAGGAGCAAGTGATGGTAAGAGATGAGTCCCGGTCGACACCCAGAGAGGGGAAGGGAAGGTCATGGCGAGAGTCGAAAAGTGAGCCTTGCTCAATATAGTTCCTCGGATCTGAGAGGAGATCAAGGTTTCAAAGCCTTCAAGTTCCTCTCGATAGCATCATTGAGTCGTAAGATCAGCGTACATGATTGATACAACTCCAATTGAGTGAGAAGTCCACGAATGCTGGCATAATAGTCTTGAAGGCAACACCCTAATTACTTCGCCTTGAACAACTTCTCACATACCTCAATGATCTAGGAGATATTAGACGTATAGCCATACATGGAAGTCCATTCGTCCTAGATAACTTTGGTCAATGTACTGAGTTGCATAGGCTCACTAATCAAAGGAATCACTAGCTTAAGCAGCAATGGCGTGAGAGCATAATCCTCGATCAACCACGTTGTATGACTAGGATCCTGAAAAATTGTGATCGAGTGGTCATTGAATACACACGGTCAAGAGTTAAAATAAAGTCCAAACTTACCAATTTCAAGATTAATTCACGAATTGAAGGGTATAATGGTAAATAAGGGTTGAATCCGTAGAGAATTAGGGAAAATTGTGATGATCTCTTCGAATTTGATCAAATCGGACGACGAATTGGTGATAAAAATTAGGTAATTCAGTAATTTATGAAAGAGGACTCAAAGACAAATCCACGGAATCAAAAATCAATGAATTTGACTTTGATTTTGCAAAGAAATTGAAGATTGAATAGAGGAGATTTTTCCGAAAATAGAAATCATGAAATAATAAAAAATAAGAACAAAATCAACTCAAATTAGGAATCTAAATTGAAATTAAATGCTAAACGAAGATAGATTAGGATGAAACACCATCCCTAACCCACAATTGCGATCAAATTGATCCAATTAATTGCTAGAATCAAGCCTATTCATCAAAATTCAGAAAATCGTGATCATGGAGTTCAAGCATTGATTTCTTCCTCGTCAATCGTTAAAATCTTGATCTTAAGCACTTCGTGGACGTGGAAATGAGTCTAGAAGAGATTGGGATTAAGAGATTTAGGAGATTTGGCATCTAAAAAGTTTGATTAAGTCAAATTTCTCTCGAATGCTCTACAATCTCGAAGAACATCTCAATTTATAGGCAATTTGGGCGTAACCGTCCGATGAAACACTTGATTTTTGATCAACGGCTGTGATGAAACGCATCAATGCAAATTGTTATGGTTAAGTCGTGGCCGTTGGATCGGCGATGGACGCCCGAGATTTCGCCACGTCGTGAGCGTTATAAAAACACATGTAACGTCCACCGTTGGATTGCTATCGTACGCGTAGATGCGTTTTTTCGTTGGTTTAATCTCAGCCGTTATAACTCATCTTGATCAACGGCTGAGACTAAAACTCAATCTGATGAATCTGATCTCTCCATGTACGCCCCTCACTTAAGCGAAGATCGACGGCTTTAAATCCTCGCATGATCAGACGCTCCACAGGCTGCCACGTCGCCTCCCTGCCTTGACCGTTGATTGAGACACGATCGGACGATCCAGATCGCACCACATCACCTGCACCCTAAAAATAATCTGAAAAATCGATTTAAATTAGAAATTTTGATTTTTAATTCCAGAGAATTCCTAGAAATTCATTAAAAATTCTGAATAATTTGAAAAATCCTAAAAAATTTTCCCTAAAAATTAGAAAATTCGTAACTTTCAAAATATAACTCCAAATTAATCCAAATTTCTTTCATTTGATCAGAAATTTAATTATTTATCATTCTAAAAATTCAAATTAAATAAATAACAAGAGATTTAATTTCTATTTCAAAAAATACATTCATTTCTTTAAGATTTAAAGCTTTAGAAAATTAAATGAATGTTTATAAAATGATTTCTCTTATGATTTAACTTTAAAAACTAATTATAATCTCAATTCAATATGGGTTATAAAATTCTTTATCTTGAATTCATCATAATTAACCCTAAATTAAAGTATTTTGAGATCATAATGACTTTTTCATAGAATGATAGATAAATACTCATAAATATGATAACATGCATAGGAATGAAATATTTTATGCCTTAATATTTATTAATAATCATGTATTATCATGTCTAATTAGCATGTTATCAGATCCCCAAATGGGGAAGGGTCATCGTGAAAAAAGAGGGACGACTATGAATCTATAGAAAACGTTGAAAGCTAGTAGACCAAGTGAGATAGTTTGTCCCGATGAAGATATTATATTGACTTTGAAGATGGTGGATGAATGTATTTGTCAAAGAATATGAGGAAGCAATGATTGGTTGTACTGCCTGACCAGGAGTAAAGATCAACGGTAACGCCGAAGTAGGGGGCCATGTTGGTTGCATTACTAAAGCAAAAGTAGGGACCAGCTGGTCTGGTGGGTAAGACGTGATGACAAGAGAGGGAGGAATGGGAAAAGATGTCAATGGAGAGTGCTCATTCACTATTATCCTAAGGTGACGTGCCCCAAATCAATAAACTAGGGACTGGCTAGGAAATCAATAAGCTTGACTGTGGCATGCCCCAAAAATCAATAACTCATTTGTTTCTCTCTTATAAAGTCCTCAAATAAAAAAATAAAAAAAAATTAGATCTCAAAATTCTATATACGATGATATATAAAATCGATATATTTCATTAAGTATAGAGAGAGATACGTCCGAATGAAGATTTTGCATAAATTTTCACAAACAGAACGTATTCTTTCCAAAATTATTAGTTTTAGGTTTTTCAAAAAGCTTTAAATCCAATCAACTTTGGAGAAAAATTTAGATCATAAAAATCCTCTTCCAATGATATATAATATTAAAAATTTTAGGCAAACAATAACAAGATATGTCATTTTAAATATGGTGCTAAAAAAACTAACAATTTTACAAAAAAAGGTAAGATTGAAAGCGTTAGCCAGCATTTGGTCTAAATATAAATATTTTTATGCTTCTGAATGTAATGTAATAGTTTCAAGTCGACTCGACTTCAAAAGACAAAGATATAACCAATTTAAGCTGACTGCACTGAGAGGTCCACTAGAGCAATGGAGAGTTGATGCGCGAGCAACGACAAGAAGATCCGGAGCCACCACGAGGAACCCTAGGTTAGGGCTCTAATATCACATGGAAAATGAAAAATGAGAAAGTGATATTCACTAAGGAAAAGAAGAAAAGAGAAAATAAACATATAGGGGAGAGGAGAGAGAGAGTAGCAAATCTAGAATTATAAAGTGTCATTATGGCCCATATACAATCACAAAGTCAAAAAAGGTCCACATAATGACAATTCCCCTAGAGTGACCATACTAAAATTCTTCTTGAGCTACTTTGTTAAGCTCCCCATATAAGGGTTGGTTGAAGAAGATAATGGATAGTACCACACAATAGAGTAGAGGGTCAACTCCTTTGAGATCAATGTACACCTTTTACGCGTGAGGTGCCCTTTTGGTGCCCAGACTCTACATCGCTTCGATGGCACAACTAGTTTATGATCTTCTTCCCTAAAGTCAATGATAACATGTCATTAATGCATTCATTTTCATCATTATAAATGGGTTTTAACATATAATTCTTGTTAACATAATGCACGTTATCATGTTTTTTATGATATTTTTCATTCATCATCTCATTCTACTCATATACTCAACTTGCATCTATTTAATACTAATTAGGTAAAAAAATGAATGTCTTATCATGAATCAATATTTTCAATTACTTATACCATAAGACTAACCCCATTTGACTCTTTCAAAGTAAAGTGTTTGAATTCTCTTTTTTTTTAATTACATGGATGTAGGGACATAGGTATGCAAGTACGAAAGCATGGATATGAATGACAGTAAGAGAGAAGAGGAAACAACTCTCCACCAAATTTTAACATCAAGTCAACCATATTTTTATGAAATAAGTAGAAAATGAGGTTTGGATTTGGTATGGGGATCATCCTAAGGTTTTTAGGATGAGCTAAGATTGATCTAGGGTGATTATTGGGTCAACCTCCTTATTTTTAAGGAGGTTAGACTAAACTTTATTTTTATTAAATGACCCCTTAATTTTTTTTCTCATGATTTTAGAAATTTTTTTATGAAAATATATAGGATTTTCAATGGAGAATCCAATGGAGAAAATTTCTTGAAAAAGCAGCTGGTATTTTGTGAGAGATTTAATTTATAAGTTTAGGGATTTTTTTTGAATTTTTTCTATTTTTTAGAGATTTTTTATATTGTTTTTTAACATTTTACAAAAAAAATCCTTCCGATTTTTTAAGTAAAAATTTTCATAAAAGCCCCACTACATTATAAAGGCAGACATACCTTTTTTTGTGCAATAAGAGTGTACCAAGTAGCACACTCTTATTGCACGATCTCAATCAACGGTTAAGATTTCTCTAATTTAAAATCATGATATCTCATGATCTGGATGGAGTTTTGAGATAAAATGTAATGGCTAGATTCATCATTTAATTCTCTATCCCTCCATTCCCTTGGATGGAAGAATTGAGTTGAAACAAAATTTAATGATTAGACTTTTTTACCCCTCTTTACACTCAAACCCTAGGAACCCACCTATAAAAGACTTTATTTTCTCTCTCCTTACCATTTTTGGCTCTCTCTTAGCATCAAACTACTAGAAGGAAAGGGAGAGGAGTTCAAGGCCCAAGGAGGAGTATTCTTTGATTCTCAATCTTGTTGTGGAGAAGGGAGCAACCAAAGATCGTGATCGAAGCGGTTCGAGCATCACTCGGCCAAGGATGTGCATACTAACGAGGTTTGTGCAAAGATTTGTATTGAATTTTGGTTTTTGAAACTCTCCATATACGGTAGACATGTGTTTTATTTTTTTTTTTTTTATTATAGTAGCTTTTACATCATCTACGAGTGCATCTCTCACTTTCGCCATCACCCTGCATAGATCTATTGTTACCGCCATCCATCCTTCTCATTTGTCTATCATATCATCCCCATTTCCATCTCTTCAATCTCATTCTCACATATCTTTTCTAATTTCTATCTTAAATATAAGATAAACTAAAAATTATTGCTCACACTCACCTCCATGTGATCCATTTTTACTCGCGCATAATTCATCGCCCTTGTCTCTCTTTTGAACAACTAATCTCATTACTTTAGATTTTTTTGGATTCAACCCTTGCTGACACTAAATTAAGAAATGAATTATATTTTATTGCATGAAATCATCGCACAACAATGACAAAAAATATACGTGATCAATTTCATCAGTCAACAATCTTCTATTGAGGATAAGCTAGTGGTAGCAGTTTGTGCAAGTTCTAGAAAAATAAAGATTTTGAGTTAGATGTTCTCTCTCCCATCTACTCCTTGCCGTCTCACTCTCTCTATCTACTTCCTCTACACTATGTTATTGGGCCATTCAAGACATTTTTATTGTCCAATCCCATCCACTTTCAGTTCACTTTATCATCGTAATGGTTTGGACATATGGTGCTATCATCTAGTAGACAGTTTTTGTGTTCCGTCCATATCTCCTAACTCTAATATGACCCTTAAAGCCCATATATTTCACTAGCTAATAAATCCAAATTCCCAATAATATTTATTGGTCAACCTTATCAATTATCTATATTATCATATATATATTAATTAATCAAAGATTAATTTAACCCAATCAACAGGTTGAGTTGCCAACCCATGGGGTGCTAAGCAACACTACATGCTCTAGGAGATATAGAGTGTATAAGAACTCTCATATGGAAACTTAAAGTCATTAATTAATGTGTATCTATAATATACTTCATCCATGTAAGACTCATGAATGACTTAGGGTATAGTAAATTTTTAAACCCTAATAGGACATTCAAATTAGTACTGATGTACGGAGGAAATCATCAAGACCCCTTTTTCAGGTATTTTCACTACCTTGGCCAAGGATTTTATCACATCTGATTCTTTCAGCCAATCTCCTCTTATACTGAGGGTAGATGATCCCATCTTAACTACACGATCATCTTTTTTACTTCATGTCATATATAATATTTGACATTTTGGTAAGTTATAATCAAAACATAATTATCCATCTATAAGATATCTTTGGTGTCTAAAGTCAAAGGGCCACATACACAACCGTGGCATGAATCAACTAAATAATTCAAATGAACTCTTTCTCCAAAGAGTACCTACTATCTATCATTGGTGTCTCCACATTGATAGCCACAAGATTAGTCTTACTCATCATATGAGTTGGATTAGATAATTTGATGTCATTCTCAAATATCCCTCTAATATGAGTATAAAGAACATATATTTAAAGGATAATGATAATTTATTATGAGCTTATCTTAATTTCTTTGATCATTGCATATGCTCATAGACTTCATCGTAAACATCAGACAAGAATAGCACGTAAATTTATTTTAATGAATATAAATGAGATACAAACAAGTATGGTTTGGATTATAGGCCACATAATACCTATCAAACTCATGGTAAGTCTATAATGTTGAAGAGTAAGTGAAAGACTTTGGGCGAGAATGCCTACTCACAAGTAAGTGGAGGACTTTGGGTGAGTTAGGTTTACTCTAAGGTGAGTAGTGGAGTCTTGGTGAGTCAAACTTACTCATGGGCCAAAAGGCTTTTGGTGAGTCAAACTTACTTTAGGGTGAGTTAAGAACTCTTAGTGAGTCAAGCTTACATGTGGCTAAATAGAGGACTCTCAGTGAGTCAAGATTACTTTAGGGTTAGGGGAGGATTCTTGGTGAATGAATTGTACCCATAGGTAAATAGAGGACTCCTAGTAAATTGAGCTTAAGACAAGGGATGGACTCTACGTGAGTTGTACTTACCCATGAAGGTAAGGTAGTGGACTCTGCTGAGTCTGTACTAGACTAACAAAAAGTCTAGTGACCATAGAATCAACCCCATGTTTTATGCTCTATACCTTGCATGATATAATGCATTGAGGATTGACGATTCACTGGAAGCAAGTGTGGACAGGTGTCCAAAGCTCATGAAATTCACATAAGGAGATTGGACTAAAGGGAGTAGGGAGCGCTAAGCAAGCTCTGAAAGTTTACCCATGGGTCATGAAATGAGTTGTGTGGGACTTAGAAGGTGTTTGAGGAGATGACGTAGTTGATTGTGTTCAAATATCGCACCGGTTGTATCTGTAAACACGACGATTGTCTAGTACTTGCTAACGATCAGTTTTCATAGATAGCCTTGTACAACGACATATGCATGCGACATTAAATCCTTGAACCAAAGCAAAAGCCTTGTACGAAAAGAATTGTGAGGTGAGCATACAATCAACAGATCCAAAACTAAAGTTAGAAAAATTAAAGATTATTAATTAACCATTTCACCCCTCCCCTCTTAATTAATTTCATCGATTTGGGACGCACAACCCTGTGGAAAAGCCCAACTATTATGGTCTTGTAACAATGCTCTTAGAGTCTAGCTCTTCAAATGCAATGAGAAGCTCTGCAAGATGAAACAATGCTAACTCAATTTCACTCGACAAAGATCTTTTTAATTGCATCTTAAAAATCCCCTATTCTCGGGCGTAGCCTTGAAAATACAACATTCTTCCTATCTTGAGAAGGCATTAGTGATATCACACCATCAACTCCTATGATAAATCTATCGGAACTTCAAACTTCGTGGGATCAAAAAGGTATTGTTTTTCCCGGTCTCCAACTCCGAGTGATGCACACAAACTAAATCAAGAATTATACTCACTATACCCATTAATTTAATCTGACTAAGGTTACCAAAGACATTGACTTTAGATATTTAATCAAGCCCAAGTTCAACAGAAGAAGATCTCATGAAATGGCTACCTCGTCCTTGCCCATGGCAACCACAACCTTCTTCAGTATAGCTTCAGTAGGCAAATGAGAATTCTCCACTGCCTTAGAAACCTTTGTCCACTTCTCTCCATGCTTGGGCTCTGCTGCAATGCATCTCTCCATCACTTCCCTCTGAGTTTCCTCATTCCCATGCTGCACTTCAAAGCTATAATACATAACCCAGAAATCCCCCACGTCTGGTGCCAGTGTAACGGCCCGATTGAGCCAGTTTCTTGCCTTCTCCACCTTCCTGTCATTCCAGAAGAGCTTTGCCACTGCAGCAATAACATGGGGGTCATGATCACACCTCTTTAATGCATCCATGCTCTTTGTTTTTCGTTGCGGTCTTGGAACCATCTCTATCGATGCAGCCCAGAGGATTCCGCTTGTCGGGCACTCCTGGAGAGCTTTTGCCATTAGAGAGTCTGCCTCCTTCTTCAGCCCGTGCCGTGACTCAGCACGGATGGCAGCGAGCCAGAGCTCTGGGCTCTGTGGATTCTTCTTTCTGGCAAGATTCAACACAGCTCGAGCCTTGCTCAGCCCATTGAGTCTTTCTTCAAGTGTAGAGAGAGAAAGCCAGAGAGGGATGGAATTCGGGCAGTGCTTTAAGCCGGACTCATAGGCTTCCTTTGCTTGCTGCAGTCTATCAAGGCGTTCCTCCATCTGTCCTAGCATCAGCCAGAGCTTGAAGAAGGAAGGGAAGAGTTTGAGGCCTTCTTCAAGAAGTCTTCTCTTCTGCAGTGTTCCCCCAGCTCTCTCTCTACAATTGCCGATTTCATCCAGACCCTCTCTGTGCCACCTCTCTCTAGCTTTTGCCAAGAGCATTCTTGCTCTTTCAGGTTCATTATTCTCAAACTCGAGCTTGAATGCTGCCAGCCAGATCTCCTCAGAGTTGGGATTTGCAGCATAGGCTTCTTGGAGGATGGCTCGAGCTGAGAGAACATCTCCAGAGAGCCATTTCTCCTTGGCACCCATAAGCCGAGAACTTCAGCTTGGGGCCTGTAGGTGACAGCTCTGCGAAGGAGAGCATCAAGAGATTCCCTTGTTCCATGGGTCTTCTCAGCTGGGCAGCTTTCAGCCATATACTCTTCTTTGTCAGGAAAACAGTGAGAGCATGAGCATAGATTGCCCGTGCAGTCTCACAGAGCCTCGCTTCTTCAATTCCTCTGCATCCGCTACCCATGTTCTCTTTCTATCTTCCTCCTCAACGCCAACTCCAATTGTGTTTCGAATTATTGCTTGACAGGTTGCAACCGATCCCGCTCGTTCGGCGGCTTCAGCTTCTTTCATCCATACTTCTCGGTCAATTTCCACGCCTTCTCTCTGTAAAGACTGAATTCCTCTCTCTATAACCTTCACCACAGATGAAGTGTTTCCATTGGCTTCTTCAAGCTTTGCAGCAGTGATCCAAATTGCGGGTTCCTTGGGGAGCTTCTTCCTTGCCATGTTGAGAACTTTCTTTGATTGCTCGTAGGTCTCAAGTCTTGCAAGTGCGAGCCAAAGTTCAACATGGAGAGGGCAGCATTCCACAGCCCTGTGAAGTAAGAGACGTGCATCTTCCTCATTGGCTAGCTCCACCACAGCTTTCCACAACCTAACAGAATCAGGAATGTGCTCTAGCCCTTTTCGAAGTACCCGGCTTCGGTTGAGATCGTCAGTCTCCAGCTTAGCAGCTTGCATCCACAGCTTCACAGAATTGGAAATTGATTTCACTCCCTTCGCAATCACTGCTTTGGCTTCTTCTGGGCTAGCTAATCGGCAAGCTTCCAGCCAGACATCTTCATTCTTCGGGCACTCTTCACAGCCTTTCTGTATCAGCTGTCTTGCTGCCTGGATCTTGCCAGCGACTTCTTCAAGCCTCGCAGCAGCAATCCAACCAGGTGGGTGCTTTGGATTCGTCTGGGTGACAGACTTGAGCAACAATCTTGCCTTCTTGATATCGGAAATCTCTGCATCGCTGGTGATCTTCATGCTCTTGAGATCAGTGAGGTAGCCTTTGGGATCAACCACTGTAAGACCGGAGACAGAATCAGACAATCTATCCAACTTCAACGATAACACAGTGCCTCTTCCTTCACCGACGGCAGTAAGATCAGTCACCGGAGTCTGTGACCATGGCGTCTCTGTGCCCCCCGCTGCCTTGCTCTTGGGATCCAACGCTGTTACATGTTCCTGCTCTTGCCGTGCCTTCTCCAATAGTGTATCCGGCACAGGCACAAAGCTCTCGAACCTCTTCTTCTTGTTCCTCAGCGAATAATCCCCAATTTCAGGAATACTATCCCACTGATCTACCGATAGATCATAAAGCTTTCGCTTCAAATCGGCAAATTGCTCTGTTATCTTTGGATTTGACGCCCGATACTTCTCAATTTCCTGCTTCAACCGTGCCTCCCTCCTATCCTTTCTCCTCAAATCCATCTTCTGATCAATACTCTCCCATATAGCATCCGCCTCCTTGTCATCCTCATCATACTCTGCAGACGCAAATAGCCCCACATCGTTCCCCTCAAATTCATCAAACTTTTGATTCTCGTCATAACCCTTTTCCTCGGCCTCCTCTTCCTCCTCTTCGCCCTTACCGCGCCCGCGGCCAGCGCCAGTGGCCGGAGCAGCTCCTGGAGCCGCGGTTGAACGATCAGGGAGATCGGGGGCAGCTCTAGCCGGCCCTATATCAGATCTAGTGGTGAATCCTGTCGCTCCACGACCAAGCCCCGCTACGTAATTCGCAGGGGGTTTGGTGTTGAGAAATTCTAAGCGATTGGCGCGAGGAGCGACGGGAGCTTGCATTCCACCAAGAAAAGGACAATGAAGACTTAAAGTTGAATTCCAACGGACACCTAATTTGGATAGGGTAATACCAAGATCGGAGTAGAAGATCCGCCGAGAGGAAATATAGAGCCGTTGCGATTCCACCGGAATTCCGCATCTCGATTGGATCGATAAGGATAGGGTTTTCAGGTCGGTGGAGCATGGATTTAGGTCGAAGGCTAGGGTTTTGCTATCGAGGGCTCTCACGAAGAACATGACTGATGAAGTAAGGAAATTTGCCGCTGGAAGTTTCGGAGGGTTGAAGAATTTATAGCGGTGCCCTTCAAGGTAGCCGACATAAGAAAAACCCGGTTCGGCACCCGTTCGTACTCGGCCGGTTCGGATCCGACCCGACACGGAGATCACGGGTCTTGCTGGGCTTTGCTGACCCAGGAAGACGATCCGACCCATCACATGTCCGAGACGATGCACTTGTCAGATGGACCGAGAGAATGGGTTGGGTCAAGGAAAGAGAGAAAGAAGTACAACAAACAAGGATTCATTATTTTGACCAAGGCCCTCATCAATGCTAGTCAACATAGAGATATAGAGAGAGAATGTTGGTCAATATTTGATTTGACAAGAGTCAAACACCCTAACCCAACTATCTACCGTTAGCTTCTGTCCGATGGTGGTATTAGGCTCTCGGCCCATTTAAGGCCTCTCATCTTTACCTCTTATATATGGACCTTTTGTACTCTATTTTCCATATACAATTCTAGGATTTCTTTATCTTGTCGTCGTTGTCGTCGTTGTCGCTGCTACCATCGTCGCCGCCACTACTATTAAACACTATAGTCATCATTCCCGACATGCCGCCTCCTCCCACTCCAGTGCAATATCCTCTCCTTCATTGTCTATAGTCGTCA
>CM044108.1:4765517-4862216 GCA_024174645.1 Lemna minuta
TCCCTCCCGCTCTGTCGTCTCTCTCCACTTCAAGCCTGAAGCAAATCGAGGTTGTTCCGGATCCTTACGAGAAGCCATCGCCGTCACTTCCATCGCTTCCAGGTAATCGTCCTCCTCTCTTTTCGTGATGATAGTTCATTCTTATACTATCATAAGTCCAACGAAATCTACTCTATCCCATATTCCCAGTCAACGCCTCATCTTCTTCACCCGAAAACCACCCCGTCCATCTTCTCTTCATATTCTCTCTCTTGTTTACCTCTTCTATCGTCTATATTCCACATTATCTCCACTATCAACACTATCTAAATTAATTATTATATAATCTCCACTCTCTAATTCTCTATTTATTAATCTCTGTCCTAAATCCCTTAATATCTATTTATATTCTCTATTCCCTAATTCATTATCATCCTTTCTATTTCTCTTATTTCCTCATTATCCTTCTACCATATCTCATCTGATTTTCTACTTAGTTCCTTCACTGATATCACCTCATAGGTCCTCCCTAATTTTTAGGAATATTATCAATTTTAGAAATTATCCTACATCATTTTTATTTTCCCAAATCTCTTCTAAGCTTACCATTTTTAAATATTATTTAAGATCTTCTAATGCTCATTAATTTGCCTTTAAATATCTACTTTCATTAATATGATCTTAATTGCTTCGTTTTTAGATCACAACTTATTTAGAGGTTGAGATGAATGAAAATCACAATAGTAGGACAAATTCTATCGAAATGAATGATGAGGTGATGTAGGATATTTCGAAATGATGATATGCAAGAAGATAATGATGTAAGTATAGAAATATGAGGGAGAAATGAGTGAGATATAATATGGATATCTACTGAAATTATTTATGAAATATTCCTACAAATTTATGGAGGACCTATGAATGATATCAATGAGGAATAGATGTATAATTCAGGGGGATGATTGTGTAGATTAATCCAGAATATATGAGGATATATAATGAGAATAGTAAGGACGATGAGATGATTGTGAAGAGAAGAGATATGTTTAGGTTTATTTAATGAGTAGGGATAATTAGTATATTAATTCTAAAATGTAAGAGGATAAAAGATAGATATTATGATGGATTGGAGTTTTAGTTCAGTGAATATATGATGGAGGTTAATTCGGATATAGGAAAGAATGAATGACGACTGAATGTAAATGTGATGGCGGGGATAATAGATGAAGTGGTGATACGGTGTATTTAAAGATAGAAGAATAACGTGGAGGATATTAAGATGGATAGCACGATGATTGGGGTTTATCTTAAGATTATATCGGATAGTAATGATAGGAATGAGAACAGATAAGGAGAATGAACTGATGTTGGACTTACGATATAGTGGAAGAGCTATTAAACACGGTTAAAGAAGAGAGGATGAATACCTGATTTGGAGATGAAGCCGATGCTCCGGAATCGCCCAAATGAAATTGATATTCCTCGGTTATTCTCTGACAGGTAATGGCTGAAAGCGACAGAACGGGGGGAGAAAAGAAAGGAAGATAGAAAGTTCGGAGTGAGAGGATGCGGGAGAGGCACGGGGAAGCACAAGAACACAGACGTTTTCAAAAGGAAAAAAATCTCATTCATCAATAACAACAACTGTCTTCTTTTTTTAAAAATTTGTGTTTTATAGAAATAGAGAGAAGGGGAGTTACGACGAGGCATCGCGTCGCGACGGTTATTTTCCACGTTGGTTGACTGGTTGACCCGGCTTGGCGTCCTTTAGAGTTCACTCGACGAGATGACGAGAAGACAATATGATGTAGGATATTTATATGGATTATGGGAGGAAAGAATACTAATAATAAGAGACGAAGAGAATTATAAGAGGGTATGATAATGCGTAGGGAGAATATCGGAGAGGAAAGAGAAGAGCGATAGAGGTATGACGAATATGGAGAAAGCGGTAATAAGATATAACGATTAAAAGCAGAAGTAGAAGATAATATTTGATTATAATATTATTAAAATAAGTGAAATAGTTAGGCGGATTCTCGGGTAACAGTGACGCGAAAGAGGACAGACAATTGTGGAGAAGTCAACGTTGGACTTGAAGATATCGACGGAACTATTATTCACGAAAAATGAGAGAGGATGTTACCTTAATCTTTCGTGAAGTGGATGCTCGTCGAATCACCGGAATGATCCAAGATCTCCTCAGAATGCGTCAGACGTGAAATGGTGAAAGAGGACAGAAATGGGGGGAGAAGAGAAAGGGAGATAGAACGCAGAGATGAAGAAGAAGAGGCGGGGAAGAGAAATGAGTGAGATACGGGGGAACAAAAACACAAAGGGTAAGCATACCCAAAGGTAACCAAGTAACCAAACTTTATCAATAATCAACATCCCCTTTTCGTTGGTTACAATCGTCTCTTTATAGGGTAAGAGATCAGGGAAAGAGATGAAAAATTCGTGAAGAGGCATGCCGAGAATAGACGTTACATTTCCGAGCAGTTGCCGCGTCTTTTCGTGAGGAGTTCACGGTTCTTCATTTCCACGTTAGCAGGAGAGTACGGTGGAGAATAATTTAGATCTTCAGATAATGGTGACGTCGAGTTGCTGAATGCTGACCAAGCCATGCAATCGGGTTAAGCCTTCGTAACCCTCAGAAACCGTTGAGGCGTGTTTCACGTGGAAGGTAATCTTCTCTTGTACGAGTCTTCTTTATAGTCGTCGATCGGTTAACAACTGAAATTTCAAGTCCTCGCACTCTTCGATAGTTGATGCGTCTTTCTTTTATTTTCCGTCCAGATGTAAGTGGGGTAGCTGAAGAACTCGGAGTGCTTCTTTGCAAATTTCTTTGACTCTTCCTTCTTCGGGATATTCAGCTTGGTCTTCATTGAGGAAGAGACTAATGTGGGTTTCTCGCCTCAGGCGTTCACCAGATTCGTTGCGGGTCTCCGTGAAGAAGCCTCCGGGGTAGGAGCCGGCGCCGGGAAAAGATGATTGAACTTCTCCATTTGCGCATCGAACTTGTTTGATCTGTCAAGCTCTCGATCATATTGATGTCGTCTTGCGATTTCGCGAGTTCGTGGTTGACGCGGATTTAATTTCCTGTCTTTGACTTCTGCGGTAAAACGGCAACATTCCTGTCTTTTATTTCGGCAGATCAGATTATCATCGAGAGAAATATCCTTCCCTAAGTCATTTCATTCCGCCACGCTTCCCATTGCAGAGGTCAACGTCGATGATCTTCTCCGCTATTTTCTTCTGTGAACCAATCCTTCATTGTCTTCATCAGTCGCAGAGATGTGGGCAAGTGGGAGGTAGTTCTTCATGTGGGAGTTTCCCTTAAACTCATCATAATGGTTCATGTCAATAAGGAGAGGTGATGTGGGAATCTTGTGATCAGGGGGGGAAGGTAGTCCGTTCAGCATAATTGTAAAGATAGAAGTGATCTTGGACTCTTCGTAGCTCCCTTCTTGAATGATTTTTGTAGTTATCTTCATATGTCTTTGAGGGAATCATAGTCTAGGAATTCTTCACTTATGAGGTTCTTTTGATGTTAACCATGATTGTCTTTCTTCAACAGGAAATTTCTTCATACTGAGTTCTTCATAATGGCTTTGATCTCTGAAGATAGTGTACTTTCATAAAGAATAGATCTCCTATAATTCTATCTAAAGGTGGTTTTCAAAGAGAAGGAATGGGATAATCAAGTATGTTCCTATTGATGTTTCTTGTTATCATTATTTAAAATGATATAAGGTACCTATGATATGGTGGAGAAGGTTTGGAAAATAGGGAACCTATATCAAGGTAGAAGGTGGTTGACTTGGTCCACTCAAGGAATTCTAGGTTTCTAAAGATAAGGCTAATTTCTTTTGACCAAGTCAATCATTAGATCAGTACAAAATAAGAGAAGGGAAGATAATTCCCTTAAGATCTACACTCTCTTTATTTATTTAGAGAGGTCTTCTTCATCCATTTAAGGAATGGATAATTTTTCAAATTGGTAGATAAGGAGGAGGAGGAGGAGGAGGATAGGTTCACTTAGAACCCTTGTGTTCATGTTTCAAAATAATTATCCATCACGATAGCTGTCAAGGGCAGTGGATCCCATATTTAAGTCGACCCCGTGAGCGTTGTCACCTCGTTGGCGAGATACGTGAAGACTAGTGTGAAGGTATTTGTATCTTCGCGACTCACTCCTTCGAACCAATCATGTTCGATGATATCCCATCGTCGGGATTGTTGGGCAACTGTGGCAACATAGAGAGAAGTCAGCACTTAGAATGAATATTGTGATATTTCCGCAATCGCTTGAAGAACTTGTGGCCATGTAAGCAGCGTGTTGATGATAATTATCTTGACGTCAAAAGATTCCCCTGGACGGGGTGACGAGAAGGCCGAGGCGGATGTCGGGACACTTCCATTCTCATCGAGCGTTGACTGGGGAATCTGTAGGTGTTGCTCTCGCTGCGGGGCATAAGAGGGCGGAAGATATGCCCAGATAGGAGTCAAAGAAGATGAGTTCCCTGGATGAATTATCGTAATGATTCACCAACTTGACTTCATGTGAGGTAGTTATGAACAGCCTCCGTGGCTTCACTCTGTGATTGGTGATTGCTTCCATAATTAGTTGTAGTCATAACTCCTTTGACTATGCCTGACATGAATGTTCTTCATGGGTTTCAAAATCCTTGAAGTCTCAATTCATATAGGGGGTAATTATGATCTTCTTCATGTTGAAATTTCACCATATAAGCTTTCTTCATGCTGGACTTCATCATAAACGCTTGATCGGTTGATTGAACTCAGTCAATGGCTTCATAGTTTTCATAAGAGCGTTGATCAGTCTTCATTGATCTCATGATGGCTGATGAAAATACTTCATCTTCATCTTTAACCATGAGATTCTTGCTTGAATAAGAGGAAGTGGGGAGAATGATCTTCTTGACTATCTTCTTTAATGGTAGATTTCTTCAAAATTATTATCAACATCTAAAACTCTTCATTCTGATTGAACTCCATAGATGCATGGGTTTATTCATGCAAGGGTTTTGTCTTGAGTAGAATAAGAAGATAGTTTCTTCCATAAGTAATTAATAATTAGATCTCTCCTAAAATTCTAGCTATAGGTGGTATTCAAAGAAAGAAGGGGATATAATTCAAAGAGGTTTCCTACTGATTTTCTTGAGATCAATACTTATAATTATACAAGGTACCTATGATATAGTGGATATAGTTTGGAAATTAAGGAACCTACACCAAGGTAAGGGTGGTTGACTTGGTCTATTCAAAGAATTCTAAGTATCTAAGGATGAGGGTTTAATTTCTTTTGACCAAGTCAATATTTGGATCAATATGTAAATGGAGGAGGAGGGAAGATAATTCCCTTTGGATCT
Source organism: Lemna minuta (assembly GCA_024174645.1). Lineage (NCBI taxonomy): Eukaryota > Viridiplantae > Streptophyta > Magnoliopsida > Alismatales > Araceae > Lemna > Lemna minuta. The sequence continues at coordinate 4,770,890 of CM044108.1, forward strand.
ACACTCTCTTTCAATGTTTTATAGAGGCTTTCTTCATTCATTTCATTGATGGATAATTTCTCAAACTTGTGGATAAGGAGGAGTATGCCATTTTCTTGCTGTTGAGAATGATTTATCTTCCTTAGTTCATATCTAGGTTCACTTGGAACCCTTGTGTTCATGTGATGAGATAATTCTCCATCATGAGGCCACCAATTCAATTGAAAGTGAAACACAAACAAGTAGCATTACTCCGAGAGCATCGAATGTTTGGAAATACTTTATCAATGTTGAAATAAATAAGTACATGTGCCAAATTTGCAAGGAGAAGAATCCCCATTACAGCACAATTATTATGAAGAATGCCCATAGCAGCACTACTAACTTTTGGAGGCATCTATAAATCTTTCATGCCACCCTTCGTGATCATCTAAAGGGAAAGTTTTTGGGAAAAAAACAAAGATCAATTGTTGACCTAATGTCACCTTCATCACAAAAGAAACAATATTACATAGGACTAACATTCGAAAAGACAAAGGAAATGATTGGGAGGTTTATCTATAAGAAAGATCAGTCATGGCTTATTTTTTTGAAGACCTAAATTTCTGAAATCTCTTATGTTATTGTGCATAAATGGATTTGAGGATACCAAGGAGGAAAACTGTCCGAGCTCATATCCAAGAAACATTCATCAAGGAGAAGACAAAGCTAAAAGAAATGTTTTCAAGCGTGTGACAAGTGTCATTAACTATTGATGGTTGGACAACAGATAACCACATTTCTTTATTAGGCATCACCGTTCATTGGATCGATGATGAGTGGATGTTAAGAGAGCGCGTATTGGCCCTTAAAAAGCCCTAGGGTGAGCATTCTGGTGAGTACTTGGCTAAAGTCTTGAGAACGGTATTGAAAGAATTTTCTTTGGAGAAGAAGGTACAAATTTTCACTTTTTGTTATCATAGTTGTCTTCAATTATTAACTATTTTGAGAATTATTTTGGGATACAGGTATGTGCGATCGCAACGGACAATGCAAGTAATAATGCTATAATGATTGATGAACTCGTGAAGACAATGTCTCACATCAACACTTTATTTGATCGTAAACGCCACATGCCATGCTTAGTGCACGTCCTTATCCTAGCAGTTCAAGATGGCCTAAAAGAGTTAAAGACCACTGTTGACAAAGACACTTCCGTATTGGGCGTATCAAGTTCAAAGTCTTTGGGAGATGTTGTAATTCATGTGAGGAAGATCGTCAAGGTAATTCGTTCGTCCCCTGCCCGTGTGGAGAAATACGAGCAATTTTTTCATGACTTAGGGATATATTCAACTAGTATGCCAAACTCAGACATCTCAACCTGCTGGAGCTCCACATATGATATGCTTAGCGAAGCGTACGAGAAGAAAACGGTACTCGAAAAGATGGCCATGTTTGTCTTGACAAGGAGACCAAATGAGCACTATTTGATCTCCAACGAAGAGTGGTAGTTAGTGTCTTACTTTACTACTGTTCTATAGCCATTTTAGGATGTCACGCAACTCTTATGTCAGTCAAAGCAAGTTACTGCATCTACCGCTCTTCTTCTTGTTTGAGCTGCCCTCGAGACGATGAAAGAGCATGAAGAGTGTCCTCAAGAAGGTTGACTCTTCCCTCAAGGCATCATCCTTGATTATATGTAACGTAATTCGATAATCTCCGTATGTATGGCAATGACTGATAAGTTGGCAAAGTATGAGGAAAGGTTGCAAGGCAGCAATGTGTTTGCCATGGCCACAATACTAGATCCACAATTGAAATTAAATTATATTCCAGCGTGCGATCTTGAAAATTTGAAGGTCGACATCTGTAAAGCATTGCAAGAGGTGCAAGACGAGGGTAATCAAGCTATTCTACATAGAATTGAAACAATTGAGTTAGATTTAGTTTCCTCAGATATTTTGAAGGGCAATGGTAACAAGATTCTCTCTAGAGTTGGTCGAATGACAAAACCTGCCGCTACGTCCAATCTCCTACATTCATGAGCTTCATGCATACCTGCAGCAAGCGACCGTGGACGAAGATGAGTTGACATGGTGGAAAGTTTCTAGCTATCGAGCGTATCCAAAGATTGCCATCCTCGTGAAAGACTTTCTCTTGATATGTTCAACTAGTACTCCGGTAGAGAGTTTCTTCTCCTCAAGATGAGGAATCATCACTTACACGAGGTCAGGATTGAACGCAGAGAGTATATCCGCTTAATGACATTGAAGTGTTGGTTACAACAAGCAAGATTTGAAAATAATAAATTTGTTGACAATGACAATGAGCTTGATATTATCAATGAGGAAGCCTTTGAGTTCCGTGGGGGAGATTATGATGAATCATCATTGATGTCAATTTCTCATGGTTTTGGAACTGAACAATGGATTTTGTTTTTGAATTTTTAATTGTTTATTTTATATGGCTATCTTTCAACTTTTACTTCCATATTTATTTGAATTTTTTTCTCTTATGTAAATTTCTTTCATCTATGCTCTATTTCATTGAGTTATGTTCAAGCGACTTTATTGAATATTTGGTGTTTTCTTCAGATTGGTTTTAAATTATTTATAAATTTGAATATGTATGAATTTCTAATTGAAATGGAGATACGATCATACTCCCCAAATTTGAATATTTCTTAAAATAATAGGAGTACAGTTGCTTCCTCTCAATGGAAACTGAAGAAAACAATGTGCATACAACGAGAGTACAATTTCAACGCCTGGGACCTTTTTCTGCCCAAGGATCTAATTTGGTAGCTGAATGTAGGGAGAAGTTCCACACAGCAGCAAATTTCTTTCCATCCAGATGTCTAATCCAGAATGGCACCATTTGAGCCTTTTTATGAATACCAACAACTTTAGCCTCTTATTTGGATCTTTGATCTTCTCTAATTTGTGAAATCCATCTCTGCAAAAAATGTGAGCATAAGCATCCAAGATAGTTACATTCAATAATTCATGCAGGATAGATAGGTGGATCAATTGATAGATAGAAGGATGGATGGATTGATTGATATACAAAAATATGGATAGATATACAAATAGATGAAATTGATAGTTGGTAGATCGATTTATGGATAGAAAGATGGATAGATTGATTTACATGTAGAAAGATATGAAAGTTTAGAAAGATGGATAGATTGATTTATATAGATTGATGGATAGAAAGTTTGGAATGATGATGCGATCATGATCGACATTTGGTTGACTGAGGGAGTCATTCTATCAACCAATGTGGATCTTGATTCGACCATAGTAGGTTGATCTACAGTCAAACAGAGAGAGAAAGCTTACTACTAAAAATTTGATCTGAATGACAATCAGATTGCTGATCAGATCGTAAAACCAAATTTGATCTGCTTTCATTAACATGGCTCTGCCCTTGAATGATTATACCATCTACAAGAAATTTGGTTCAAGGGATTATTTTAATTATGTCATTTTTCTATATTATCTGGGTGCTTATCTCTCTCTTTGATACCACATGGCCATCCAGTTCGATATTTAGTAAAAATGTAGTGTTGGGAGTAAGATCCGTCAGCTTTGATAGTGCATCTGAAGTCTTCCCTTTAGCCATCACCTCCAGATATTTTCTCAGGAGAATGAATGATATCAACATGACACTAGTCTCAAAGAAATCTTGGCCTTCAAAGGAGCTTGAAGTTGACTCTTTGATAACAATGTACAAAGAGTAGAACTAGGTTGAATTCGTTCCCAAAGCCACAAGAACATCCATATTAGCAGACCCTGACGAGACGAGACCGCGAGGTCGTTGATTTCACATGGTATCGCGTCAAAAATAATTGCAAACTTACCAATTTGATGAAAATGTATTGAATTGAAGGGTATAATGGTAAATAACGGTCGAATCCACACGGAAATAAGGAATTTCTTGATGTAATCTTTGAAATTGATCAAATCGGACAAGAAATTAATGGTAGAAATTGGGGAAAATGATATATTATGAAAGATAACTTCAAAACGAATCCACGGAATCAAAAATCATCGAAAATGATTTTGATTTCGTGGAGAAATCGAAAATTGAAGTGGAGCAAAATTTTCGGACGTGAAGATCGCGATTTTGACTAAAATTCGATGATATTAAACTCTAAATCCTAATCTAAACGAAAATTAAACCTAATTGGAAGATTAGGAAGAAAAAACCGCTTCCACTAACCCACGATTGCGATCAAATTATCGTGATTAAGCCTCTCAATCACCGAAAACAAGAAGAACATGAGCGTGACGTTCAAGTGGCAATTTCTCCTTCGATTCTCCACCAAATCTTGACTTCAAAGGCTCTCGGAGGTGCAGAAATGGAAGAGGAATACGATGGAATCAAGAGAAATGAGAGGGAAGGTGTCTAGACAGCTCAATTAGATTGAATTCCCAACTCAGATGCATACAAACGTTGAAGAACATGTCTTTTTATAGGGCTTTTGATCCTAACTGTCCAATCGAAACGATCGACGGTTACGATGGAACGGTCCATCGTGGACCGTTTCAAATAAGTGGTGGTCGTCCAATCTTGATCAACGGTCCGGATGAGTCCTGATGAGAGGCGTTATAAAAACACATCATTTTTTCGCCGTTGGATCGCGATCTGACGATCGCAATGCTCCCCGCCAGACTTAATCACGACCGTTATAACTCTTTAAATTGAGCACATGCTTGATGATCATCCAGTGGACGCGCGTCCATTCGATCGACGCGCGTCAATCGATCGTTCGTTTGATCCGGCACTCCTCGTCGCGCCACGTCACCTGCATCTTAAAAATATCGTGTGGATTAGTCCCACACGGAATAAAACAACGGAGATCGTTGGGTTTATAAGACCCGACGCTTTATAGTGATCGAAAACCCTTCCGATATACGGAAGGCTGAATACCCATTTATATACTATGTAAATAATGATAAATATATGTAACGCCGCATGGGCCCGCGTGGCATTGCCACGTGGCTCAGAGTGCCACGTCGCATCCACGTGGGTCCCGCGCAAAAATATAAAACATTTTTGCATTTTTAAATCGTATTTTTAACATTAAAAATCGTAAAATAAATCAAAAAAATCTAGAAAAAATCCTAAAAATTAGAAAATTCATAACTTTTAAAATATAACTCCAAATTAATCCAAATTTCTTTCATTTGATCCAAAATTTAATTATCTATCATTTTAAAAGATAAAAATTGATAAATAATGAGAGTTTTAAATTTAATTTCAAAAACATATTTATTTTTTTGGATTTTAAACTTAAGAAAATATTAATAAATGTTTATAAATCATTTTCTCTCATTATTTTCACTTTAAAAACATTTATAATCTCAAGTAAAGATAGGTTATTAATTATTTATCTCTTAAATCATCATATTTAACCCTAATTTAAGGTATTTTGAGATTATAATTACTTTTTCATGGAATGATAGAAAAATACACATAAGTATGATAACATGCATGTAAATGAAATCATTTATACTTTAATATGCATCAAAAATCATGTTTTATTATATTAATATAGCATGTTATCAGACCCCGTCTCAAAGGGTGGTATAATCCAGCATAAAATCTGAATCAAGATCAAGCACCATAAATTAAAAGATGAAACATAGTTTAGTGCATAATAAAATCATGGAATGATGAACTGAATAGGAGAATTGAACAGTTCCTCCATCCAATGATGAACTGAACAGGTGATAATAACATAAAAGATATAAGCACCTATGAATTGCTCTTATGTAACTCTATTAAACCCTTGAACACAGCATCTCCTCTACTATCTCACAACTTAAAGTTTCTAGAATATGTGTATTAAGAGGAATTTATTTTACATAAATTTTGCCTTTTCATTTTCAGGAAGTTTACAAGAAAAATGGTAGGAAGATCCTCTAATAGAAGTGTTTAAAGGGCTTAGTGGGCTGTCCAAGTCAAGTAATTGCAAGCCCGGTCAAACAATATGAGCCCAGCCAAGTGGAGATTAGGGAGAATAAAAAGGGAAAAAGTTGTTTCTTCTTCTTCTTAGGGAGGGCTTCTTAGAGAAAAAGATTAGGAGGGCTTCTTCCTTCCTTTTGTTAGCTTCTCCCCGACTCTCCTTCTTCCCTTTTTTCTTTTTAGGTTGTTCTTTCTCTCTCCTAGGTTTAGATTTCCTCCCGATGTAACTCCTCTCTCGACGGATTCTGAAGTTTATTGGAATGTAATTTGAGTTATTTATCGTCTTCTTCCTCACATGCTTCTCGATGAGTTTCTTTCAGTCTCTCGTAGGTAATCTTTTCTTCCTACCCCGCTCAACCTCTCTCACGTTCTCTTTTTTTTCTTCTCTCCCGACATCTTTTCCAATCTTCCTTTCTTTCTTCTACTCCGAAATTCCTCTTTTCCGATCTTCCCTTTTCGTCTGAATTTTCTTTTCTCCTCCTCTCTCTTTCGTTGTCGCCCTCTCCTTTCCGTAACTCTTCGTGCTTTTGGTTTTCTTTTAGGTTCGTCATTTCAATATTCTCCCTCTCTCTTCCATTCTCCGCTAATCTCAACCTTCATTCCTTCATTTCCAAATTTTCTTCATTGTCCCGTCCGTCCTCTCATCTCCGTCCCGGTATTCCCCGATTTTTTTTTATCTTCCTGTTTCACTCTATTTAATCACCTCTTTCATTCTCGCCTCCCCTCGTAATCCCGCGCTCTCTTTCTCTCTCTAATTTTGTCTCCCGATCGCTATTTCTCCTTCTTTCTAGAACTTCTCTGATCTCCATCCCGCTTCTCTCTTTCGCCTCTCTCTCTTCTATATCTCTGAATTTCGGTCCTCTCTTTTTCTGACATCGTCTCATACTTTCTTTGTTCTCAGTATTTTCTTCCAGTCTCTTGTATTCTTCTCTTCTCAACCTCTCTCCCTTTCTAAATTTCTCTACTTCTTCCACCGTCACTCTCTTTCCCGATTTCTTTTCTCTCTCCTTGGAACACTCTAGATCCATCGAGTTTTGTTTCCAGCTCGCTCCCTCTCTCCTCCCTTTCTTCCTTTCTGACCTTTCCTTGCTCGTCCGTTCTTCTTCCCGTCATTTCTTTCTACATCGCTTTTCTTGTTTTCTTCTACAAACCCTTTCTCTCTCTTCGAAATCCTTTATACCCCTCTCTTGACCGCTGTTTGTCGTCTTCTATCTCTAACAATCCTGCTCTCTATTCCCTTTCCACGTCCTTCGGCTTTCTTCCGCTCTCTCTTGGAATCGTTTTCTTCTTCTCCTTTCAACCTGCTTCCACCTTCCTTTTCTCTATCTCTCTCTGTATCACTCTTGCTTCCACCATTTCTTGTTCCCGCTCGCTCTGGTGACCGCACATTCCCCCTCCTTCTATAGCCATTTTGCTGCCCATATTTCCTTCCTTTCTTCCACTCTTCTCACTCTCTTTCTCCCAGAATCTTCCCGTTTCCCCTCTTTCACGTTCTCCCTCTTCTCTCCTTCCCTCAATCCCTCTCTCTATTCTCTACCTGCCTCGGTCAACAGTCAATCCTTTTTCCCCTACTTCAATTTCTCGCTCCGCAATTCTATCCTCAGTGTACTTTCTCTCTCCAGTAAATAGCCAATAGTTTTTCTCTTGCTTCTGCCTCTCTCTCTTCCTCTCCTTTCTAACTCTTTCTCTTTATTTATTTCCCCAAAAAAAAATCCATTCTCTAGCTCCTTATTCTCTCCAATTACCTCTCCCTTTACTACATTTCTCTCCCGATTTCCCAACTCCTCATCTCTATTCCTATTATTGATATTGTCAGGCCCTAGAATCCCTATGGATCGACCTAGGAAACCTATACACCCCAATTATCCCAGTTGTTTCAGAGTTTCCTAGATAACAAATATTTAGTTTGTAAGGCTTAAAAATACGACGACTTTGAGCCTATCAACAAGAGAACAAAGCAACCATCTGAGCATTAGCCCAAGAGTAAGATTGTTACAAACTCTAATAGATAACCAATTCCCAAGTGGGTGGATCATAAGTAATGGTTAACCTGCATTATCTTCATTCATCTCGACACTATTGACTCCCTTGAGTGCTTCGCGTGATGTTTGGATGATTCTAAAATCTTTTGAGGAATTGATGCCTTCAATTCTCAATTGGACTTTATTGACATCATCACCCGAGCTAATGAGATCAGTTCCAACTCCAACATCTTCAATAGTTTGTAGAAGATGGAATGGATCAGTGACGTTGGGGTCATAGTAAATTTTTGCTTCCTCGAGTGCAAGACCAACTATAGCTCTCTTCACGCCTTTTACCTTAGAGATTGTTCCACGGATTTAGAACAACTGTTACATGTCATTCCTTTGATCCGAATTTCGGCAAACAGCTATTTCTTGATCCATGTTTTCAGGTAATTGAAAGTCCAAATCTTCTATCTTTTTCTTGATTTCTTGAACCTAAGGAGCAGAATTAGTGCAAGAAACATGAAAAATCAGGGAAATGCACCCAGAAGATAATAGATAAATTAATTTTCATTTGTTCTACTCTTTAATCTCAATTAACAGCCCTTGTTGTTGTCATAACATATTCATAGAGACTTTAGATCTTCTTAAGTGGAAGAGGGGATAGAGCGAGAGAGCAATTCACCCATAATGCATTCGATGGCTCATTCAATAAATAATCATTCATAGAAATAGAATCAAAACTAACAGAACAGCATGAACTCGCCATACAGCTAAAAAAAATACTGTGACTGAAAATAAAGAAAAATTGCGGCGCAAAGCCACAAACTTCCCAGGGTTAAAGTTGGCTTATGGTGACTAATTTTGGATGGTACACAATAACCACTTTCCCTTCGACCAGTGATGCGGAAATGCTTTCAACTCCCCTCTGCCCCTCAATTACTGCTTCTAATGACGACTATGAGGATGAAGATTTGGTGGGAATAATTTTCAAGGAGGCTTTCTTTGTTTTCGCCCCTTTATTTACAAAAGATCTATGGAAATCGTCTATGACGCTTTCCGAACTTCGTAGCAGCAGTTCCTTGATATCTTCCTTTTCCATCCCCTGAAAATTGCACAAAACTAGAGCATAAACGGAAGATTTGGTTTCACTACATCCAAGGAAGCAATAGCACTGTCTGAACACTCTTAATCATCAACACATCTCCCTAATTATAATCGTAAAAAAAAGGATTTTGGATAGGCGATCTGACGGGCGAATCATAAAAAACAAGAAAAGGAATTTGAAAACTCGCCACGAAATTCGGAGAAGAAAACTTGAGCCCTCCAATTTTCCCTTTACAGAAGATGACGAAGACGACGGCGAAGAAAGACTCGCGTTCTGGATCCTTTACAAAAGACGACGAAGAAAGAATCCCTCCCATTTTGTAACGCCTCTATCACGTCTCCGGTTGCCATATGCTGAATAGTAGAGACTAGAGAAGCAGCTTTCCCAGAAAGCGAGTGTTTTAATACTTTGAAGAATTGGTGGAGAGGTTGGCGGAGTTCGGGGGCGGTGGGGGCGGCTGTTAGAGAGGATCCATATGGTGGTGGCAGAGGTGCTGCAGGTGGCCGACTGGCTGAGAGAGCTTGGGAGGAGAATTCCTCCGAGCAAAGGCAAGTTGCCTTTGCTCTCTCTCTCTTACTGATCGTCAACATCGATCGATCGACGATCAGTTGATGATCAGTCGACGATCGATCGGCGCACACGCCCCTTTGATCAATCGAGGCGTCGATCTTTTGACGATCGATCTCGATCGATCTTGATCGTCCAACCCTACTTAAAATGAAGCTTTCCCCCCTCCCTTTCTTGATTTACACTGCTAAACTAAAAAATTCCAGCATGACCGGCCTGGGAGGATAAACCAGAAAATATTTACCTACGTGGCAGCCACGTGTTACTAGACCGAGTCTACGTGGCAGCATCAATATCTAGGTTGAGACACTATGTAAAAAGCCCCGAAGCCCAAAAAACCTCTGTCCGGGGTGGGGGGTTACGAAGAGAGGGGAAAATATTCGGGAGATATGCTGCAGATCCGACTGAACAAGGGCGCTGCGGCGTTGGATAGCGGAGCTACGGTTAAGCCTCCCCTGCCATCTGAGTCGGTGACCGTCGCCTGCCCTGATCATTTGGTTCTCGCTGACCTCCCGGTGGCCAAGAGCCTTGGCGCCATAACAGCATCCTCCGGGTCTTCCCAGGTGAAATCGGTCGGGCGCCGTTCTCGCCGCCATCTCGGAGAAAGAGTTCATTTCTGCGTCTGCTGCGACCATCCTATTGCCATTTATGGCCGTTTGGTGAGAAGAGTTTTGTCTTTTCTGTCATATGTGGTTTTTATTTTAATTGCTTTTATTACTTTTCAGTTCATTCGTTTGTTGCCTGGCATTAACGTTGAGCAATCTTAATTCAGATGACCCAGGGAATTTAATTGGTTGATATTTCTTTAAAACACAGAAAAATTAGACATGAATTGGTGCACGTTCCCATTTCGAATTACCCGTTGCATCGTTGAATTGAATACTAAAATTGTTTTGATCCACTTGCATCATTGAATCCGACGCTTTTTTTTTGTTTGTGGCTCTTTCTCTTTTGAAATATCCTGTTTGTTCATTAGAATCATTTGTTCATGAATCTGCTACTGAGCATTGTCCACCTGGCAGATACCCTGTGAACATGCCTACTGCCTGACTTGTGCGAGGAGCGATTCCAGCTGTTATCTGTAAGGCTTTAAGGTTTTATTGGTTTTTTGTTTTGCCTTCATTTTGTTCATAGCCAATGAATGTAATTTCCGATGGTCAAGAAAATTTATATCCTCTTTATCTTTTTCCAGATGTGATGAACGCATCCAGAAGATCCAGACTATTAAGATGATGGAAGGGATTTTCATCTGCGCAGCTCCCCACTGTCTGAAATCCTTCCTCAAGCGATCCGAGTTTGAAGCCCACATCCATGAATCTCACGCTGACCTTCTTCAGGTCAACGCTGATAAAGACTTGGTAAACGAAGATATTCCCCAAAGAGGTATCCAAAGGTCTGGATTTTCCCCCAATTCAAGCTCTCAGATGCAGGATCTTCGCCGAAATCCGCCATCACAGCCCAAACAGCAATCTCAGCCGTCAGAGCCTCTTCCAGAGGCGAATCATCCATCTGGGTTCAACTGGTTCCATGGAGGTCATATTGATCAGAGTATGGTTATGCAGAACTACCCAGTTCCAGTGATCATTAACCAGACACCTCTGTTTACCTACCCGATGGAGGGGCAGAGCTCTCTTTTAGGGTTTCCGCCTGATGGCTTTAGGGGTTGGAGTAGCGGCCGGATGGCACCGCTGCCGCCACCACCAGAGCCTTCTCCAGACAGCGGTGGCTTCTTCTTCCCTGGTGAATTTCCTCCGGCACTGAAGGAAGGTTCTTCTGCGCCGACGGGTTCTTCTGTTCCCGTTCAGTTGAAGCATTCTTATGCTTGGGAGACAGAGCGACGCTCTGCTTCCTGATTTTCACACCTCTCTAGTTCTGGATGTTCATAACTCTGAAAATTAAGCTTCTAGTGGAGTGAGATGCAGTGCTTCGTTGTTGCAGTATTGCAGTCTTAGGCTTGGGAAATGAACAGATGCTCACTGTGTTGTTCTCTCAGTTTCAGGGTTTCATTGTTAATAAATTGTAATCTTATGCTTGGCCGATTCACAGACGCTCTGCTTCCTGATGTTACACCTCTCTCTCTCTCTCTCTCTCTCTCTCTCTCTCTCTCTCTCTCACCCTTGTTCTTTCAGTTTGAACTTCTAAAACTCAGCTTCTAGTAAAATGAGTTTCAGGGTCCTGTTGTTGATCTATGGTAATCTTATGCTTGGTGTGAGAGGCGGCTTCCTGATTTTTACTCCTCTCCCCCTCTCGCGTGGAATTAGATTTGGTCCTTAATTTTTCTCAGACCCTTTCTTCCTGACTTAGCGGCCATTCTCTCTCTAGAGCCCTAAAGCTTTTGTTGCGTGTCTTTTGAATCTTAAACCTCGAGTAGGGGTTACAAGATTCAGTTAATCTACTGCGGACGATCTGCTTCATAATTTTCATCTCTTTCTCTCTCTACCTATTGCTTCTCATGCGACCGGGTACTCTGTTCACAATTTACTTCCTGACTTTCCATCTTTCTCTTTCTAGTTCTTGCTGTTCCGGCTTAGACAATTGAAGCATCTGGGGAGATTCTGACGTGGCTCTTAAATATTAATCCTTGCCTGGTGGGCCCACCGTGTGGAAGATCAAAAGTGGAAAGGGGAGAAGTTACTGCCAGAAAGGATCTGCCGACATGGACGAATCGGAGCCCGAGTAGAAGACGAGATGAAAAAAGGAAGAAGAATGTGGGGAGAATGAGATCGCATTCTGACGTAAATCTTCAAGGAGAGATTAAAGTTCCCTTGAATACGATCCTTTTCTTCTCCCCAAATACACCAGCAGAGAAGCAATTGCGAAGCGTATAGAATCGGTAGATCCAGAACTAGGGTTTCCTCCCCCCTGTCTTTCCCCTACGTGATGATATCATGAACAATTCGGAGGAAGACGGGGACGAAGAAGAGGAGGAAGAAGAATTCTTCGAGTCGCTCGATCGGATTCTCTCTTCCTCTTCGGACGAGGAAGCAAATCACGGCGCCAGATCTAATTCCCCCTGGACATACGATTTCTGGATCTCGGAACCTTCTTCCGTGGAAGATCGGCGCCGGAATCTGCTCCGACGGTTAGGACTGATCGGCGAGAAGATAAATCTGGACGAAGGAAATAGCGGCGAAGGTGAGGATCCTTCTGGTTCAGAGATGAACGACGACCGAGATCTCTATTGCACGATCAAGAATCTCGACAGCGGGGAGGAATTCGTTGTGAAGGAACTGCAGGACGGAATGTGGAAGGAAATAAGAGAAGTGGGAACTGGTAGGCAATTCACGATGGAAGAATTTGATTCGTCAGTCATAGGTCTTTCTCCGCTTGTGCTAGAAGTTATGCGCCGGCAAAACTCGGAAATAACAGATCAAAACAGAAATTCCGACCTGGATATGAGCGAGATCCGATCGAAAAAGAAGGAATCAGGGTGGTTGAAGAGCTTTAGAACCGTTGTTCATCGAAATGAGAAACGAAGTGGCGATGAAAGAGATTCGTCGTCGGAGAAAGGAGGGAGAAGATCAAGCTCGGCGACGGATGATAGTCAGGATGGTCAATTTCAATATAGTCGTGAGAGAGTGAAAGTTCGCCATTACGGGAAAACTTGGAAGGAATTGACGGGTCTGTTCTTGAGTCAGGAGATTAGAGCTCATAGAGGGTCCATCTGGAGCGTGAAATTCAGCCTTGATGGAAGATTTCTTGCGAGCGCAGGAGAAGATTGCACGATTCAGATCTGGCAGATCATGGAGATGGCTTCAGGGGCACAATTAGGAGATGATGGGTGCGCTGAATTTAGCCGTGAATCTCCGGAGACTGTGTTCTTGAAGTCTAATAGCGAAGGAAGTAGCGGCTCCTTGAACAGGAAGAGAATATCGAAGTTTGCTGCCGGGAGGAAATCTCAAAGTTATGATGAGATCGTGTTGCCGGAGAATGTGTTCATGCTGTCGGAGAAGCCTGTTTGCTCATTCCACGGTCATCGTCAGGGTGTTCTTGATCTTTCATGGTCAAAATCTGAGGTTGGTTTCTGTTTTACGTGGGTTACTCTGTATTACGTTGAGAAGGAACTATGGGATATATGTCGACCTTTTGACTGTTGAATTCTTTCAGCATCTGCTCTCATCGTCCATGGACAAAACAGTGAGACTATGGCACATTTCTAGCAGTTCCTGCCTGAAGATATTCTCGCATAGCGACTATGGTAGGAAAATCCATTAATCCTCTCTCTCTAGCTATCATCTCTCATCTTCGTCTATCTCGCCATCCATACATCCATCCATTAATCTATCTGTCCTTGTTTTGTTTTCTTTCATCTTCTTCCAGTGACCTGCATCCAGTTTAATCCGGTAGATGATGATTACTTCATCAGCGGATCGTTAGACGCCAAGGTTCGACTGTGGAGCATACGCGACCGCCAAGTCGTTGACTGGAAGGACGTCCACGAAATGGTCACCGCAGCTTGCTACACTCCTGACGGCCAGGTCCCTTTCAGTTTCTCTCTCTAAATCTCGTAGTAACCCACTTCGTATTTCATCTCGCCCTTCTCTTTCTATTTAAGCTGCACATTAACCCTCTCTCTCTCTCTGATGTTACCCTTCTTTTCCTCTCTCTAAGTCCCATCCATGTTGGTCCCTTTTTCCCTCTCATCTCTCACCTTACTCTCTCTCTCTCTCTTTTCCCCCCCTCTCAACGCAACGTCCCGATCCTTCACCTCGCAGGGTGCGCTGGTCGGTTCCTACAAGGGCCATTGCCACGTCTACAACGCATCGGGTAGCAAAACACTTCATATCTCTCATTGACTTGCCTTCCCATTAACTCTCTCGGTTGACTTTCTCATAGACAACAGGCTTCATCTCGAATCTCAAGTCGATCTGCAGAACAAGAAAAAGAGATCCCATCATAAGATCACTGGATTCCAGGTACAGCCCAAACAGTAAACTCTTGCTCTATGCTTGACTTTGAGACGTTGACTTTGACTCTTCGTGGGACCAGTTCGTACCGGGGAGCTCTTCCGAAGTACTTATCACATCTGCAGACTCCCGAATCCGCGTTGTTGACGGCCTCCGTCTGGTGCACAAATTCAGAGGTAAACTTATTCTTTTGGACTCCCGCTGACCATGCGTGTTATTGTTGGATCGTCTGTGGTTGACTTTATGGTGACAGGTTTCGTGAACACAAACAGCCAGATATCCGCCTCGTTGACTGCGGACGGGAAGCACGTAGTTTGTGCCAGCGAGGACTCCCACGTGTACATCTGGCGGCATGACCGGTCAACCAAAGGAAAAGGCGGTAAAGTCCCCACCACCCAATCCTACGAGCTCTTCCACTGCCGCGGCGTGTTGGCTGCGGTCTCCTGGCCCTGCGGCGGAGCCCAGTCAACGGATGCCACGTCAGCACGCGGGATGGTTATCGTCACCGCCTGTCGAGGCGGTGAGATTAGAGTTTACCAGAATTTCGGGAGCCCGGCGCGGGTCTGACTTATGCGCCGACAATTTTCCTCCCGAAATCGACCAAAACAAAACAAATTTATTGGCCTGTATATCTCATTTTATACCAAGGCATTTTTTGGCCACGTGGCAATAAGGGAGCCGTTGATCCACTTGAAGAAAATATCAAAGGGGAAATCCGTAACGAAGATTCCAATTGGAGGAGGGATGCTGATGTGGCGGCGTCTCTCCTCGTGTTATCTCCTTATCCCCCTTTAAAGTCTCACCCCAGTACCTCACTTCTTCGCTGGAGCTCGAGTCAGTAATTTCGTTCCTCGCTCCTGCTCGATGGCTCTCCAGGCGTCCTCTCTCATCCCTGCAATCTCCATCCGCAAGGAGGTCCGCACACGGCTCGGGATTTTCCTTCTTCCTCAATTTTCATCTTCCAATTGGCCTGCCGATTTGACCAGTCTGCTATATTCTTGCAGGGAAAGCAGAAGGAATCGAGCTTCCTAGGGGTTGCGCTTGCGGAGCACGGAACGCTGAATTTCAACTCGCGGTTTCTCAGGATTAGCTCCGGCCGGGTAACTTCTAAGATTTCTCGGAATTTCTGAATATGATTTCAGTCAGCTGCAGAGGAGTTTCTTAATCTGTAGGATTTCTTAGTATTCCTAGGGCTTCGGTCCCTTGATTTAGGATTTCTAGCCATTTCTAGGGAGTCCGGTCCAATTTAGCCGTTTCCAGAGGGGTAATGGTCCTTGATATTTCGGATTTCTATCGATCTCTACAATTACCCTTATACGCTGAGGAATTCCTTTATTTAATGGATTTCTATCTATCTCTACAATTACCCTAAGAGCATTTATATGCTGAGGAATTCCTTTATTTAATGGATTTCTAAGCAGTTAAAGAGTTTCTGGTCCTTAATTTTAGGCTTTGTAGCCATTTTTAGGGCCTTTTGGTCCTTAATGTTTAGGTCCTTAACATCTGACTTTGGAACATGTAAATGCAGAGAAGTTCCATCACCGCGCAGACGGCAACCAGCTCCCCCTCTATCAACATCGCCTCGCCAGATGGAAAGAAGACGCTCCGCGAAGGCACCGTGATCGTCACTGGCGCGTCCTCCGGCCTCGGCCTCGCCACTGCCAAAGCCCTAGCCGAGAGCGGCAAATGGCACGTGATAATGGCCTGTAGAGATTTTCTCAAGGCCGAAAAGGCCGCCAAATCGGTCGGCATGAGCAAGGAAAATTACACCGTGATGCACCTCGACCTCGCCTCTCTCGACAGCGTCCGCCAATTCGTCGACAATTTCCGGCGCTCCGGTCGGCCTCTCGATGTCCTGGTCTGCAATGCCGCCGTCTACCTTCCGACTGCCAAGGTGCCCACCTTCACCGCTGACGGATTCGAGCTCAGTGTCGGCACCAACCATCTTGGGCACTTCCTCCTCGCCAGGCTTCTCCTCGAGGACCTCAAAGCCTCCGATTATCCCGGCCGTCGCCTCATCATCGTCGGCTCGATCACCGGTAAGCCTCTTTCTCTCTCTCTCTCTCTCTCTCTCTCTCTCTCTCATCCCAAATAGTGCAATTAAGATATTGGTAAAATAGGTATTGCGGTTATCTGTGTTACTTATTATTGCATCCATGTTCAATAAAATTACCGAAGTCACTGGATGGAGTTTGGCCGCCAATTCTCAGGGAACACGAACACGTTGGCCGGGAACGTGCCGCCGAAGGCAGATTTGGGGGATCTGCGAGGGCTGTCGGGGGGGCTCAGCGGGGTGAACACTTCTTCCATGATCAACGGCGGTGAGTTCGACGGCGCCAAGGCCTACAAGGACAGCAAGGTCTGCAACATGCTCACCATGCAGGAGTTTCACCGGAGATTCCACGAAGAAACAGGGATCACCTTCGCTTCTCTCTACCCTGGATGCATCGCCACTACCGGGCTCTTCAGATACCACATCCCTCTTTTCCGGACCCTCTTTCCCCCATTCCAGAAGTACATCACAAAGGGATACGTCTCCGAGGAAGAATCTGGAAAGAGGCTCGCTCAGGTAATGGGAACTTTCTTTTCTTTTGCTTTGTTGGTTTTCTGTTTGAATTCTGAGAGGCGACGGATTGGTGCAGGTGGTGGCGGATCCGAGTTTGAGCAAGTCGGGAGTGTACTGGAGTTGGAACAAGGAGTCGGCGTCGTTCCAGAACCAGCTGTCGGAGGAGGCGAGTGATCCGGAGAAGGCGAGGAAGCTCTGGGAGCTGAGCGAGAAGCTGGTTGGTCTGGCCTGAGTCTGGTCCTGCGCCTTCCTCATCCGTTGTGTTGAAGAGAGATATAATTGTAGCCCTGGTAGTTGGTTTTGTTCGCTGTAAAATTTTGTTCAATTCAGGATCCATGATTTCCCGCTGTGGAAGGGAGAGAGAGAGAGAGAGAAGACCCACCAGGTGGGGCGAGTAATTTCTATGCACAAAATAAATAGAAATAATATACCAGTGAAAACATGAAGACCATAATAAAATAATTAAAATAAATAGTTTAGTTTAAGAAAATTGATTTCCATGCAAAGTTTTTTTTCTTGCAAACAACTTTAAAAATGTTAATGGAGAAAGAAGATGGAGGTGTAAAGAATAAGGAGATAGATAAAAAAATTTGTAGTGTTGGAATTCTCTGGAAGGTAAATAAAATGAGGAAAACTCAAGTTTCTTGAGCTCAGGAAAATGGGTTTATTCCCTCCCCCCCCCCCCCATTTCTCTCAAGTAAACAAAAGGGCACCATCCAAAGCTGTATCAAATGAGAAGTCTATACGAAGAAATTTACATATGATCTATGAAAATATATGTGAGAAAATTACACTAGTTTTGCAAAGTGGCATTGATTAAATCCTACTCAGCACATGCATATTTGGAAATTGAGTTCATGATTCAATTCAACGAGGGTGTCATTATTATTAAAAAAAAGGTGATCACACATCCCAGTCAAGAGATCAAATACATGTTTTTATGTTGGGATGAAATATACTAGCTAGAAAACAAAAATATTCATAGAAAATAAAAAATATTCTAAGCAGACCAAGGCTCTCAAAATTGAATTATTGATTTATTAGTTTCCTAGTAGCCGATTCATTTCATTTTAATTGCAATTCAAAATGACTTCAACAACATGTATAATGGATCTATTTGATTTCCGTGGAAAGTGCGTTCTGGCAAAAAAGTTACAATTTAACCCTTGAGTAAATCACTTAAAACTATCAACAAGGAGATTACTTGGTTCTTGAAATCTTTTTTAAGATTGCAATTGTGACATTTTTTGTTTCCTCATCCAATCATTCAGTTAAAACATGTCTTTTTGTTTCATATTGATGACAAGATGGTATGTGATTGAGAGGCATGAAGATGTAGCATTGCAAAATGTGACTATATTATTTAGACACCACTAAAAGAACTTTGGACTAATCCATTATGTCTATTTGATGTTACCTTGGCAATTAATGTGATCACATATCATTCTATTTGGGCCATGTCACACTTAAAAGTAAATCCTCTTTGACAAATAGCTAAATTAATTTTATAATATTATCGTTGCTTTAGTCATAAATTTTTTTTAGGCTTATATGAAGCATTTTGATGAGGTTACTAAAATTCCCAAAATTTCAACGAATAGGTATGGACATTTTTATATGATGAGGGAAATTGTGTAGACAAAGGGTAACTACTATGAAGATGTAATGATATTTCCTCACATCTAACTTTATCGAAGAAAATCTAATGAGAAAGATGAAAAAAATTGGAAAATCAAAATATGTTATGAGCGAGGAGTGAGAGGAAGGCTAAAATTTAAATAGAATTTTAAATTTATAGACATTAGCAATGTGAATTTTTCAAAAAAATCATCATGATTATGTCTATATTTGTCAATGTCCATAAATCTTGTCTCTTGAGTTTATAACTCTATAAACCCAATTATAATTATTAGTCAGCCTTATTAATTATTTATATCACTATATAGATTAATTATCCAAAGATCGATTTGACCCTGATCAATAGGTCGATGTGCTAGCTCGTCAAAAGTGCCAAGATATACTATGTGCTCTAGGAGATATATAGCATATAAGAATTCTAAATCAATTATCATAAGCATATAATCCTTCATGTGGACGAGACTTAAGAATGACTTAGGGTATGTTCAATTGTCAAACCCTAATCGGTCACTTAAGTTATTACTAACATGTGGAGAAATTATACTACATCATTTCTAATATTTATACTATCTTGGGCAAGGGTTTAACCATACCTTATTCCTTAAGTCAATCGCCTCTTGTACCATGTGCAAATGATTCTATCTTTACTATAAATCGCCTTTGAAGACTTTATGTCATATCCAATTTATGAAATTTTGGAGATTCATTGTTTAGGAATTCATAAATCATAGTCAAAACACAATCATCCATTCATAAGATATATTTGGTGTCTCGGATCAAAAGACCACATACAGAATTGAGACATGAATAAACATGATTGATAGTTAGGTGTAATACCATTTAGGGATTTATATAGATCAATCAAGTGAACTCCTTTTCCAAACAGCACCCATTATCTATCTTTGGTGTCTCAACAACCGATGGCCATAAGATCAGTTATACTTATCATATAAGTCAAATAAGATAGAGTTATACTTTTAAGATAATTTGATGTCTTTCTTGAATTTCTTTCAAATAGGAATGTTTAGAACATATGTTTAAATACAAGTGATGTATTATGATCTCATCATTATTCATTTCATGATTTTCTATGCTAATGGACATCATTAAAAACATCACAGAAGAATAACAATGAATATAGATAAAATATTGGTGTATGATTTGGCTTATAGGCTGTATAATATCCATCACTCGGGAATATCTACTCACACGTAATGTACTCCCACCTGTTTTCTCCTATATTTCTAGTTTTTCTTATTTATTGTGCAGGTTTCTTGCGGATGATTGTGCTCATTGAATCATCAAGAAAGACAAAAACTCATAGAGGAAGATTTATTCTTTGACAAGATTTGGCAACATACTATTTAATTGGGTTGCCATCATCACATTTTCACTCCAGTATGCTGAACCACTATAACCACTATGACCACAAAAGTAATTCTTCCATGCGTTTGAAGCCCAAGTACTACTTTCACTACCCTTTATACTTTCATTGCAAATAAAATTTTAAAAATAATTATCACTTTAGTTGTTGATCTTGTCAAAAATAGAACGAGCACTACGTATTTTTTAATGTAGATAATTATCAATGCAAATAGTAATATGATAATTCCAACTAGGTTGAGTATCATATATGTTACATTAACAGTAGTGACTACTATTTTTAGATCCACTATTCATAGAACTCAAATCTAGGTAACTAGACAAAGATTTTCTAGTTCATGGATGGAAGCCTACCATTGTCAATCTCAAAAGGTTGATTTTGAATATTTAGAAAAACTATGGCTATTGATATCCCTAACTAAAAATTTGTTCTTAGATAAAACTAGGTCTTGTTTAGCTTGTTCATGAGCATGCTAATCGGAGACAAATGAAAAATATTGGTGCCAGTTATGGCCATCTTGGTGGACTGTTGGGTGATTGGGGGGGGGGGGAACCTTTTATATTTCCTTGATGATGTGAGAGGCATGAGAGTCGAATGATGGATATGCATGGGAAGTGCTAGCGGAGCTAGTATGTGCATAAAAGTGTGGTTCATCTATGTAGTGTATGATAGATGTGCGCCATGTTGCCATGACTATGTAGACTTGTGGGAGCTTGCATGGATTACTGATGGAAAAAATTGATGCGGTCATCAATTGCACACCGATTTGTGTCAAAATAAAGTCCAAACTTACCAATTTAATGAAAATATTTCGAATTGAGGGGTATAATGGTAAATATGGGTCGAATCCACAGGGAGTTAGGGAAATTTCTAATGATCTCTTCAAATTTGATCAAATCGGATGATGAATCGATGATAGAAATTGGGAAAATAGTATTTTATGAAAGAAAATTTTAAAAAGATTCCATAGAATCAAAAATCATCGAATTTGACTTTGATTTTTCATGGAGTAATTGAAGATCGAAGTGAGGGGCAATTTCCGAAAATCGGAAGAACGAAATCAACGAAAATAAAATGAAATTAACTTGAAATTACTAATCTAAACTGAAATTAAACGGTAAGAGACGATAGATTAGGATAAAACACGATCCCTAACCCTCGATTGCGATCGGATTAGTCCAATTAATCGCCAGAATCAAGGCTTTTCATCAAAAATTCAAAAATCATGATCGTGGAGTTCAAGCGTCGATTTCTTCCTCATCGATCATCCAAATCTTGATCTTAAGCACTCCGTGGATGCGGAAATGAGTCTAGAAGCGATTGGGACCAAGAGATTCAAGAGATTTGGTGTCTAAACAGTTCAATTTGATTGAACTGCTCTCGAATGCTTTACAAATTGAAAGAACATCTCAATTTATAGGACATTTGGGCGTAATCGTGCGATTAAACGCATCAACGGCTCAGATGAAATGCTTGATCGTGAATCGTTAATGTTAAGTTGTGGCCGTTGGATCGCGATCGGACGCTCGAGATGAAGCCACATCGCCGCGCGTTATAAAACGCCTTGAAATGATCGTCGTTGGATCACGATCAAACGCATCAGATGCGTTTTCTCCGCGATTTAATCTCGACCGTTATAATCTCTCGCGATCAACGGTCGAGATTAAAACGATCCGGTGCACCTGATTTAAGCCACGTGTCCCATCGATTTTAAGTGAAGATCAACAGTCTTTAAATCTTCACGCGATCGGACGCTTCTCACGCTGCCACGTCACCTCCTCACCTCGACCATCTATCGTGATGCTATCGGATGGCTCTGATCACGCCACGTCACCTGCGTGCTTTAAATATTCTGATAAATTGATTTTAAATTAGAAAAATCGATTTTTAATTTCATAAAATCCTTAGAAATTCATTAAAAATTCAGAAAAATTCATAAAAAAATTTGGAAAAATCCCTAAAAATTAGAAAATTCATAACTTTCAAAATATAACTCCAAATTAATCAAAATTTCTTTTATTTGATCAAAAATTTAATTATCTATCATTCTAAAAAGTTAAATTTAATAAATAATTAGAGATTTAATTTCTATTTCAAACATACATTCATTTCTTTAAGATTTTAACTTTAGAAAATTAAATGAATATTTATAAAAATGATTTCTCTTATTATTTAACTTTAAAAACCACTTATAATCTCAAGTAACGATAGGTTATAAAATTATTTATCTTTCATTCATCATAATTAACCCTAATTTAAAGTATTTTTAGATTATAATGACTTTTTCATAGAATGATAGATAAATACTCATAAAATATGATTACATGCATAGGAATGAAATCTTTTATGCCTTAATATGTATTAATAATCATGTATTATCATGTCTAATTAGCATGTTATCAACTACCTAGGTGCACAATGCATATGGCGTGTGTGTGGTGAGTGTTTCACGTGCAAACCACCTTGGTAGTCAAGGTTGCGAGACCTTAGCATAGTGCTCACAAAATCAGGAGGTGTTGTTGGTGGGGCGCTACTAGCAGCTTTGGCCACTATTGGTGGGACCAAGATAATGCAAATGGCGGTAGAGGTAGTGCTAGCATGTGAATTTTGTTCTAGTGCGTGAACTCGTTGCTAGGGAAAACGCTAGCAGCAATTTCATGATAGATGGTGGTAGAGATGGTTTTGGTGGCGGTTTCAGCTCCACCATTGGAAGTTATGCCAATATATGAGTAGGATCTGCTAGGGCAAAGGTGGTTCTAATGGTAGTTTCAAAAGCTTCAATGATGTTAGTGTGGCTCCACCAATGGTCCTCGTGTCTTTGATTTTATTTTTTTGACTTTGTGAACATTTTCTTAAAACTTGTCCATGGTGGATTGCATACGAGAGAGTGCTTCTCATATTAGCTTCATTTACTCCTCGCTAGCATCTTTGAAGGAAATGGGGTAGAGAAATTGCAAAGGCAATGTTGGAGGGACAATCAATAAGGATGGAGCCTAGAAGAACTTTCAGCTTTCCTACCAAACTAATGCAAGACATAGGACAAAGAGGAATTTGCCACGATGATGGTGACTATAGGTAGTGTCAAAAAATCCCTAAGGCACATTTTTGAGAAGAAGAAGAAAGCTCAACTAAGAAACATGTTAAATGGCTTCAAGAAATGGGTGACCTATTTATAAGCCTTGGAGGAAAGAGAAAGTACGACTTAAAAATTTGAAGAAAATGAAAGAAAATTTAAAAACTAGGAAGTAAATCCCAATATTAATGAAGCTATTGACGATCAAAAATAGAAACCCTAGAATTGTATACGAAAAGGAGATTACAAAGGTCCTTATATAAGAGCTGAAGATAAGAGGCCCTAAATGGGTCAAGAGCCCAATACCACGATCGAACACTCCCTCTCAAGCTTGAGCATATAAATCAAACATGCCTAGCTTGGTACACGTAGTGTCATATGAGATCGCAACTAGACTCTTCATGAAAACGTCTTCAAGCTGATGAGATGATGCCACATGAGGAGTGGAGATGGCTCCAGACATAACCTTGTCTCGCATGTAATGGCAGTCAATATCAATATGCTTTGTACACTTATGAAAGTGGAATTGCCGGCGATGAAGATAGCGGCTTGATTATCACAATGTATGGCATTGGAAAAGGATATGAAATATCAAGATCTCCAAGAGATGATTGAAGCCATACCATCTCCCTCAAGGTCTTAGCCATAGCTTGATACTCAGACTCCGTGGTAGAGCATGATACCACCTTCTATTTTTGGGATCGCCAAGTGATGAGGTTACCTCTTATGTAAGTGTAATAGCCTATAATAGATTTACGATCTCCCTTGTCACCTGTATAGGTGGCATTAGAGTAGGATTCAATACAGAGATGATTGTGTCATCGATAGATGAGCCCTCTCCATACAACGCGTAGAACTCCCTCCTAATGAACTTGTCAACGTTCATACATAAACTGACTCAAAACGCTAACCGTGTATACGATGTCGGGGAGAGTGACGGTAAGATATATCAACTTGCACAAAAATCTCTAATAGCGGTTATCATCTTCAAAGAGTGGAGATGAAGTATCCCAAAACTGTGGGCGAGCTTCCATGGGTGAGGTCTCTGACTTGCACCCGAGAAGTCTTGTCTCTTAAAGCATGTCAAGGGCATACTTCAGCTGGGTCAAAGTAAGCTTCCTGTTTTGATGAGAAAACTCGATCCCAAGAAAGTATTTAGGACTCCCCAAGTCATGAATGCTAAGGTGTTGTTGTAAATAAGTCTTGATAACAAGAATACTAGTGTCATCACTCCCACTCAGAATAATGTCATCCACGTAAACTACAAGAATGACAAGACCACCCTTAGTCTTCTTAGTGAGCATGATAGGATTAGTCGTGCATGATGTGAAGCCAAAGGTGGAGAGAAGGCCACTAAACTTGACAAAACAGGCACGTGGACTTTGCTTGAGTCCATAAATAGCTTGTCATAGGAAACACACATTGAATGACTTCCCCTGAGCAATATACCCAGGAGGTTGCTCTATAAAGACCTGCTCCTTGAGATCACCATAAATAAAGGCATTAGAATCATCAAACTAGTGGAGAGACCAAGCATGATTAGTGGTAAGAGAGAGGAGCACGAGGGCAGAGTTGAGACGAACGATTGGGGAGCAAGTCTCAATATAGTCCATGAGCAACCAGACAATCCATGTGATGTGCAATGGTACCATGAAGAAGGTATTTGATAGTGAAGACCCATTTGCACGTGACGATGTTGACATCTACTAGATGGGGAACCAATGTCCTTGTCCCTCAAGAAACCAAGGTCTCCACCTCAGAGTCCATAGCCACTTTCTATTCAGGTACCTATGCCGCCTCAACATACAATCGTGGAATCAACTCGGAGGTTACCAAAAGGGCAAAGGCACGAAGGATTGAGAAAAATGATCATAGGAAACAAAGTGAGAAATTGGATGGTGAGTACAAGTGTGTGTACCCTTGTGAAAGGCGATGGGAAGGTGAAGATCACATGGAGGGGATTACGGGAATGGCCACTATGGGTGGAGAGATGACGGTAGAGTGGGGGGATAGGAGATCTCTATCCGGAGCAGACGAGATGGGAAAAACTAAGGAAATAGGACGAGAAGGAGAGGAGATAGATAGTGGAGGAGAGGGTATCGAAGGACGAACAAGGTAACAACCTTGAACCGAACAAGGTCGGCCATCGACAATGGTAACGGGGGGATGGGAAGGGGTAGGGTGATATGATGATAAGAGTGATGAAAGTCCCAGTCATATGAGAGGAAGCCCCCAAGTCGATAATCTATGACGATAAAGAGGAAGCAAGTAGAGTATATGTACCTAACGTGAAGTGAGCCGGAAGCAATGCAAAGGCTGGCGGAAGAGGAGACATTAATACTTGTAGAGTGGTGTAGTGCATCATACTTGGCTGACGTCAAGGTCACATGGTATTGTGGAGTATGAATGCTGGGCGGTGCTTGGGAAAAGGGAGCTAAAGGAGTACGAGCTGCTTGGGTAGTAGGAGGGTTGCAGAATTGCTTCCAACATTTGTTGGCAGGATGGTTTTGTTTGCTGCAGGGAGGACATGGTGGAAAGAAGTTGCGGCCACTGATAAATGCATAAAAATTAATTATAAACACCTATGAATTGCTTTTATTTAACTCTATTAAATCGTGAACGTATCATCACATCTACTGTCTCATGATTTAATAATTTTATAATATAAACACATCAAATAGAACTCCTCTACATGACTTTTACCTTCTTTATTTCAGGAGCAATAGAAGAGAGAGCATTTCCTCCAGAGCAAGCACTTAATGGGCTGTCCAAGAAAATCTCTATGAGCACAGTCAAAGAAGCAATCGAGGAGGAGACTCTCCACTGGAAATTTCTCTGAGCTCTTCGCGAAAGGTTCACAAAAAGGGAAAAAGCTCTCTCTGCGGAGTCTTCTTCTTCCTCCCCAACATCTTCTTTTTGGCGGTTGTTCTTTCTTTCTGCTAGGTTTAGGACTTTTCCCGATGCTCTTCCCGTCGGAGTTTGTAAAGTTGAAGAATCAAAAGAGAATTTTAGTTCCTTCTTTTTAACTTCGTTCCATTCTCACTCTTCTTACGTGTCTCTCGCGTCGTGCTCCTGTAACTCTCCTTTTTAATTGGATTTCTATTACCCTCTTCAATCTCCCTTTTCTTTGCACTCGCTCAATCCTTCTATTGTTCTCTGTCTTCTAATTTTTCACAATCTCTTCATCTCTTCCACCTTTCTCGCTCTCTATTTCACCTCCGATCACTCGTGTCCTCTCTTCTTCTCAATCTCCATCTCCTTCTATCTAAAATTTTTCTGTCCTTCTGTGCATTCCGTCACTCTTTTTTTTTTCTTCTCTCTTCTCTATCTCCACGAACACCCTTTCTCTCTCTCTTCTATTTCTTCTATTTCCATGAATTCATTCCCTCTCTCAATTGCTCTTCCTTCTTCCTCTCTCCACAATTTTCCTGCCATTTCAAGTTCTCTCCAGCCCTCTCTCCCCATCAGTCTCTTCAACTTCTTCTCTTACTCGCTCTACATTTCTCTCTTCTATTCCCAGTCACCGTTGCTCAAGTTAGTTTTTTGTTTTGTGAATTTTCCTCTCCTTCTTCCCCAGCTCGAACTCTCCTTGCACTCATCCGCTCACTCTCTCCCTCTCCCGTTCTCTCTTCCTCCCACTCTTCCAATGCATCTATCACCTTCTCTCATTCCTCCTCTTACGTGGTTTTTCCCCTAATGTATCAATCGCTCTCAACCTCTATTCCTCATCATCTCCACACATCCCGTCCTGAACGTCTCTCTTTCACGCGAGCAGTATCCCCTCTCTTGTTCTTCTATTTCATCAATCTTTCTTCTCTCTCTTTTTAATTCACTTCTGCTGCATTGCTTCCCTCTTTCGCGCTCCCTCTTTCTCTGTCTGTCTTTTGCTATCTTTCTCTTTGTTTCCTCTCGCAATCTCGCTTTCTCTCTCCTAATCTTCCCTCATGGTCAATCTCTCTTTTCCCTCACTCAATAACTCCTAGCAGCATCTCCTCCTCTATTGCATTCTAATTTTCTCTCTCCCTCATCTCTCTCTTTGATTCCGATTTCGTTACTCCACCTTTCCTTCTGGCGATTCTCCAATTCCCTCTCACATAGCCGATATTTGCCTCTGTCAGATTCTCTCACTTCCGTGCACCCTCTTCTTCCGTGTGGATCTTGCATGTTCTCCCTTCTGCGATTGCATTCTCTCTCCTTCCGTCCTTCTTTCCTCTTATAGCCACTCAAACTCTCTCTAGCCCTCTCCCTTCCGTCGCATCTTCCAATCCCGTTCTCTCTCTCTCTTATCGTTCTCTCATAATCCGTATTCTTTCGCCCTCTCTTTGTCTCTCGGTCATCATATCTCCTAATTTCTCTCCCACTTATGCTCAATTTCTCTCTTCCTCATTCAACCAATCACAATCACATCTCCCTCTCTATTGGCATGTATTATCTCCATCCGGTCTTAGTTTTCTTGACTATAAATAGTAAATTTGTTGGGCTAAGGTATGATGGATATTATGTGGCCTATAAGCCAATCATACTTCAATGTATCTCATTTATGTTAAATTAAATGAGATTAAATTTATTCGTTGTCATTCGTGTGTGATGTTTGTAATGAAGTCCATGAGCATATGCAATGACTAAGTGAATTATGATGAGATCATATAAAATGATCACTAGTCGTTAAACATATGTTATAAACATTCATATTTGTGGGATATTCGAGAAGGACTTCAAATTATCTGAGCAAAATAACACTACCTTATATGACTCATATGATAAGTATGGTTGATCCTGTAGCCATCAGTGTGGAGACACTAAGGATAGATAGTGGGTGCTCTTTGGAGAAAGAGTTCACAAAATTGATCCGTATGAATCCCTGAATGGTATTATACCTAACTGTTAATCAGGTTGATTCATGTCATGATTGTGTATGTGGTCCTTTGAATTGAGACAACAAAGACATCTTGTGGATGAATGATCGTGTTTTGATTATGACTTATGAATCCCTAGCCATGGGATATTTAAAACGTCATATATTAGATACGACATGAAGTCCACGAAGATGATTGTGTGATCAATATGGAATCATCCGCCCTCGGTATTTGAGGAGATTGACTCAAGAAATGAGATGCGATGAAATCCTTGGCCAAGGTAGAAGAAATATCGGAGGAGGAGCTCCCGAAGATTTCTACACGCATCGAGTACTAGCAGGTGACCGATTACGGTTTGACAATTGATCGTACCCTAAGTCATTAGTGAGTCTAATGTGGATGAGGATTATACATATATGGTAATCGATGATGAGAAGGTTCCATAAGTGAGTTATTATATACTCCATATCTCCTAGAGTACATGGTGTAACTTGGCACGCAACGGGCTGACAATTCAACCTATCGATTGGGTTAAATCAATCCTTGATTAATTAATCTATCTGTGGATGTGGATAGTTAATTAAGGTTGACCAATAAGGTGTTCTTTGGTCTATATAGTTATTAACTAGTGAGATATATGGAGCTAGAGGGTCACGCACATAAGGTCTATGGATATTGGTGGATATAGACATAATTATGAGGGTTTTTATGACAAATCTACATACCAAATGTCTATAAATAGGGGAGAACAACTACAACTCAAGGTGCCCATGTAAGCCTTGTGGGAATTCTCTCCTTTCTTCTCTTTCTCTCTTGGTGAAGAGCTTTGAAGAGGAGATCCAACCATCTAGAGACCGTGCAGATACCGCTAGAGGCTAGACACTTGAATAGCTTCAAGAACTCCTTCAAGGAAACCTTGTAAATATGTTTTCTCATTAATACTAGATGATAGGATCACATGTTATTGGTGGCTTGGTGATTTGAATATCCGATTCAATGTTTTCCGTTGTATTCGAAGTTTTGATTAAAATTTTGAAAGTTTATCGACATCAGAACCCATCAAGGTAAACAACGACTCTCAACTCAATATCCACGCCCACGAGGAGAGACGACTGCCATCAAAGCACGGAGGGAGACCACCATTGTCGCGAGCTGAAGGAGAAGAAACGACCATCACTAAGGGAGGAGGTGTATTGCTTGGAGCAGAAGAGAGAGAGGGTGAAGGCATACCAGTCATAACTCAAAGAATTGAAGAGAAAATGGTAGTGAGGTCAGGGACATAGTCACTAGAGAGAAGAGAGCTCATAATTTGAGCTGCTGCTGGAGGGATGAAGCCCACTTGTGATAGATGCCAGCATAGAGCTCCGCGTCAGTGACGCTTCAATGTTAGATGATCTGTGTTGGGAGGCTGATAAAGGTCAACCTCCTTAATGAAAGCCTGCAAGCGACCAAAGTGAGCCTAAAGAGAGAGATCACCTTGTTTGTAAGTGAGAAGAGACTCAAAGATCTCTACCATATGACTGAGATTCATTTGATTGACATACATTGTTTCTAGGGTTTGTCAAAGATAGCGCGCTGGCTTGATGCACACGAGAGAATTGACAATGCTTTACTTCATGGTGTGAAGCATGCAAGTGATAATGGCTAAGTTGGATTATGACCAAGAGACGTGAAACGGGTCACAAAGTGGTAGAGGGTCGTCTATGAGATGGTGATGAAGGTTCTGAGACTGAAGAAAGAGCTTGAAGCCTGAATCCCATGCTGCGTAATTTTTTATGGTAAAATTATAAGCAGACCGAGTAAGTTGTGTTGTGATTGAAAGACGAGGTGCAAATGTTGGTGGAGTAGGAAGCACTATAGCAGGGAGAATCACCTGGGAGTGTCAAATTGATGTGTTGAAATAGGTGGTAACAAAGTATCGGAACACAGAGCCCAAGAGTTTGGAGAGAGAAGAATCCTTAGATGAAGCCATAGATTATTGATGCAGACTTTGTAACATGTTGGCTAAACGAATGTAGGTGTGAATAAATACGCCATCTGGAACGAAGAGATAGAAGATGCACAATGATGGACGGAGCAGAGCGCCTGTGGAATGGAGGACGCTGTGAAGCAGTGCACGTCATGAAGAGTCGGTTGGCGCCTATAGTGTCGACAACGAGAAGGCTTGACAGCAGTGACGACTATAGACAATGAAGGAGAGGATACTGCACTGGAGTGGGAGGAGGCGGCATGTCGAGAATGATGACTATAGTGTTTAATAGTGGTGGCGGCGACGATGGTAGCAGCGATGATGACGACAACGACGACAAGATAAAGAAATCCTAGAATTGTATATGGAAAATAGAGTACAAAAGGTCCTTATATAAGAGGTAAAGATGAGAGGCCTTAAATGGGCTGAGAGGCCTTAAATGGGCCGAGAGCCTAATACCACCATCTGACAGAAGCTAACGGTAGATAGTTGGGTTAGGGTGTTTGACTCTTGTCAAATCAAATATTGACCAACCTTCTCTCTCTATATCTCTATGTTGACTAGCATTAATGAGGGCCTTGGTCAAAATAATGAATCCTTGTTTGTTGTACTTCTTTCTCTCTTGACTTTGTTTCTTTCCTTCTCTCTCTTTCCTTGACCCAACCCATTCTCTCGGTTCATCTGACAAGTGCATCGTCTCGGACATGTGATGGGTCGGATCGTCTTCCTGGGTCAGCAAAGCCCAGCAAGACCCGTGATCTCCGTGTAGGGTCGGAATCCGAACCGGCCGAGTACGAACGGGTGCCGAACCGGGTTTTTCTTATGTCGGCTACCTTGAAGGGCACCGCTATAAATTCTTCAACCCTCCGAATTTTCCAGCGGCAAATTTCCTTACTTCATCAGTCATGTTCTTCGTGAGAGCCCTCGATAGCAAAACCCTAGCCTTCGACCTAAATCCATGCTCCACCGACCTGAAAACCCTATCCTTATCGATCCAATCGAGATGCGGAATTCCGGTGGAATCGCAACGGCTCTATATTTCCTCTCGGCGGATCTTCTACTCCGATCTTGGTATTACCCTATCCAAATTAGGTGTCCGTTGGAATTCAACTTTAAGTCTTCATTGTCCTTTTCTTGGTGGAATGCAAGCTCCCGTCGCTCCTCGCGCCAATCGCTTAGAATTTCTCAACACCAAACCCCCTGCGAATTACGTAGCTGGGCTTGGTCGTGGAGCGACAGGATTCACCACTAGATCTGATATAGGGCCGGCTAGAGCTGCCCCCGATCTCCCTGATCGTTCAGCCGCGGCTCCAGGAGCTGCTCCGGCCACTGGCGCTGGCCGCGGGCGCGGTAAGGGCGAAGAGGAGGAAGAGGAGGCCGAGGAAAAGGGTTATGATGAGAATCAAAAGTTTGATGAATTTGAGGGGAACGATGTGGGGCTATTTGCGTCTGCAGAGTATGATGAGGATGACAAGGAGGCGGATGCTATATGGGAGAGTATTGATCAGAAGATGGATTTGAGGAGAAAGGATAGGAGGGAGGCAAGGTTGAAGCAGGAAATTGAGAAGTATCGGGCGTCAAATCCAAAGATTACAGAGCAATTTGCCGATTTGAAGCGAAAACTTTATGATCTATCGGTAGATCAGTGGGATAGTATTCCTGAAATTGGGGATTATTCGCTGAGGAACAAGAAGAAGAGGTTCGAGAGCTTTGTGCCTGTGCCGGATACACTATTGGAGAAGGCACGGCAAGAGCAGGAACATGTAACAGCGTTGGATCCCAAGAGCAAGGCAGCGGGGGGCACAGAGACGCCATGGTCACAGACTCCAGTGACTGATCTTACTGCCGTCGGTGAAGGAAGAGGCACTGTGTTATCCTTGAAGTTGGATAGATTGTCTGATTCTGTCTCCGGTCTTACAGTGGTTGATCCCAAAGGCTACCTCACTGATCTCAAGAGCATGAAGATCACCAGCGATGCAGAGATTTCCGATATAAAGAAGGCAAGATTGTTGCTCAAGTCTGTCACCCAGACGAATCCAAAGCACCCACCTGGTTGGATTGCTGCTGCGAGGCTTGAAGAAGTCGCTGGCAAGATCCAGGCAGCAAGACAGCTGATACAGAAAGGCTGCGAAGAGTGCCCGAAGAATGAAGATGTCTGGCTGGAAGCGTGCCGATTAGCTAGCCCAGAAGAAGCCAAAGCAGTGATTGCGAAGGGAGTGAAATCAATTCCCAATTCTGTGAAGCTGTGGATGCAAGCTGCTAAGCTGGAGACTGACGATCTCAACCGAAGCCGGGTACTTCGAAAAGGGCTAGAACACATTCCTGATTCTGTTAGGTTGTGGAAAGCTGTGGTGGAGCTAGCCAATGAGGAAGATGCACGTCTCTTACTTCACAGGGCTGTGGAATGCTGCCCTCTCCATGTTGAACTTTGGCTCGCACTTGCAAGACTTGAGACCTACGAGCAATCAAAGAAAGTTCTCAACATGGCAAGGAAGAAGCTCCCCAAGGAACCTGCAATTTGGATCACTGCTGCAAAGCTTGAAGAAGCCAATGGAAACACGTCATCTGTGGTGAAAGTTATAGAGAGAGGAATTCAGTCTTTACAGAGAGAAGGCGTGGAAATTGACCGAGAAGTATGGATGAAAGAAGCTGAAGCCGCTGAACGAGCGGGATCGGTTGCAACCTGTCAAGCAATAATTCGAAACACAATTGGAGTTGGCGTTGAGGAGGAAGATAGAAAGAGAACATGGGTAGCGGATGCAGAGGAATTGAAGAAGCGAGGCTCTATTGAGACTGCACGGGCAATCTATGCTCATGCTCTCACTGTTTTCCTGACAAAGAAGAGTATATGGCTGAAAGCTGCCCAGCTGGAGAAGACCCATGGAACAAGGGAATCTCTTGATGCTCTCCTTCGCAGAGCTGTCACCTACAGGCCCCAAGCAGAAGTTCTCTGGCTTATGGGTGCCAAGGAGAAATGGCTCTCTGGAGATGTTCTCTCAGCTCGAGCCATCCTCCAAGAAGCCTATGCTGCAAATCCCAACTCTGAGGAGATCTGGCTGGCGGCATTCAAGCTCGAGTTTGAGAATAATGAACCTGAAAGAGCAAGAATGCTCTTGGCAAAAGCTAGAGAGAGAGGTGGCACAGAGAGGGTCTGGATGAAATCGGCAATTGTAGAGAGAGAGCTGGGGAACACTGCAGAAGAGAGAAGACTTCTTGAAGAAGGCCTCAAACTCTTCCCTTCCTTCTTCAAGCTCTGGCTGATGCTAGGACAGATGGAGGAACGCCTTGATAGACTGCAGCAAGCAAAGGAAGCCTATGAGTCTGGCTTAAAGCACTGCCCGAATTCCATCCCTCTCTGGCTTTCTCTCTCTACTCTTGAAGAAAGACTCAATGGGCTGAGCAAGGCTCGAGCTGTGTTGAATCTTGCCAGAAAGAAGAACCCACAGAGCCCAGAGCTCTGGCTCGCTGCCATCCGTGCTGAGTCACGGCATGGGCTGAAGAAGGAGGCAGACTCTCTAATGGCAAAAGCTCTCCAGGAGTGCCCGACAAGCGGAATCCTCTGGGCTGCATCGATAGAGATGGTTCCAAGACCACAACGAAAAACAAAGAGCATGGATGCATTAAAGAGGTGTGATCATGACCCCCATGTTATTGCTGCAGTGGCAAAGCTCTTCTGGAATGACAGGAAGGTGGAGAAGGCAAGAAACTGGCTCAATCGGGCTGTTACACTGGCACCGGACGTGGGAGATTTCTGGGTTATGTATTATAGCTTTGAAGTGCAGCATGGGAATGAGGAAACTCAGAGGGAAGTGATGGAGAGATGCATTGCAGCAGAGCCCAAGCATGGAGAGAAGTGGACAAAGGTTTCTAAGGCAGTGGAGAATTCTCATTTGCCTACTGAAGCTATACTTAAGAAGGTCGTGGTTGCCATGGGCAAGGACGAGGTAGCCATTTCATGAGATCTTCTTCTGTTGAACTTGGGCTTATGTACCTGAAGTCAATGTCTTTGATAATCTTAGTCAGATTAAATTAATGGGTATGGTGAGTATAATTCTTGATGTAGTTTGTGTGCATCACTCAGAGTTGGAGACCGGGAAGTTTAAAGTTCCGATAGATTTAACATAGGAATTGATTGTGTGATATGACCAATGCCTTCTCAAGATAGAAAGAATGTTGTATTTACATGGCGAAGCCTCTAGAACAGGGGATTTTAAGATGCAATTAAAAAGATCTTTATCTAGTGAAATTGAGTTAGCATTTTTTCATCTTGCGGAGCTTCTCATTGCATTTGAAAAAAGCTGAACTCAAGAGCATTGTTACAAGACCATAAAGGCTGGGCTTGTCCACAGGGTTGTGCGTCCCAAATTGATGAAATTAATTAAGAGGGGAGGGGTGAATTAATTAATTAATAATCTTTAATTTTTCTAACTTTAGTTTTTTATCCATTGATTGTATGCTCACCTCACAATTCTTTTTGTACAAGGCTTTTACTTTGATTCAAGGATTTAGTGTTGCATACATTTGTCGTTGTACAAGGCTATCTATGAAAAATGATGATGTAGGATATTTTAGAAATGATGATATGTATGAAGATGATGATGTAATGATGGATATGTGAGGGAGAAAAGATTGAAATAAATGTGAATATCTATTGATATTTAAATATGAAATAATCCTACAAATGTATGAGGACTTATGAATGATATCATAAGGGATGTAAGTATGAATCAGTGGAGATATGGAGAGGATAATTCGGGAAGATGAATAGAGGAATAATGATAAGGAGGATGGTTGTGATGAAAAAGAAGGATAAATTACAGAAAGATGCGATTTTATATAAAGAAGAGGAATAAACCTAATATAATTCTAAAATGTGGAGGAGATTTTAGAAGAGATAATGCGGATGATTAAGGTATATATTAGAGAATATAGGAAGAGGATAATGCATTTAGGTGAATGAGATGATAATGAGAATGATCGACAGTATGAAGAGAAGGATAATGGATGAGATAGGATTTCGGTTAATGGGGAGAAGAATACGGATACTGAAAGGAATATTTATCTATATACATAATAGAAAACGTTTTTACCTTTGGCGAAGCTCTTTTTTCTTCCGTTCTTACCCCTGCTTATAGCTAGATGAATTTGAATGATACCTTATTATTATGAATTTCAACCATACCTTATACCCACGATTTCTTCTTTTCTCTCTCCCCGACTTTCTCTCTTTCTTTTCCTCTCTCCCCGACCTCCTGAAGAAGCAGCTCCTCGCAACCTCTCCTCTCTCCCCGATTTCTCCTGAAGAAGGTAGGTTTCTTACTCTCTCTCTCTCTCTCTCTCTCCTCTCTCTCTCTCTCTCTCTCTATTTTTCATTTCGTGTTTCCGAGGTTTCCGATTCCGATTTTTGATTTCGATTTCCGATTGCGTGTTTTCGATTTCCTATTTTGATTTTCGATTTTCGATTTTCGATTTCCTATTTTGATTTTCGATTTTCGATTTCCTATTTTCATTTTTGATTTCGATTTTGATATTTTCGTGTTTTCGATGTGTTTTCGTGATTTCGATTTGATTTTCGTTTTTTCATTTTTTCGTGTTTCGGAGGTTTCCGATTCCGATTCCGATCGTTTTTTCGGTTTTCAGATCGAGTGTTTTCGTGATTTCGATTTGATTTTCGTTTTCTCATTTTTTCGTGTTTCGGAGGTTTCCGATTCCGATTCCGATCGTTTTTTCGGTTTTCAGATCGAGTGAAATTTTTTGAAAAATCTAAGAAACTCTGATTTTCGATTCTCTCTTTCGTTTTTTGTTTTTGGAGTTTCTCTTGCCGATTCTCGATTTCTCGCCGGAAAACAGACCGTAGGCTTTGAAAACAGCATCGATGGCTAGGCGTTGACCACAAATCTTCTCCCACGGAAGTAACCATAGAAGAGGCTGTGGAGACGGGAATGAGCCGTCTTCAGCTTGAGATGCCATGTACCCTGAGAGTGCCGATCATTCCACGGTCAACGGTCCTACAGACTCGGAAACAGAGAAGAGACAACAGAGAAGTTGCCGTAACCGCCGTGAATTCTCACGGGATCAACGTTATCACCGGAGGGAAATTAGTCGTCGATTCTTCGAAACGAACGAGAGCATTTCTGAGAAAGACATTTTCCCTGACATTTTTCGTTCCGCCACTGTCGTTCCTCACATTATAATTGGATCAAGGGTTCTTCAAAGATTCCATGGATTTGTTTCCTCGGGTCGAGGGTTTTCTTAAGGATGGATTTTCTGGATTTTCTTTTATTAAGACTTTGACGTAGGATGCTTCAATGCGAAAAGATCGTTTGTACCCCGTGCTAAAAAAATTCTTTATCTTTATGATTCATGAATATTTACAAAGAGAATCCAGATATTCATGCTGTGCCGCCTTAGGGTTCTATGAAGTCCACGATTTTGACCCATTATTCTGATCATGATTTTACATTTATTCGCTTACATTCTAATAGAGTCCAGGTTTTTCAACGATTCTAAGTTTTTTTTCACAGAGTATGGTTTGTTTTTCAAAGATGTTTTTTCGGGTTCTATTTTTTATAATTAGGTGTAGGATATTGAATGGGAAAAAGATTATTCGATCTTTGAATTATATGCAATTTTGATCCCCTAATAATTTTCATCTTGGAATTCTTTACACATTTGGGTTCTATGCGATTCTTTCTCTTTTTAACTTTATTCCGATCACACAAGGATCTCTCCATTACTCTCCATTACTATTTTCCTATTTTTTTGTTTTTTTCCAATTTCTTTCTGATTTCGGTTTTTTTAAATTTCAGTTTTTTTAAATTTTTTTCGTTTTTTTCCAATTTCTTTTCGATTTCGGTTTTTTTAATTTAGTTTTTTTAAATTTTTTTCGTTTTTATTTCGGTTTCTTTCTGATTTTCGTTTCTCTTCATTTCCGTTTCTGTTTTCGATTTTGGTTTCTCTTTCCGATTTTTCCTATTTTTTTGTTTTTCCGTTTTTATTGATTTTTTTATTTATTTTTACTATCCTTTTTCTCGATTTCCGTTTTATTGATTTTTCGTTTTTTTATGATTTCTGTTTTTCGAATATCTTTCCTTTTTTTCGATTTCTGATTTTTTTAAATTTCGGTTTTTTTAAATTTTTGGTTTTTTTAAATTTTTTTCGTTTTATTGATTTCCATTTTTTTAGAATCCATTTCTCTTTCCGATTTCGGTTTCCAATTTTTAAATTTCCATTTTTAAATTTCAGTTTTTTTAAATTTTTTCGTTAAAACAGAAATTTAAGTATGCATTGTGGCCACATTCTTAGAAATACAATGTGGGTATGATTTAGAAATGCAATGTGAGTTTCGTATTCAATTTAGAGTTTCGTTTTTATGATTTCTACTTCTCTTCATTTTCGTATTTCCTATTTCATATTTCCGATTTCGATTTCCGACTTCGTACTCAGATCGAGTACCCGATTTTTGATTTCTGATTTTTTTGTTTTGTGAATTCCGATTTTTGATTTCGATTTCCGATTTCGTACTCAGATCGAGTACCCAATTTCTGATTTTCGATTTTTTGATTTTTCGAATTCTGATATACATTTCATTTCTGCTACTCGATTTCCGTTTCCGATTTCGTATTTTGATTTTTCGTATTTTGAGTTTCGTTTTTATGATTTTTGTTTCTCTTGATTTTCGTATTTCCGTTTTCGTATTTCCGATTTCGATTTCTGATTTCGTACTCAGATCGAGTACTTGATTTCTGATTTCTGAATTCCGATTTTCTGATTTTCCGAATTCCGATTTCCATTTCATTTTTGCTACTCGATTTTTGTTTTTCATTTTGTATTTTGATTTTTCGTATTTCTCTCTCTCTCTCTCTCTCTCTCTCTCTCTCTCTCTCGCTCTCTCAGAATTTCTTCATCAGAAGCTCTCGCGCTCTCTCAGAACCTTTGACAGCCTCTGCTTCTTCATCGACGCAGGTAAACACTGATTGATATTTAAAATGTATACCATACCTCTTTCATATCATTTTATGCAGGACTTCCGTACGAAGTAAAGCGAAGGCAGTTTCCCATTCGCCTTGCATACGCAATGACCATCAACAAAAGCCAAGGGCAAACTTTGCGACATGTTGGAATCGCATTGAATACTGATGCCTTCTCACACGGCCAACTTTACGTAGCATTCTCAAGAGCTACTTCACCACAACATGTTCACGTTCTTCTAGGTGACAACCAATTTGGTAAAGCGGATGTCATGCGCAATGTAGTGTACACTAAAGCTCTCACTGGTTCCTCCAATGGTTAAAAGGATATTGTGAGTCTGTGAAGGATAGAATTCTTATTCACTATGTGCCCTCATTTCTTCTCCTTCTTATTAATTCTCATCGAGTTTGTATTATCTTTGAGGCAGGGACCACGACCCATTGGAGATAAGATCCAAGGTCGGGAATGAATCATGTTAAAGGTTCTCTCACAGAAGGTCTCTCCAAGCATTCTGGTATTACGACAAAGGAGAAGGTGATTGAATAAACTATCGTGTTATTCATGCGGTTAAAATCTGATTTATTTTTTAGGTTTTAATGAATATAGTAGAATCATCCTGCCAGTTTTTTTAACAAATGAACATTTTTTTAGGCCGCTGCTGCCGAGCGGGAGCAGTTGCGTGGCGCCGTCATTGTGACGAGGCAAATGGCGGCATCATTGTCGACCGGCGCGGCTAAAGGCTGCAGCGTGGCGCCGTTGCAGCGGCTGAAGACGGCGGCGGAGGTGGCAGCGCAAACAATGACCCGATTGATTGAATAAACTATCGTGTTATTCATGCGGTTAAAATCTGATTTATTTTTTAGGTTTTAATGAATATAGTAGAATCATCCTGCCAGTTTTTTTAACAAATGAACATTTTTTTAGGCCGCTGCTGCCGAGCGGGAGCAGTTGCGTGGCGCCGTCATTGTGACGAGGCAAATGGCGGCATCATTGTCGACCGGCGCGGCTAAAGGCTGCAGCGTGGCGCCGTTGCAGCGGCTGAAGACGGCGGCGGAGGTGGCAGCGCAAACAATGACCCGATTGATTGAATAAACTATCGTGTTATTCATGCGGTTAAAATCTGATTTATTTTTTAGGTTTTAATGAATATAGTAGAATCATCCTGCCAGTTTTTTTAACAAATGAACATTTTTTTAGGCGGCTGCTGCCGAGCGGGGAGCGAGTTGCGTGGCGCTCGTCATTGTGACGAGGCAAATGGCGGCATCATTGTCGACCGGCGCGGCTAAAGGCTGCAGCGTGGCGCCGTTGCAGTGGCTGAAGACGGCGGCGGAGGTGGCAGCGCAAACAATGACCCAATTGATTGAATAAACTATCGTGTTATTCATGCGGTTAAAGTCTAATTTATTTTTTAGGTTCTAATGAATATAGTAGAATCATCCTGCCAGTTTTTTTAACAAATGAACATTTCTTTAGGCCGCTGCTACCGAGCGTAAGCGGCTGCGTGATGATCCCAACGATGGTGGCTAACGAGATCGTCAGCAGCCACCAACCTCCCTTCTAGACGCCGCCTGCCGCGAGACGAGGCAGATGGCGGCATCATTGACGACCGACGCGCCTAAATGCTGCAGCGCGGGGCCAAATCGTAAGGGCTCAAGGCGGCGGCGGAGGAAGCAGCGCGGACGACAACCCGATTTATCCCATCAACTATCGTGTTAATCATGCGGTTTAACTATTAATCATGCGGTTTCCTATTTCGTTACACGTTTCAGCTGAACAAAGCAAAAATCTATTCATCTCCCGATCTGTTTCAGATCGGGTAGACACTAGTATATACATAATAGAATAGGTTTTTCCGTGTGGCGAAGCTCTTTTTTCTTCCGTTTTTACCCCTCTGTATATATAGATACCTTATATATACATTATTAGTAATAGTTATTTCAAGGATGATATGATGGTTACATTAGTAACCGTCTCTCATCTTTCTCTCTCCCCGACTCTCTCGGTCGCAACCTCCGGCAGTAAAAAAACCTTTGGAGAACTGAAGAACTGAAGGTAGGTTTCTCTCTCTCTCTCTCTTGCTTTTCGTTTTTCATTTCTCTCTCTCTCTCTCTCTCTTGCTTTTCGTTTTTCATTTTTCTCTCTCTCTCTCTCTCTTCGAAGAACTGAAGAACCGAAGAACTGAAGATATTTTTCATTTTCGTTCTCCGATTCTCTTGCTCCTCGATTTTCGTTTTTTCATTTTTGGTCCTCGATTTCGTTTCCGATTTTCAACACGGGATTGATTTCTGCATGCGGCGAGGTAAATGGGGAGTTTGTGGCGAGGATGATATCCGGAAAGGACGGAGGGAGAGAGACCGGAGAGAGAGAGAGAGGGAGGGCTGGAGAGAGACTCGGGAGGGAGGGAGGGAGGGCAGGAGAGAGACCGGGAGGGAGGGAGGGAGGGAGGGAGAGGGCGAGCGGGAGAGAGGGGAGGGAGGGAGGGCAGGAGCGAGGGAGGGAGGGAGGCCGGGAGAGAGAGAGAGGGAGGGCTGGGAGAGAGAGAGAGGGCGGGAGAGAGAGAGAGAGAGAGAGAGAGAGAGAGAGAGAGAGAGAGAGAGAGAGAGAGAGAGAGAGAGAGAGAGAGAGAGAGAGAGAGAGAGAGAGAGAGGAGGGAGGGAGGGAGAGAGAGGGAGGGAGGGAGGGCGGGAGAGAGACGAGGGAGGGAGGAGAGCGGGAGAGAGAGGGAGGGAGGGAGGGAGAGAGAGGGAGGGAGGGTGGGAGGGAGGGAGAGAGAGAGGGAGGGAGGGCGGAGAGAGAGAGGGCGAGCAGGAGAGAGAGAGGGCGGAGAGAGGGAGGGAGGGAGGGCAGGGAGAGAGAGGGAGGGAGGAGGGAGGGAGAGAGGGAGGGAGGCGGGAGAGAGAGAGAGAGAGGGAGGGAGGCGGGAGAGAGACGGAGGGAGAGAGGGAGAGAGAGGGCGAGCGGGAGAGAGGGAGGGAGCGAGGGCGGGAGAGAGAGAGCGAGGGAGGGAGGCAGGCCAGGAGAGAGAGAGGGAGGGCGGGAGAGCGACGGATGGAGGGAGGAAGGGAGTGAGGGAGGGCGGGAGAGAGACGGAGGGAGGGAGGGAGGGAGGGCGGGAGAGAGAGAGGGCGAGCGGGAGAGAGAGAGGGAGGGCAGGAGAGAGGGAGGGAGGCCGGGAGAGAGACGGAGGGAGGGAGAGGGAGGGAGGGAGTGCGGGAGAGAGAGAGCGAGGGATGGAGGCCTGGAGAGAGAGAGGGAGGGAGGGAGAGAGAGGGCGAGCGGGAGAGAGGGAGGGAGGGCAGGAGAGAGAGAGGGCGAGCGGGAGAAAAAGAGAGGGAGGGAGGGAGTGAGAGAGAGGGAGAGAGAGAGAGGGGGCCGGGCGGGAGAGAGAGGGAGGAGAGGTAGGGAGGGAGAGCGGGAGAGAGAGAGGGAGGGAGGGAGGGAGGGAGGGAGAGAGAGAGGGAGGGAGAGCGGGAGAGAGAGAGGGAGTGAGGGAGGGAGAGAGAGAGAGGGAGGGAGGGAGGGAGGGCGGGAGAGAGAGGGAGTGAGGGAGAGGGACAGACGAGAGGGAGGGATGCGATAATCTCTTCATCTCCCGATCTGTTTCAGAGATGATAGAATTATGATTGGTGTTACCTGATGTAGAATAATTTTGGATAGTAGTGATAATAGAGAGAATAGATAAGAAGAGAAAAAGATGAACTTATGGATTTAATACTAGAACTATCATTCATGATAAAGAGATAGAGGATGATACCTTGAC
This sequence comes from Lemna minuta, assembly GCA_024174645.1. Classification (NCBI taxonomy): domain Eukaryota; kingdom Viridiplantae; phylum Streptophyta; class Magnoliopsida; order Alismatales; family Araceae; genus Lemna; species Lemna minuta. The sequence goes on from CM044108.1 coordinate 4,812,584, forward strand.
TCGACGTGAAGTGGATGCTCTTTGAGATCCCCAAAATGATCCAATATTTCCTCTGTTGCTTCTTAACTTGAGGTGGATGAAAGATGACAGCAGTGGGGAGGGAAAAGAGAGGAGGATAGAACTCGGGATGAGGTTGTGGAAGAGAGAATGTATAACAAGAACACAATGAACACAGTGATAAAGTTAACCAAAGGAAACATTTCATTCATCAATTAACAACTTTTTTCTTTCTCTCTTAAAATCGTTTCTTTTATAGAGTTTACAGGTTTAGAGGAAGAGATGATTATGTGGGAGGAATTGCACCGCAAGAGGAGATGCGGTTATGGCGGTTATGGAAACTCTTCGCGGTTTGTACTCATGCCTCTTCACTGTTTCTGATTCTGCAGGAGGGTTGTCCGTGGCATGATCTGCAATCTCAGGAGAGATTTTGATGGTTGGGGCGGTTGTTGGTAAGTTATTTAGTCGGTGGAGAGAACTCAGACTAAATCGTTAAATTAGTCAAAGCCGTGAGTCTCTCTTTTAATGCAACTGTCATCATAGTCACCTTTAATAGGTCATGACCTTGATAGTCTTCAATTAGGAGACTTGACTTTATGTGGTCTCAATGTCTTCATTTCTGTGGAAGGCTTCATGTGCTTTCAATGCTCCATAATGGTTGAAGGATGACATGTATAAACTCGTCAATATTGTGATAATTTTAGCAGTTTCGATAGAAATGAGGATGGCCATTTGGGGGACTTTCAGTGTAAGTCTTCTTCTTTGTGGATGCTACATGTGTCTTCAATACTCTCCTGATGGATAAGAGGAGATGTATACTCTTGTTGGCTCTGAGATAATCTTGGAGATCTTGAGCATTTAGGAGGACGGATCTTGGACAGATAGAAGTTCACGTGTCATCTTTGCCTTTAACCGTGAAGGTATTTTCAAATCGGAGATGATGAGGACCTAGTCTTGTGATTATCTTCCTCACTGATAGCTTCCTTCAGACTGAATATCAGCATATAAATTCTCTTCATGAACTTTAGAAACCGTGAAGATCTTTGATGTAATTGTCTTCATTGTCACTTGAGTGAATCATGTTCTTGAAATTCTTCAATGATGAGGCTTCTTTGATGTTAATCATGACTGTCTTCTTTGATGGCAGATTCTTCATACTGATTATAAACTTATAAATGCAAGGTTTACTCATGCAAAGGGTTTTGACTTGAAGTAGAATCCGAAGATAATAATATTAATTAGATCTCCTATAATTCTATCTATAGGTGGTTTTCAAAGAAAGAAGGGAATGTAATAACAAAGATGTTCCTACTGATTTTCTTTCTTGAGATCAGTAATTATACAAGGTACCTATGATATAGTGGATATGGTTTGGATATTAGGAACCTATACCAAGGTAATGGTGATTGACTTGGTCCATTCAAAGAATTCTAATTATCTAAGGATGAGGGTTTAATTTCTTTTGACCAAGTCAATCTTTGGATCAATATGTAAATGGAGGAGGAGGGAAGATAATTCCCTTTGGATCTACACTCTCTTTCTATGTTTTAGAGAGACTTTCTTCATTCATTTCATTAATGGATAATTTCTCAAATTTGTAAATAAGGAGGAGTATGCCATTTTATTGCTGCTGAGAATGATTTCTCTTCCTGAAGTCATATCTAGGTTCACTTGGAACCCTTGTGTTCATGTGATGAGATAATTCTCCATCAAATGATCATTAGCAAGTACTAGAAAATGGTCGTGTTTACAGATATACCCTGTGCAATATTTGAACAGAATCAACTACCTGATCTCCTCAAACACCTTCTAAGTCCCGTACAACTCATTTCTTTACCCATGGGTCAAATTTTAGAGCTTGCTTAGCACTCCCTACTCCCTTTAGGCCAATTTCCTTATGTGAAGTTCATGAGCTTTGGACAACTGTCCACGCTTGCTTCGAGTGAATCGTCAAGACTACATGAATTATATCATGCATGGTACATATAATAACACATGGGGTTGATTCTATGGTCACTAGACTTGTTGTAAGTCTAGTACTTACTCAGCAGAGTCCACTACCTTACTGATGTAGGATATTTTAGAATAGGTATCTAAATCCTACATATGAGGAGGATCTATGAAATGATATCACTGTGAATAATCAGTAATAAGAATTAATGAATATAAAAGAGGGATGATGAATATAGAGAATATTTAAGAATAGAATACGTAAGGAAGAGTTTATTGGATAATTTAGAATATATCTAATCAGCAGATATTTAGAGATATCAGAGATGAAATGAGAAGAGAGATAATATTAGTTTCGGATGAGATAGAAAATAGAAAGAGAGATGGATGTGAGGAGAAGTGAGAGTGACGAAAGTATAATATAATTTAAAATATGAAGAGGAGATGTAACCGGTGAATAGGTGATATATTATAATATGGAAATAGAGAGAGAGTGACGGTAATAGGTGTGAGATGGAAGAGAATCAGAGAAGGGTCAGATGTTGGACTTAAGATCGGATAAACGAACTGTTATCACGAAAGGAGATGAGGACGAATACCTGGAATTGGACGGGAAGTGACGTCGTCGGATTTCCGAAATCCAAGATTTTCCTCGGTTTGCAGCGGGCTTGAGGAGGATGAAAGCGGACAGAACGGGAGGGAGAGTAGAGGGGAAGGATAGAAGTCGGAGAAGAAGGGGTTGCGGGAGAAGCACAGGAAGAACACGACACAAAGGTAAAACTGTAACCAAGTAACCAATATTTCATTAAAAAAAAACTACTTTCTTGTTCTTACAACTTCTCATTTTATAGAGTAGAGGAGAAGAAAATTTAGACGATACGACGCGTTACGATTTCAGCAGCCGCGCTTGGACAGTTACGCCACGTCAGGAAACTTCTTACGTCTTAAGATATTTTCGTGAGTGTCGTTTGAGCATTCTTGGTTCGTGATGATGACGATGAGTGCGGAACCGTCACGATGCATATGTGGAGTGGATGCAACCAGAGATTTTCTAACTATTATTCTGCGTTCGCGAGTTGACGTCGTCGGGATAGATTCACCGTGACGTCCTTTGAATTCTTTGTTGACTTCGATCGCATGAGCGTTAACCTTATGATTTTACTCAGTGATTGACGAGATGACTAATTGCGTGAAGTTGCCGGTGACAGCTGTAGGTTCGTTCCGCTTGGCACTCGTTCTCTTGTTGGAAGCAGTTACGTTCGTTGATCTCCGTCTTCGGGATTGTTGGGCAGCTGTCGTGGAGAGAAGTTTGTCATGTAGAGTAAATAGTGTGATAATTCCGTGTTCGCTTGATGAACTCGCGGCCGTGTCAGCATGTTGAAGATAATCATTTTGACGTTGAATAGTTCTCCCGGACAGGTGATGAGAATGAATTAACTTCACGAACGATGGTTACATGACTCGGGAAGTCTATGTTGGCGATAGATCGATTTGGATGCGGAATTTTGAGGAGGATTTAGACACTCAAGATTGGGAACAAACTCATAACTCTATTGAAAACAAGAACACACTCGATGGTATTTTCATATACCGCACTCATACATTGGCATTTCATTGAACACCTATTTATAGGAAGAAATAGAAAAAAAGGTCTTAACGGCTCGGTCCACGTGGCGCGCGCATCTCCGTCATAACTCCACTTTGTAGACGGCTGAGATTAGATCTCCTCGATAGTAACTGGAGGTAACGCCAAAGCTGTCGTTTGTGAGATGAACGGCTGGATTAAAATCTCACAAACTCTTCCTTAATCCACGCTTAGTTCATCATCGTGACGCCTAACTTCTCCCGAATCTCTTCAAACTTGACACTTCCCAACGATTTTGTAAAAGAATCAGCTAGCTGCGATTCCGTCTTCACGTATTCAACCTCCACACACCCTTTTTCCACACAATCCCGAATGAAATGAAACTTCGTTTCAATATGTTTGCTTCGTCCGTGCTGACTTGGGTTCTTGCTCAATGCAATAACCGATTTGTTGTCGACTAATAACTTAAAAGGACTCACCTTAGTGCTTAATAATTCTTCAACAAATCGGATAATCCATAAGCCTTGGCAAGTAGCAGTCGAGGCTGCAATATATTCAGCTTCACACGACGATAACGCCACTACATTCTGCTTCACTGTGTTCCAAGTGATAGCAGAATTCCCAATGAAGAATACATGTCCGGTTGTACTCTTCCGATCATTCCTATCTCCAGCAAAGTCACTATCGCTGAAGCCTTGAACAGAAAAATTCCTCTTCCCTGGTGGCGTACGACCCCCATCGCCACCAAGACACGATATCACGGCGCCGGAGGAGCCCTTTTGCGCGCGCGGATCTATCCGCTTATCTTTACTTCTTTATTTCTTTATTATGGACCTTTTGACCCGCACGTGTTTAAGCGGGTCCTCGCTTATTTCCCTCTTCCTTTTAGGCTTTCGGGTGGGTTCTTCCCTTTTCGGGATCCCATTCGTGAAGCCCTTTCTTTTGTGAACCTTTGTTTTCTATGAGTATTTTGGGTTTTGGGTTGTGGGCCTCAAGTGGGCCCTTTCCCCTCTCGGCCCATTATGGGCTCTATAAGAGGGGAAGGGACCCCCCCACAAACCCTAGCCGTCATTTGAAGAAAGAAAGGAGTGCTCTCCCTCTCAAGTGGCTGCTCAAGGAAGGCCGGGGAAGGAGTCCAACCGCCGTCGTCGCCGCCGCCGCCGCCGCCGCACGCCTCCGTGCCACCGCCGCCGCCGCAACGGCCGCCGCCACTCCTTGCCCCGGCCACTGGTTCTTCTCCACTGTCATCGCGACGCCGCTGTCCTCAAGCCGCCGCCGCTGCCGCCGCCTCAGGCCGCCGCCGCCGCCGCCGCCCCCGGATCGCTGCACCGCCACCATCTCCGCCACCATCTCCACCTCCATCTCCGGCAAGCCTCCGGCAAGCCTCTCCTCCAGCTCCTCCTCCCCATTTCCGGCCATCCTCAAGCTTCCCCTCCAGCGTCCCCTCCACCGTCCGCGGCCAAGCCCCCTCATTTTCCTCATCACTAAATTCTCCTCCACGAACCACCAACCGCAGCCCCTCCACGACCTTCTCCTCCATTTCCCCCTTCCCGGCGAACTCCCCCACTTCCCGGTTTTTCCCCATCCATCCTCACCCCGGCGAGATCTGCCGCTTCCCCCCACCATCCTCCTCCGTCAGCTGCCAAGCCCCTCCACGAAACCTCCATCCCCTTCCTCACGCGCAAGAATTCAACCTGATTCCCTCTCTCCCTCTCCCTCTACCCACGATTTCGCCCACTCCAACATCCCAATTCTCTCCTACATCGCGACCCTGCGGAATTCTCCCTTCTGATCCTGAATTTTCCACCTCCGCGATTTCGATTTCCTCTATCCCTGTCCCCCCAGCATTTTCCTTCCCCTCCCACGACGCACAAACTTCTCTCTCTCGCACGATCGCGCTCACCCATCACTCGACGCCCATCGCCTCCACCCCGCCCTTGCCAATTAAATTACGCCCCTCCTCCGCGATCCCGCTCGATCTCGTCCCATCAACCCTCCCCTACGTGTCCCCCCAAATTCCCACTTCTGAACGGAATCAATCCTCGTCCCTCATCCCCATCGAACGCCATCTGAATTTCTCTTCCCAAACGCTCCGACGAACCCCCGAATTCCCTGCATCTTTCCCAGAATTCAACTTGAATTCCCCTCCCGCTATTTGCGATTTTGTCCTCTCCATTCCCCAACACCCCCCCCCTCGCGTCACATACCCGCAGGTCCGCCGTCCCCCCCTCTCAAACTTCCCCTGCCCTTCCGCCGACTCCATCCACTCCATCTCCCTTCCCCCGAAATCCCGTTTCCGGCTGAATTCAATTGCGAAATTCCTGCCGAATCATTCCCATTTCACCCATCGCGGAATTCACCCTCCGCGAATTCGCCCTTCACGAAATTCATTCTTCCTTCCCGAATTCCAGTCAAAGCCCGCCGAATTCCACTCGACGCCCTCTCCTATCCCCCCATTCCCATCACCCAAGTTCTACACCCCTTGTCGACCGCACCTTACTCCCTTACCCGAAATTTTGCTCACCCTTTCCACGTCCCCAGCTCATCTCTCGCGCCGCAATCCTGCGCCTCGCGGAATCCATCTCCGTGGAATCCCCCTGCCCTCAAATTCCCCAGCCATCCCCCGAGACCCTGTCAAATTCAAGCTGAGACTCACATTTCCTCACCCCTCCCCTTGTCTCGGCCGCTCTCATCCACGCCCTGCGGAAGTCAACCTGCCGCTCCCGCGGAATCTCCATCAGTCGCCCGGTTGACTCTGCTACGCTGCCCGTTCCCTCCTCGTCCCGTTGTCCTGGTGACGCTCCCTGCCGCTGGTCGCCAACGCTCTCACGCGTTGGACTCCCCTTGCTGCTGCCCGAGCACTCCTTGTGCGGCCCGCGAGAACGCTTGTGCCTTGCGCACGCTCAGCTGACCGCCGCACCGCTGGGATTCCCCGTCCCGCCGCGATCGAACGCCCCGTGGTCAACCAAGGTCCGCGTGTGCGTTTGCCATCCTGCCCTCCCCAGGTCCAGTCAGGCACGCGCCCGGCAGGATCGCGTCCACTCCTCACTCACTGCCCGCGCCCACGCCTGCGGCCCGCTCCTACCCCTACTACTTGTGATCGCACCCGCTGCTGCCCCGCATCTGCCGCCACGCCCGTACTTGCTTGCCGTGCCTGCACCCCTTCACCGCGCAACTCCGCTGCCCTCGGACCGTCGCGCACGTACCCACGGTACGCCCGTCCCTCCCCGGGATCACCGCGTTCCGGCTGGCCTCCGCCGCGTACTGACGACTCTCCACTAAGCCACGACCCACCGGGTATCCCGCCCCGCAGGTTAGCTTCAACCCCTTCATTTTAAAGTCAATTACTTTTCGAAGTGTTTCTTTTACTCGTCTCCACCGCCGTCGGACGACGTAGGTAGGGTAGTACGGATATAGGTTCGAGATTTCCCACGCGAGCGTCAGGTCCATCACTGAGCGTGAGCTGCAGTCTCTTGGCTACTCCACGACGAGCGACTTCCACGCCTCCGGTCGTGGATCGAGAGGATCTCACCCTACCCATCATCGCGAGTTTCCCCGGGTCACCCGGAGTCGCCTCTACTGATCGGCCCGCCTGCCTGCACATAGGTTTAGGTTAGAAGTCGTATTTAGAGTCTAGGATTCGCCTACCCATAGGTTAGGTTTGACCGGCTACCTCCGGTCAACCTCAGTCCCCATTGATTAGGCACGAGGGTTTTCACCACCGCGTCCTGCATCATTCCCTCTCTCATATCTTAATCCAAATGAAGATGTTCCTCGGATATACCTTAAGACTCTTTTTGCAGCACTCATATGTTCCAAGTTTGGATTACTCATATACCTGCTCAAATAATTCACACTGTAGGTTATATCTGGTCGTGTATGTACCAAATACCTGAGACATCCGATTAAGCTTCTGAATTTTGATGGATTCTCCCCGTCCTCTCTTCCTTCTTTCTTAAAAATCAGCCGCGCTTCCATCGGAGTTCTTGCTGAATTGCACTTACTCATGTTGAAAGACTGAAGTATGGTCTCGATGTATGACTTCTGAGAAAGCCAAATGTGAGATGATTCATGCTTAATTTCGATGCCGAGGTAAGTACTTAGAATCCCCAAATCTGTCATTTCAAAACACTCTTTCATGCTTTCCTTAAATTCCTTGATTTTGCAGGAATTTGGCCCTGTGATGATCATGTCATCGACATATACCCCAATTATGACTCTTTCCAGCATCTCCTTCTCATAGTATATTGCATATTCATTTTTGCTCCTTACAAACCCCTTTCTCAGTAATACCTCATTCAGTTTTGAATTCCAAGCCCTCGGTGCTTGTTTCAAACCATATAGAGCTTTTCTTAATTTCAGTATATGATCTTCTTTCCCCTTGATTTCAAAACCTTCAGGTTGAGATATGTAGATATCTTCCTTGATTTCCCCATTCAAGAAGGCTGTCTTAACATCTAAATGATGTAATTCCCACTCTTCTTGTGCAGCAATAGCTATCAGGATTCGGATGGATTCCATCCTAGCAACAGGGGAGAAGACTTCACTATAGTCTCTTCCCTCCTTTTGGGCATATCCCTTCACTACTAAGCTTGCTTTGTGCCTCAAAATCCTTCCCTTGCTGTCCTTCTTCACCCGAAACACCCATTTTACTCCAATTGGCTTGATATTACTCTGCGGTTTAACCACAGTCCACGTCTCATTTTTTAAAATTGATGACATTTCTTCCTTCATTGCTTCTTTCCACTCCTTTTGTTTTGCAGCCGAGGAGTAGGAGGATGGTTCTTCGTTGAATAAGAGACATGTTTCACTGCACAAGAGGTTGGTTTCATCATAGATTGACTGAATGGATCTATACCTCATCGCCTTCTTCCTCTTACGAGTCTTCCGGTTGATCGAGATCTCTCCCTCTTGACTCATTTATCTCCGATTGTTCACTTTGTTCTTCCGAGTGAGTCTCCTTCACCTTCTTCTAATCCTGTGATTTTAAGAAAATTTGAAGAACATAAAGTGAACTTTCCCAATTTACCTTCTTCACTGAATTTGAAGGCTTTTTCTCATCGAATATCACATCTCTACTGATGTGAATTTTGAAATTGGCAGGATCTAAACATCTGTAGGCTTTCGATCCAGCTTCATATCCCATTAGCACCATGCATTTACTTCTGTCTTCAAGTTTTGATAGCCTTCCACTGGTTTTGACAAAGACAATTGAACCGAAAATCCTTAAATGACTTACATTTGGTTTTCTTCCATTCCACTTCTCATAAGGTGTCTTTCCTTCCAGCCCTTTTGTAGAAGACTCGTTAAGCACATAAACACACGTACTAGCGCCTCTCCCCTATAATTCCAGGGTAATTCTTTCTCTTTCAACGTACTCCTTACTAAGCCCATGATTGTTCTATTTCTTCTCTCAACCCACGCCATTCGTTGAGGAGTATAGGGGGCGATGAAGTTGCTTTTTAATCCCATTCTCATCACACACTTTCCTGAATTCATCTGAGGTGAATTCTCCCCCTCGATCACTTCTTATACACTTTATTTTCACTCCTTTCTCAGCTTCTGCCATTGTTTTAAATTTCTTGAATTTTTCTAAAGCCTCTGACTTCTCTTTTAGCAGAGCAACCCACATACACCTTGAGTAATCATCCACAATTAAGAAGAAATATTTCTTTCCTCCTAATGTTTGTGGGTTAATAGGACCACAGATATCCATATGAAGTAATTCAAGAACACTCAAAGCTCTGTATGATGAAGATGAAAAGAAGTTCTTGAGTGTTTACCCGAGATGCGAGTGAGAACATACCTCATTCGGATTTTCGGAATTGAGGTAGACCTTTCACTAGATCTCCTCTTATCATATCCTGTAGAGTGTAAAAACTCGATGGCAGTAACCTTTTATGCCATAACCATGCTTCACCCGCTTCTTCCTCAACCAAATTACACCTCTCATTGATGTTGATCATCATTTTGTACATGTTTCCCGTCGTTTTCTTTGTCTTGGTGAGGAGTCTACCTGATTTGTCATGAACCGTGAGGAAGCCACTGCTCAAGAAGTTTTTACAACCTTGTTCGTCTAACTTTCCCAAGCTAAGGATGTTAGTTTTTAAATCAGGTAGGTAAAGAACATTTGGAATAATTAAAAATTCACCGGTTTTGAGGGTGACAGAGATATCACCCTTACCTTCATAGGGAATTGACGATCCATCACCGAATTTTACTTTACCTTTCTTGTTCTCATCAATGTTATCAAAGAACACCTTCTTTCCTGTCATGTGACTGTGATGAGTCACAAATTTTAGTGATAAAACATGCTTTTGTAATGAATTTTTGATGCAATCCTTTATGTTTATTCGCATGTTTTATCTACAATCTAGCATGACATGGTGATTTTTATGAATTTCAGACCTTGCTTTAAACCTATGCGTACTTATGTATTTTTAAAAAGAATTTGAAGGCTTAGGTGGAGACATGAGCCCAAGGAGCTAGGGGAGACAGCCCAAGCAATGTTGGAGCAGCCCATGAAGATGTCAATAGAGGAATAGAGAGGCCCATTAAGACCCAAAAAGGGGCAAGAGAAGAGGATCCAGATTGCTGAAGCCGGGAGATCCAATGGCCCATTTTTCTTCTCTCTTTCCCGATTTAAAGGCTTAGGGTTCCTGGAGAAGAAGCCGTCCTTTTTGGATTCAGACCAGCCTGAGTTGGAAGCCTGCGTGCAGCTGAATCTATGGCCCTCTTACTCGAGTAAGAGCTAGGAGGAACAAGGGCGTCCAGATCTGCGGGAGAGGAAGAGGAAGAGGAGACCCTTAGGCCTCGACGGGTGTGACAAAAGGCATTTCCCTCTCAGTCTCTTCCTCGTCCCCTTTTTCCTTCCTTTTCGCAGAGTTATCCTCGTGGCAGGTAGCCCACGTGCGAGCTCGCTAAGCCACCGGCATTCCCCAAGCCTCGTCCCTGCAATCTAGATTTCGGGAGACTTCGAGTTGGGGTTGCCGCGTTACAGCCGCTGTCCGCCGGCAGCAACATCGTTCCTTAGGTTGAAAAAGAAAAAAGAAAAAAAAAACTTTCTTCTCTTCACGACGCTACTCAGCATTATTTTGTTGTTCGGTTTTTTTTACTTTTGAGTTAAATAGGATTCCGTGTCTTGTTCTTCACTAATATAGATTATCGTAACCGCATTGAAATCGTAGGGGATATCACGATCCTCCCAAGTCCATTTCTGAGATCGACCTTCGATTAGAAAACGAAAAAAATTCTGTTCCGTCTGAACTTGCTCCTCTCCTCGCGCTCTTGAGTTTTTTTACCGCCTGCATTCGGGCATCCGCCCCAAACAAATTTCGGAAGTCGATTTTGAGTCACGAAGTTTCACGAAATGAACTCTGGATTCCGTCGTTTCCGCAGCCGAGCTTTGCTCAAGAAATGTTAGCTGGAATCGGTTTAAAAAAACTTGCGTTTTCCATACCTATCTCACCTGTTGAATCGCCCCTTGCGACTGTCGTGTCCCACTTGTCGTTGCACGACTATCCACTGCCGACGCCATCTTCAGGTACGTTTCCTCCGTAAAATAAATCTCCGAAATCGGTTTTGAGTCAAAACCGATTTCACGTAAGTCATTTTCAGTTGTGCATCGTTGAGTTCTGTCCCCGCATCATCCCATCCTCTTTCGTTTTGATCGTCTCTAGTTCTTCTCCTTCTTATTTTTATTCTAGTTCTCTTCAATATTAATTATCCTCTCCTGTCATCTCAGTCCGTATCGTTCGTTTGTCCGCTCCCTTCCTATTATTCTTTTCCTTGTTTTATTCCTCACCTCTCCGTATTCTCTTCCTATCGTCTTCGTATTTCATTCTCTCCCACTGTCGTGGTTTCCGACCCTCTGCACACATTACCGTTATTCTTCCCCTCTCTAAATTCTGTTGACATATTCCGCATTTTTCTGTGATCTCTCTCTTCGTCTTACCAGTCACTTTTAGTCATGGGAGGCCTCTCCTCGTGCTAACAGTCGTATCAGCACCTCGCGACGATCGATTTATTATTCCTATCTCAACTTTACTCCTCTTTCCTCAGTAACTCTCTTTTATCGCCTTGTTCTTTGTGTTTCTAATCCATCTCATAAGTCACGTGGAATTTATCTTGCTTTCATCGAGAAAGTTTTAATTATTAAGTAAATCTCTAGCATATATATTTCTTTGCTCTCCTTAGCATTCTCAAGCTCTAGTCTTCTAAGAAATATTTCAAACACTCTCTAAATATTCTAGAAAATTCTCGTCTCGAATTGGAAATTCACTAGCTAATTACCTGCTCTCTGTGGATCGACCCTTGCTTGCCCTAGGCTCGTGAGGTTTATAAATGTGTTGCGTAAGCTTAAATACTCACACGACGTAACAATTATTCATATTGTTTATCACTAATTAGTACTACAATTTGAGCTTATCAACTGGCGCCGTTGCCGGGGAGCACGGTGATTATCATCTAGTGAGTTATTTCTATTTCAATATTCACTCCTACCCTTACTTTAGACTACAGGACAAGGATAATTTCATTCTTGTAATTTCTATGCTAATTTTCTCTTGAGTTTATGGTCAATACAAGGTCTAAAACAGTTGAAAGAGAAGAAAACGAGGTGGAGTGTCCTATCACGATTGCTGCTAAAGACAAAGAAGAAGACATTATGGCCGATCAAGAGGAGAGGGAGCTGCCCATGGGAGGAAAAACACTCAGATATCTTTACAAGCCAGCAAGGAGCAAGGATGTTACAAAAATAGTAGCGCCTTTGGGTAACAATATCACTTTTAAAATTGATCATCCGTTCTTGGCTTCTTTGCCCTCATTTCATGGATTACCTTCTGAAGATGTTTTATCCTACTTAGAAGAATTTTCTGATAAATGTTCAGCATATCAGCTAGTCGGAATTTCTGAAGAGGTAATGAAAATGAAGTATTTTCCATTTACACTAAAGGATAGAGCTAAAGAATGGTTCAAGAATTTAGGAATTGCATTTCATACTTGGGAAGATATAGAACATCAATTGTTGAATAAATTCTATTCTATTAGCAGAACCAATAATATTAGAAAATCTATCATGTTATTTTCCCAAGGAGATGAGTCATTTAGTGAATCATGGGATAGATATAAAGATTTCATCCGAAAATGTCCTCATCATGGTCTAACAGAGCCCCAACTAGCTCAAATTTTCTATGAAGGTATTAATGACATAGCTAGAAATAAATTAGACATGAGATGTAATGGGAGTTTTCTGGACATACATGAAAATGACTTATTTAAAACTATTGAAAAGGTCTCTGAAAATGACTTGCAGAATAACTTAATTTCTAGACATGGCAGGAACAAACAAGGAGGAATTTTGCATGTCCAAGGTATGGAGCAGCAAATAGAGATGGAAGGGGTGAAGAAGAGCCTCGGAAAAATTGAGAAAAAATTTGAAGTCCTAACAGATTTATTGAAGGCTAATTTGCTTAAATCTACTATGCCTAATCTACAAAACTCTTCATGCCCTGTTTGTTTTAGTGATGAGCATTTTCAGGGAGAATGTCAAGAAGGGGAGACAGAGGAAGTTCAAGCCCCGAACTTCACCCCCACAACAGAGCAACCATGGAGTGGTCAGAAGGGCCAGCAAAGCTCTTTCCAACAAGGACAACATTCTTCATTCAAACCGAGGGTTCCTTATCAACAGGGATATCAGGGTCGACCATCTCAAGTTCAGCAGCCGTACCAGCAGCCTTATCAGCAGCTCTACCAGCAGCCTTACCAGCATCTACAGGGAAGGTTTTCAACAAGGTAAGGTAAGTAACTTTCAATCTGGAAAAAAATGCGGGAGCTTGAGGGAGCGAGAACAAACGAGTTGGAAATGCGGATAAAAAAATGATGGAAGCTCAACAAAGGATGATGCTGGAATCACAAGAAAAGAACCAAACAAAATTTCTAGAGAATCTCCGAGCAAGGACAAAGGCGGAACGATTTTTGGAGGTAAGGGAGTTGAGCTCAACTCCCGTCAAGGTCGATTTCCAACTCAGCCTTCCATTAATCCTAAAAATCTAATTACATCAAATATGCATTCTCATTATGATAATGATCTAGATCATGAAAAAATTCATGCTATTTCTAGGTTAAGAAATGGCAAGGAACTTCAAGATCCATATACAAGCAAAGGAAAAGAAAAAATGGAGGAAGAAGAGGATAGGGAAGAGGAAGGGGAGCCATCGCCTTGTGATGGACCTCTGCCCTCAACTTATAAACCTCCTATTCCTTACCCTTCAGCCTTAGAGTCCTCTAAATCTTCAACTGATCATGAAAATAGGCTTTTAGAGAATTTTAGAAAAGCCACTATGACTGTAGCAGTAGAAGATGCAATTAAATACACACCTACCTTGAAAAATACCTTAAAGACTCATACACCCATAGGAAGCCTAAGGAGATAGTTAAACTCTCCGAGTGTGCTTCTAGCATTTTTAAACTCTACTCCCCCAAAAAGGGGAGATCCTGGAGCTCCTCTAATTACTTGTGAGATAAGTGGAAAGACTTTTTTTCCAAAGTCTTACTTGATACGAGAGCTAGTATCGATATTATGCCTAAAGCCATACATGATGAATATGATTTTTGGGATAGAATTAGAAGAAGTATGTATGGATCTACTCCTAGCTGATGGTACTATTAGGCAACCAGAAGGGAGACTTTCAGATGTGATGATCACTGTAGAAAATTGTGAAATCCCCGTAGATTTTTGTCGTTACAGAAGTTAAAGTCAAGGGAGATCTTAGTCTTGCACCCATCATCTTAGGAAGACCCTTTTTTTAGTCACAGCTAGGACGATCATGGATTGGGAAAAAAAGGAACAGTGGAATTCAAGGTAGGAGGAGAAAAAGTGAAGATGGATCTTTCAAAAATGATGAAAAGCCCTATAGGAAGTGGTGAGAATATTGAATTTTTTGAGGAAGAGGAAGAGGTAGCTTCAATACAAGCCTACCTCCTAGGAGTAGAAGATTTATATTTTGAAGAGAATGAACCCACTCCTCCTACCTTTTCTTTAGAACCCTCCTTAGAGCTTAAACCATTACCAACCTCCTTGAAATATGCTTTCTTAGACTTAGAACATCTAAAACCAGTTATTATATCCTCATCCCTTACTCCTTCCCAAGAAGAAGATCTGCTTAAGGTATTGAGAGAACATGAAAAAGCTCTAGGGTGGACATTTGAAGATATTAGAGGAATCCCGCCCTCCATATGTGAGCATAGAATATTTTTAGAGGAGGATTCAAAACCATCTAGAGAACCTCGACGTAGGTTGAACCCACACATGAGAGAAGTTTTAGAAAAAGAAATCTTAAAATGGCTAGAGGCTGGAGTGATCTATGCTATTTCAGACAGCCAGTGGGTTAGCCCAGTCCATATGGTGCCAAAGAAATCTGGTATCACTGTAGAAGTCAATGAAAAGGGGGAAGAAATTCAGAAAAGATTGACTTCTGGATGGAGGGTATGTATTGACTATCGAAAATTAAATAAAGCTACTAGGAAGGATCATTATCCCCTCCCTTTTATTGACCAGATTCTAGAAAAATTAGCTGGACAGAATTTTTTCTGCTTCCTTGATGGTTATTCAGGATACAATCAAGTGAATATTCATCCTGAAGACCAAGAAAAAACAACATTCACTAGTCCCGTAGGTACATATGCCTTTAGGCGTATGCCTTTCGGCCTATGCAACGCTCCCGCCACCTTTCAGCGGTGCATGAATGCGTTATTCTCGGATTTAGTGGGTAAATGCTTAGAAATTTTTATGGATGATTTTTCAGTGTTTGGCGAATCTTTTGAAAATTGCCTACTAAATCTAACTAATGTTCTGAAAAAATGCATTAAGAGTAATCTTGTACTAAGCTGGGAAAAATCCAATTTTATGGTGCAGGAGGGGGTGGTATTGGGACACAAAGTCAGCAGATGTGGGCTGGAAGTAGATCGTGCCAAAATAGAGGTGACCCAGGCCCTTCCACCGCCCACAACACTACGAACCCTTAGGGGTTTCCTTGGCCATGCAGGTTTCTACAGGAGATTTATATTAAATTTTGCTAAAATTTAAAAACCTCTTACTAATTATCTCTCCAGTAAGTCAAATGATATTACTTTAGATGAGAATGCTCTAGCGGCTTTTGAGGAGTTGAAGAGGGCACTCACACATGCACCCATTTTGCAAGCTCCAGATTGGAGTTTGCCATTTGAAATCATGTGCGATGCCTCTGATTATGCTGTAGGTGCAGTCCTAGGACGAGAGGAGAGAAAAAGAAACACGTGGCCATTTACTATGCTAGCAAAACTTTGGCTGATGCTCAGCGAAATTATTCAACCACTGAAAAAGAATTGTTGGCAGTTATTTTTGCTTTAGATAAATTTCGTTCATATTTACTTTGTAGTAAAATAATAGTTTATTCTGATCATGCAGCCATTAGATATCTTTTAACTAAGAAGGAAGCAAAACCAAGGTTAATTCGATGGATCTTATTGTTGCAGGGAATTTGACCTAGAAATTAGAGACAAAAAAAGGGTTGTGAAAATTTTTGTAGCGAGATAATCTTTCTAGGCTTAAAATAATTGATTCCTCACCTATCCAAGAGACGTTTCCCGATGAGCAGATCTTAGCCATCCAAACAGGGAAATATCCCTTGGTTTGCGCATATCGTTAACTATTTGGTTGCAGGGAAAAAAACTCCTCAAGGATGGAAATACACCGAAAAGAAAAATTCTTCAAGGACTTAAGGCATTATTTCAGGCGGAACAGAACTTTTTCCACCAAGGAGCTGATCAGATCTTGAGAAGATGCGTGCCGGAAGAAGAACAGTATAGCATCCTCAAATTCTGCCATTCCAACCCGGGGAGGAGGTCATTATGCAGCAAAGGTAACAGCCCACAAGGTACTAGAAAGTGGATTTTTATTGGCCGGCTATCTTTAAGGATGCATTAGATTTTTTTATTTAAAATGTCCACCATGTCAAGCAGCTCTTAACATAGACAAGAGAAATCATATGCCCTTAAAACCTATTTTTAGAAGTAGAAATCTTTGATCTATGGGGTATTGATTTCATGGGGCCATTTCCTAAAGTAAATGGGTATGAATATATTTTGATGGCTGTAGACTATGTCTCTAAGTGGGTAGAAGCTGTAGCTACTAGGACCAATACCAGTAAAGTGGTGTCTGAGTTTGTTGAATCTCACATATTTTGCAGATATGGATGTCCTAGGGCCATGATTAGTGATGGGGTGGTGGCGTACGACCCCCGTCGCCACCAAGGCATGATACTACGGCGCCGGAGGAGCCGACACCTACGCGCGTCCAGCCCCCTCGTCAGGCGAAGACGAAGGATTCCGAGTTTCACTACACCAAGTGAGACCCTCTTCTCGCCACGAGCTCGCGCGCGTAGATCTATCTTTCCCGTTTTCTCTTTATTATGTTTTATTTAGCCCGCACGTGTTTAAGCGGGCCTTTGCATGTCTTTCTCTCTCTCTTTAGGCCGCCGGGTGGGCTTCCCTCTGTTTCGGGACCCTAGCCTAAGGCCCTTTCCATTTTGTGAACATCTTATTCTATTTCTATGAGTATGGGTGTGGGTTGTGGGCCTCAAGCGGGCCCTTTCCCCTCTCGGCCCGCCAAGGGCTCTATAAGAGGGGAAGGGACCCCCCCACAAACC
This sequence comes from Lemna minuta, assembly GCA_024174645.1. Taxonomy (NCBI): domain Eukaryota; kingdom Viridiplantae; phylum Streptophyta; class Magnoliopsida; order Alismatales; family Araceae; genus Lemna; species Lemna minuta. Next base: position 4,829,801 of record CM044108.1, read on the forward strand.
CTAGCCGTCATTTGAGAAAAAAAGAAGGAAGATCCTCTTCTCGAGTGGCTGCTCATGGAAAGCTAGAGAAGGAGTCCAACCGCCGACGCCGCCGCCGCTGCCGCCGCATCGTACGTGCCGCCGCCGCCGCCGCCGCATCCGCCGCCACTCCTTGCTCTACCTCCGGGTGTGTTGAACGCCGCCGCCTTCGCCGCCGCTCCAAGCCGCCATTGCTGCCGCCTCCAAGCTCCGCCACCGCCGCCGCCGCGCTCAGCCGTCGCCGCCGCCGTCGCCGACCTTCGACGCCGCCGCCATCGCCGCCCAAAGCCGCCGCCAACGCCGCCGCGCGAGCCACCATCTCCCTGTTCGGGACGCCGCCGTGAACCGCCGCCGCCGCGCTCAGCGCCGCCGCCGCCCGAGCCGCCGCCTCCGAGCCTCTTCGCCCGCCGTCCCGCCGCCGTCGCACGCCCGTACGCCCCTCCTCCTGTTCTAGGGACGCCGCCCGGCCCGCCGACCACCGCCGCGCGCCGTCCCGCCCGCTGCCGCCGGACCTAGAAAGAAGACTCGAATGGACGATTCCCGCTGAGCCGACTCGGCGGGAATCGCTCGCCCCTGATCCAGCTCACGAGCCGCCCAGGTCCCCTCGCCGCGCCCGGCTCGAACCCGCCGATCCGATCCGGCCCGGCGGCCGCTCCAGCCACCCGGCACCCGAGCCGGCCCGAGCCCGCCGAGCCGACCAGCCCCGGCGACCGGCCCAGCCACCCCGCACCAGGCGGCCCGAGCCCGCCGAGCCGACCAGCCCCTGCGACCAGGGTCAGCCGCCCGAGCACCAAGCGGTCCGCTGGTCCGGGCAGCTGTCCCGACCCGGTTCGGCCCCGGTTAGGCCGGCCAGGCCCCAGACCGCCGAGCCAGGCCCAAGCCGGTCCTGCTCGCCCAGTCCGGTCCAGACCGAACCAGACCGGCCCAGGCCGGCCCTGACCGGCCCAGACCGGTCCACTCCGGCCCCAAACCGGTCCAGACCGGTCCAGACCGGCCCCCAAAGGCCTCAAACCGGTCCGGACCGGCCCTAGCTGTCCCAGTCGGCCCAGACCACCCCCTGTCCGTCCCGGGCCCGCTTGGACGCCGCCTCCCGCCTCCCGTGACGTGCGCTCGACTCGCTCGCCCCATCTCATCGCCACGCCGCCCGCGCCAACCGCCCCTCCGCGTACCTACGCCGAGCTCGCCGGCGTCAGAGCATTGCTGCCGCGCTCGAGCGACCTCCCTCGCCTCGGCCAGGCAGGGCTCGCGCCCGCAGGGTTAGGCATTCATCCCCCTTTACTTCACTTTGAAGTCTATATTTCCTTCAGTACTTCCCGCATTTGTCTCCACCGCCCTCGGGCCTAGTTAGGTTGAGTGACGTCAGGGTTCGGGATTGGGATCGTGGATCCGGTCGCCGGGTTGACGATCGAGCTGCTCCGACGACCCGAGGTTGCTCTCTCCCCTGCATCGACGAATCTGGGAGGACTCCCGCCCCATCCTACTCGGCGTACCCCAGGATCGCCGTGACGACGCCTTGGTCGGTTGACTGCTTGTGGAGACCTAGATATCATCGCATCAATTAGAGCACGTAGATCTCCCCTTTCCTAGTTTCCCCTTAGCGGACCTTAGCGCCGGACCGATTCACCCCGTCGGTCCTGCATCATCTTGGTATCAGAGCACAGGCTGTGGTCGCTCGACTGCGCTCGCCGCCTCTGTTCCATTTCATATTCCGCACTTAGTATCATACATTCATATAGTTAGTTAGATTATCCTTCACGCATCATACATCACACTAGGGATAGCCCCTCCTTCCATAGCCGGGTACTAGCCATGGTTGTCGAGACGCGCTCTGCCAGAGCCGCGGTTCGAGAGGGATCTTTATCCCCACCACGGGATCCTCAGGGTCCCGCGGGCATTCCGATGCCCGACGGCGGGATGGAAGGTGTTCGCCTTCCTCCTCCGCCCCCAGTTCGCACCGGGTTCGGTGGCCGGATCTCTCCGAGACCGGACCTACCTACCCCTCACTCGTCCGATGGACGATCGACCCGTGCTCACTCCCCCGTCGCTCGATCACGACGACAGCGCTCAGGAAAGGCCCCAGCGATGACTACAGATGATCGGCCTTCCACCAGCCAGCCTCGACGCGGAGGACGTGACCGACCCCGATCGCCTTCCATAGGCGACCCCCACTTTTCCACGGCGGATCTTCACCGCACGGTGAGCGCCGTCCTAGATCAGTTGGGAGTCCCGATCCCATCCACTTCGGGTCGCATGGCCCCCCAGCGACATCCGCTTGGGCCTGAGCGCCCCACGGGTGACGTACGAGCACTTGATGAGTGGGATCGACGACCTAGCCCACGGAGGGGTCCCCACGAGCGGACCCCATACCCAGATAGGCGATATGATGATCGCCCGGCTCAGGGTGGCCCCTCGAGGGACTACCACCCGGACGAGCCCTGCCAGAGAGGTGCCCGTCCCTACGATGATCGCTGCGATTATCGAGGTGATCGCGCACCAGTGGTCTCCGCATACGGAGCTCAGGATTATAGGTACCCTGACCGCCGAGCAGATCCGATCCGCCCCCGTGATCCCTATCACGAGGGCGAGTACACCACCGGCGCTCGAGGAGACCAGCATCGCCGCGGAGACTACGATCCCCGACCGGAGTATTCCCGATATGATCGTGACATTCCCCAGCGCGCACCACCGCGCACGGACTACGCCGACCCCTACGATCGGGAGTATGATCACCGGCGACACCCCAGCCCACCACGACATCTTCAGGACGATCGAGATTACCACGACGGGCGTGATGACCCCGATCGTCGACGAGAGGACCATCGCATACGGATGCAGAAGAGCGTGAGGGTTGAGGTCCCTGTCTTTGATGGTTCTCGAGAACCCAAAGACTTCATTGATTGGGAGTCCAGCATGAACTCTTATTTCCGCTGGTACAGTATGGACACGACCTCTGCGTTGAGTACGCGAGAGATGAGACAGCGGACAGGCCAAGATCTTACGGGAGAAGCGAGTATCTAGCCGCCGGAGGCGGGGCTCCCGATCACCACCTGGGCCGAGATGGTCCAGAAGCTGCGGAACAAGTATGTTCCGCGACAGTACGAGGCGACACTCTTCCTATCGTGGCTTGACCTTCGACAGGGCAAGTCACCTGTGCGGGATTATATACAGACTTTCGAGGAGTGTCGGATGAGGTGCCGATTCGTGGAGGACCCACGGATCGTCATTGGCCTTTTCACGCACGGGCTGACCACCCGTCTTCGGAATGAGGTGCTTAAGAGCTGTCCTTCCGAAGTTGATGAGGCCTACCGCATCGTGGAGCATATGGAGAGGCCAGGAGACGACGCCCCGGTGACGACGACCCCTCAGACCACCCGGGCCCCATTCACCCGCTCCACGACGGCTCCCACCCCATCCCAGCCTCGACCTAGTGGCGGGAACAGCCGGACTGTCCCGCCCACTTCAGTGGGGTCAGCCCCAGCTCCACGAGCCGCGACGACGGACTCGTCCCTCCGCACGACCGCCGTTGCCCCTCCACCCATCACGTGTTTCAAGTGCCAGGGTAAGGGACATCGGGCCAGCCAGTGCCCGTCTTCGAACCTGCTCATCGGGTTAGAAGACGACGCCCCGGACTACCAGGTAGATGATGACGTCGGAGGAGACGACGTCTACGTCGCTGACGATGGGCTAGAGGAGGAGTGCTTGGATCCCGACGTCATTGGCACCATAGAGATCACTCCCGTGGTTTCCTCTCAGCTCCCGACGACACACCAGGAGGCTTTGGTAGCCAGTATCGTCGTGCCGACGCCCAGCTGCGACGGCCCGCTGACTCGGTCTCCCTTGGGTCTTACGAGAGGCGACGACATTTCCAGCGAGGACGTCTACATTGCCGCCGACGGACTAGAGGAGGATTGCCTGGATTCGGACGTCCTTGGCTACATCAGGATCGCCCGTGCTACGTCTTCCCCCTCCCCCTCGGCACCCCACGGATCCCCGGTAGTCAGCATCGCCGTGCCGAGCCCCAGCAGTGGCACTCCAGGGCCCCAGCCCTCCCCGGACACGATCTCCGGAGCCCGACCCCCATCAGCGAGGACCCGCGCCGCGCCCACGACGACACCCGGCGCCTCCTCCCCGACGGCGGATCAGGCCGGTACTTCGTCACCGACCCCTGATCCAGTAGCCGATTGCGCACTTCGCACATCGATCTTTTACACTTATGTGAAGATCAATGGGCAAGTGTGCAAGTTGATAGTCGATAGCGGCAGCTGCGTCAACGCCGTGTCAGATACGATGATTCCACGGCTAGGGCTATCGACTCACCAGCACCCGACACCCTACGACGTGTCTTGGATCGATACTACGTCTCTACTGTGAGACTCCGAGTAGAGTGCCTTTGCGGATCAGCACTTATGACGATATAGTGCTTTGTGCGATGTTATCCCGATGAAAATCGGGAGCATCATACTTGGGCGACCGTGGTTATATGACCACGACGTCCCAGGTGGCAGGAAGGGCAAACACTTGCACCTTCATGCACCGTGGCCGTAGAGTTGTGTGGGTCCCCTACACCGCCCGGCCACTTGCTCGCGCCTACCGCCACCTCGAGTTGGGCTTATGGTGGTTCGAGGTCCGGGAGTTCCAGCGAGTATCCGGGACGAGCTCGCGAGACACACCGGTTTGTTTTTGCCTTAGCTCTTGACGTCCCCACCGGAGCTGACCCACCTACACCTTCCCCGAGGCTGAGCCGATCCTAGCGGAGTTCGGAGACGTATTCCCGGAGGATCTGCCCGGCGAGTTGCCGCCGATGCGCCATATCCCGGCACGCGATCGATCTCGTGCGGGAGCTTCCCTCCCGAACCTGCCCCACTACCGGATGGAGCCCGCACGCTACGAGGAGTTGTGGCGACGGAGTTCGGGAGGCTGTTGGCGAAAGGGTCTCATCCCGGGAGAGCCTTAGCCCCTGCGCGGTACACTGCCCTTCTTGCGCCAAAGAAGGATGGTACTGGCGCATGTGTTGTGATAGCCGTGCTATCAACGGGATTACGGTCAAGTACCGTTTTTCCGATCCCGCGCCTTCGGGGACTTATTCGACATGATGGCAGGGTCCGTAGTCTTCTCAAAGATTGATTTGAGAAGCGGATACCATCAGTACGGATTCGCCACGGAGATGAGTGGAAGACCGCCTTTAAGATAAAGGGACGGTCTATATGAGTGGCGAGTGATGCCGTTCGGTCTCTCGAACGCGCCTAGTACGTTCAGCGGCTGATGAATGAGGTCTTGCGCCCATTCATTGGCAAATTTGTCGTCGTCTACTTCGACGACATGCTTATCTACAGCCGCAGTCGAGAGGACCACCACCACCATCTCCGCGAGGTCTGCGATGCACTTCGACGGGAGAAGCTTTTACGCTCACCCGAAGAAGTGCTACTTCTTACGACCGAGGGTTTCCTTTCTAGGATTCATCGTGTCAGCTCTTGGTGTGTCCGCCCGATCCGGAGAAGGTGCGAGCCATTTCGTCATGGCCGCGACCTTCCCACCATCCACGACATTCGGAGCTTCCTTGGATTGGCGACGTTCTATCGCGGTTCGTCCCAGAACTTCAGTTATGTGACGGCACCGATCACGGATTGCCTCAAGCTGGATACTTTCCAGTGGACTGAGGCAGCCGAGCAGGCCTTCAGTCGATTGAAGGCCTTGATGACCCAGGCACCGGTCCTACGGTTACCCGACTTCGGGAAGGTGTTTGAGGTCGCCTGCGACGCTTCCGGCGTTGGCATCGGGGGTGTCCTGAGCCAGGATGGCCACCCCGTGGAGTTCTTCAGCGAGAAGCTGAATGACGTCAGGCTCCGGTACTCTACATACGATAAGGAGTTCTATGCCGTCATTCAGGCTTTGCGCCACTGGCGTCACTATCTCCTGTCCAAGGAGTTCGTGCTCTTCTCGGACCATGAGGCCCTGAAGTATCTCCACTCGCAGCAGAAGCTCAGCGACAGACACGCACGTTGGGTGGAGTATCTGCAGGACTACACGTTCGTCATCCGCCACAAGAAGGGCAAGGATAACGTGGTCGCAGACGCGTTGAGCCGCCGGGCACATCTACTCACTTTGGTGAGGGTGTAGGTTACCGGATTCGAGTCCGTCAAGGACTCATACTCGACGTGCCCCGATTTCGGCCCCGTTGTCCAGGCCCTCGAGCTTGGCCCCAGTCAGGAGCACCGTGACTACCTTCGGACAGAGGGTTACCTATTCTTCAGGAATAGGTTGTGCGTTCCTCGCACATCGCTCCGGGATCATCTCACTTGGGAGTGCCATTTCGGAGGTCTTGCCGGCCATTTCGGCCGAGACAAGACGATTACGGCTGTAGAACAGCAGTTCTATTGGCCGAGTTTGAAGCGCGATGTCGGGAACATCGTCGCTCAGTGCAGGGTGTGCGCCTTCGCCAAGCAGGTCAAGAAGAATGCTGGCCTCTACACACCGCTTCCCGTCCCGACACGACCATGGGACGACGTGAGCATGGACTTCGTGCTCGGACTACCTCGCACGGTTCGTCACCATGATTCCATCATGGTGGTAGTGGACCGCTTTTCGAAGATGGCCCATTTTGTGCCATGTTCGAAGACGGCTGATGCCACGAGAGTGGCCCAGCTGTATTTCCGGGAGATAGTTCGCTTACATGGACTGCCCAAGTCCATCGTATCGGATCGCGATGTTCGTTTCACGAGTCACTTCTGGCGGACGCTGTGGAGCATGTTGGGGACCAAGCTAAAGTTCTCGACGGCGTACCACCCTCAGACCGACGGCCAGACAGAGGTCGTCAATCGGAGTTTAGGAAACTTACTCCGATCTTTGGTGGGGGATAACCTCACCACCTGGGATCTAGTTATCCCACGTGCCGAGTTTGCGTATAACGCCTCGGCGAACCGCACCACTGGCATGAGTCCATTCGAGGTTGCCCATGGCTTAGTACCCCGCAAACCTCTAGATCTAGCGCCAGTAGACCCCCACATTAGAGCCTCAGAGGATGGCGTTACATTTGCCCGAGCATGTGAGTGAGTTGCATGCATACATTCATGATAGCATCACTCGGCAGAATGCAGCGTACAAGCGGGCTGCCGACTTGCATCGTCGTCACGGGAGTTTCGAGGTGGGTGACCAGGGTGATGGTTCGGTTGAGACCTGAGAGATACTCTCCGGGCACGGCTACGAAGCTTCATGCTCGTAGCGCGGGCCCGTTCGGGTCTGTCTCGCGTGGGCGAAACGCCTACGTCGTCGGCATTCCTCCTTCGTGGGGAATCAGCTCGACCTTCAACGTGGCGGACTTGGCCACTTATTCAGCTCTACCACCTCATGATCAGCCTTCCAGCCCAGGCCCCTTCTCGGAGAGCGAGTTTGCCCCGTGAGTCCACTCCCCCGGTACTACCACCCGATTGGCATGAGCAGGTAGAGGAGGTGCTGCAGGAAATAATTGACTTCACGGGGGATGGTGCTCGCGGAGGTTCTTCGTGCGTTAGCAGGGGACGCCCGGCAGAGGATGACGCGTGGATCACGGAGGGCGACTTGGCACGCCTACGACCGGACCTGCTCGAGCCGCTGCCCGACACACCCGCTAACTCGACGGAGTCGAGTTCTTCCGACCCCGGGAGGATTGGTGGCGTACGACCCCCGTCGCCACCAAGGCATGATACTACGGCGCCGGAGGAGCCGACACCTACGCGCGTCCAGCCCCCTCGTCAGGCGAAGACGAAGGATTCCGAGTTTCACTACACCAAGTGAGACCCTCTTCTCGCCACGAGCTCGCGCGCGTAGATCTATCTTTCCCGTTTTTCTCTTTATTATGTTTTTATTTAGCCCGCACGTGTTTAAGCGGGCCTTTGCATGTCTTTTCTCTCTCTCTTTAGGCCGCCGGGTGGGCTTCCCTCTGTTTCGAGACCCTAGCCTAAGGCCCTTTCCATTTTGTGAACATCTTATTCTATTTCTATGAGTATGGGTGTGGGTTGTGGGCCTCAAGCGGGCCCTTTTCCCTCTCGGCCCGCCAAGGGCTCTATAAGAGGGGAAGGGACCCCCACAAACCCTAGCCGTCATTTGAGAAAAAGAAGGAAGATCCTCTTCTCGAGTGGCTGCTCATGGAAAGCTAGAGAAGGAGTCCAACCGCCGACGCCGCCGCCGCTGCCGCCGCATCGTGACGTGCCGCCGCCGCCGCCGCATCCGCCGCCACTCCTTGCTCTACCTCCGGGTGTGTTGAACGCCGCCGCCTTCGCCGCCGCTCCAAGCCGCCATTGCTGCCGCCTCCAAGCTCCGCCACCGCCGCCGCCCAGCGCCGGCCGCCGCCGCCGTCTGCCGACCTTCGACGCCGCCGCCATCGCCGACCTTGACGCCGCCGCCATCGCCGCCCAAAGCCGCCGCCAACGCCGCCGCGCGAGCCACCATCTCCACCGTTCGGGACGCCGCCGCGACCGCGCCGCTCGCGCTCGGCGCCGCCGCTGCCCGGCCGCCGCCTCCAGCCTCTTCGCCCGCCGTCCGCCGCCGTCGCACGCCCGTACGCCCCTCCTCTGTTCCCGGGGACGCCGCCCGCCCGCCGACCACCGCCGCGCCGCTCCGCCCGCTGCCGCCGGACCTAGAAAAGAAGACTCGAATGGACGATTCCCGCTGAGCCGACTCAGCGGGAATCGCTCGCCTGAGTCCCAGCTCACCGAGCCGCCCGAGTCCCCTCGCCGCGCCCGGCTCGAACCCGCCGATCCGATCCAGCCCAGCGACCGGCCCAGCCACCCAGCACCAGGCCGGCCCGAGCCCGCCGAGCCGACCAGCCCCTGCGACCGGGTCAGCCGCCCAGCACCAGGCGGTCCGCTGGTCCGGGCCAGGCTGTCCCGGCCCAGTTCGGCCCCGGTTAGGCCGAGCCGCCCGAGCCGGGCCGACGGCCCTAAGCCGGTCTGCTCGCCCCGGTCCGGTCCAGGCCGAGCCAGACCGCCCAGGGCGGCCACTGACCCGGCCCGAGACAGGTCCACTCCGCCCCCAAACCGGTCCAGACCGGTCCAGACCGGCCCCCAAAGGCCTCAAACCGGTCCGGACCGGCCCTAGCTGTCCCAGTCGGCCCAGACCACCCCCTGTCCGTCCCGGGCCCGCTTGGACGCCGCCTCCCGCCTCCCGTGACGTGCGCTCGACTCGCTCGCCCCATCTCATCGCCACGCCGCCCGCGCCAACCGCCCCTCCGCGTACCTACGCCGACTCGCCCGGCGTCCGACATTGCTGCCGCGCTCGACGACCTCCCTCGCCTCGACCGACCGGGCTCGCGCCCCGCAGGTTAGGCATTCATCCCCCTTTACTTCACTTTGAAGTCTATATTTCCTTCAGTACTTCCCGCATTTGTCTCCACCGCCCTCGGGCCTAGTTAGGTTGAGTGACGTCAGGGTTCGGGATTGGGATCGTGGATCCGATCGCCGGGTTGACGATCGAGCTGCTCCGACGACCCGAGGTTGCTCTCTCCCCTGCATCGACGAATTTGGGAGGACTCCCGCCCCATCCTACTCGGCGTACCCCAGGATCGCCGTGACGACGCCTTGGTCGGTTGACTGCTTGTGGAGACCTAGATATCATCGCATCAATTAGAGCACGTAGATCTCCCCTTTCCTAGTTTCCCCTTAGCGGACCTTAGCGCCGGACCGATTCACCCCGTCGGTCCTGCATCATGGGGGGTCTCATTTTGTCAATCATGCTTTTAGAAGTATTTTGAAGAAACATGGTGTCCACCATAGAATCACCTCACCATATCACCCACAAGCCAATGGGCAAATTGAATTATGCAATAGAGAAATTCAGAAGATCCTCAAAAAAATCGTTAAGCCCAAAGGAAGAGATTGGTCCAATCGATTAGATGAAGCTTTATGGGCCTATAGGACAGCCTACAAAACACCCCTAGGAATGTCTCCATTTAGATTGATTTTTGGGAAACCATGTCACCTCCCCTTAGAGTTGGAGCATAAAGCCCTATGGGCTATTAAACAACTAAATCTGTCATTAGATGAAGCAGGAAAATGCCGGATGCTCCAACTCCAAGAACTTGAAGAAATCAGGAATGAGGCGTATGAAAATTCAGAAATTTATAAAGCCAAAATGAAGACCTTCCATGACAAGAACATTAAAAGAAGGTCTTTCTCAAAGGGAGAAAAGGTATGGCTTTATAATTCGAGATTGAAACTCTTCCCGGGAAAGTTTAAAAGTAGGTGGGATGGACCTTTCATAGTGGAAGAAGCTTATGAAAATGGGGCTGTTTTACTGACCAACCCTAGTACCCATAAAAGCTTCACTGTTAATGGACAGAGGCTGAAACCTTATTTACAACATGATCCACCCCATTCGCTCATTAACATTCCACTAACTAGTCCTACCAATAGTTAGAAATCCGTCGATCGAAATGATTTAACTTCTTTCCTTTTTAGTTATTTCCCATGTTTGCATGTGTTTTGTTTTCTGTGTTCTGTTTCTTATCTTTTCAGGAATAAAAAAAAAAAAAAAAAGAGGAGGAAGGAGGAGCCACCACTCAGTAGTCAACCATGATGAGAACAGCTAAAGACAAACAGCAAGAACTTGACAGAGGAATTTCAGAAGCGCGTCACCCCCTGTTTGTGTCTTCTAAACCTTTCCATTTACTTTTCATGCATTGAGGATAATGCGCCATTTAAGTAAGGGGGGAGCTCTTTTGATTTTTCCTATTTCAAAATCCTTTAAATTATTATTATTATTATTTTTTTTACAGTAAGATGGGGGGTATCTACATGTACATGAATGTAAGACTCAATGCCAAATGGCTAGGTTACATAGTGGTGTGTGTAGAAGGTGGAAAAATCAAAGGATAGAAGCACTATGACCCTAAGGGTGGAGTGATGAGTGAAATTGTGAATCCCCACTACATCATTAGTACATCTTAGCCGATCCTATTTAGGACTTACTCTCTTGCTAGGTGAATCCTATTTGGAAGTAGGAGGCGATCATTATCTAAGTCCTTAGCACATAAGTTCTTTGCTTCCCCTACCCATCAATCAACCACTCACCTTCATCCTGTCCACCGTTCATCCCTCCATTTCTTGTAATTACCCTTCCACTATATGAAACCTTATCCCTACCATCACCTGAAGGATCACCAAGGGTATGTCTACCTTCCAAGTCCGTCTATCTCCCTTTCCACAATATCACATTGATATTGCCTCTTCACCACTTGTCTTTCTATTTTCACTCTCCATCTTCTCATCCTACTCTTCAATTCTTTTCATACTACCTCCATCTCATGATTATCATCAGTCCTCATATTTTTTTAAGCATTGTTAAGCATGATGTTTTGGATTATTCATTATGACTCTTCATTCGTCCTAAAAAGTCAGACAGCAGAAAACGAGAGAGAACGTAAAACAGAAATCAAAAAAAAAAAAAGGGAAAAATGAGCTATCAGGATGTTGCATCATTATCTCATGGCTCTAGGGTGATAAATGAGCTTGCATCGCATTTGACTATTTCATGTTGGTCATCTTTTCTTCAAATTAACCCCTATTTCTATCTTCCTCATTTCTTCTAAAATCTTGGGAGGAGACTACCTTAGGTGATGCATCTTTAATCCATCCACTTGAATCATTACTCATGCGTGCCATCCATCCTTATCTTCTCACTTACTACTATTAACTACCCTTAACTTAGCATCCGCACCACCTTCTTGCATCATGCTGCCATCATTCTGTGCTAAATAAGGAGGAGGTAATGATCGGCCTCATACTTTCAGGCAGGAGGAAAGCTAGTGAGAGGGACAAGCCCTAGGTAGCCACTATCCGAGAGAGAGTGACCTTGCTTGCGAGAGATGTGAGGTCCACCATCACTGAGCGAAGGGAGGTGCCCTAAGGTCATAGTGTCATACCCAGAGAGAAGTACATCTTTCTTCTCATTCCATTAGCTCTTTCCAAACCAAGAGGCATTGAGTCATGCATTCCTAAAAAGGCTTTTACCCAAATTATAGTGAGAGTGTTATTCGTGGCTGGTGATTGATATCTCTGACATCTCCTACAGGGAAATCTTCAATAAGCGTGAGAGAGATGGTGAAAGGGAAATTAATTGAGCATTGCTATGGGACTAGCAATGGTCTTAGCTGGGGGGTATTTGATGAGTCACAAATTTTAGTGATAAAACATGCTTTTGTAATGAATTTTTGATGCAATCCTTTATGTTTATTCGCATGTTTTATCTACAATCTAGCATGACATGGTGATTTTTATGAATTTCAGACCTTGCTTTAAACCTATGCGTACTTATGTATTTTTAAAAAGAATTTGAAGGCTTAGGTGGAGACATGAGCCCAAGGAGCTAGGGGAGACAGTCCAAGCAATGTTGGAGCAGCCCATGAAGATGTCAATAGAGGAATAGAGAGGCCCATTAAGACCCAAAAAGGGGCAAGAGAAGAGGATCCAGATTGCTGAAGCCGGGAGATCCAATGGCCCATTTTTCTTCTCTCTTTCCCGATTTAAAGGCTTAGGGTTCCTGGAGAAGAAGCCGTCATTTTTGGATTCAGACCAGCCTGAGTTGGAAGCCTGCGTGCAGCTGAATCTATGGCCCTCTTACCCGAGTAAGAGCTAGGAGGAACAAGGGCGTCCAGATCTGCTGGAGAGGAAGAGGAAGAGGAGACCCTTAGGCCTCGACGGGTGTGACAAAAGGCATTTCCCTCTCAGTCTCTTCCTCGTCCCTTTTTTCCTTCCTTTTCTGCAGGTTATCCTCGTGGCAGGTAGCCCACGTGCAGAGCTCGCTAAGCCACCGGCATTCCCCAAGCCTCGTCCTGCAATCTAGATTTCAGGAGACTTCGAGTTGGGGTTGCCGCGTTACAGCCGCTGTCCGCCGGCAGCAACATCGTTCCTTAGGTTCAAAAAGAAAAAAAAAAAAATACTTTCTTCTCTTCACGACGCTACTCAGCATTATTTTGTTGTTCGGTTTTTTTTACTTTTGAGTTAAATAGGATTCCGTGTCTTGTTCTTCACTAATATAGATTATCGTAACTGCATTGAGATCGTAGGGGATATCACGATCCTCCCCAAGTCCATTTCTGAGATCGACCTTCGATTAGAAAACGAAAAAAATTCTGTTCCGTCTGAACTTGCTCCTCTCCTCGCGCTCTCGAGTTTTTTTACCGCCTGCATTCGGGCATCCGCCCCAAACAAATTTCGGAAGTCGATTTTGAGTCACGAAGTTTCACGAAATGAACTCCGGATTCCGTCGTTTCCGCAGCCGAGCTTTGCTCAAGAAATGTTAGCTGGAATCGGTTTAAAAAAAACTTGCGTTTTCCAAAAAAAAAAAAAATACCTATCTCACCTGTTGAATCGCCCCTTGCGACTGTCGTGTCCCACCTGTCGTTGCACGACTATCCACTGCCGACGCCATCTTCAGGTACGTTTCCTCCGTAAAATAAATCTCCGAAATCGGTTTTGAGTCAAAACCGATTTCACGTAAGTCATTTTCAGTTGTGCATCGTTGAGTTCTGTCCCCGCATCATCCCATCCTCTTTCGTTTTGATCGTCTCTAGTTCTTCTCCTTCTTATTTTTATTCTAGTTCTCTTCAATATTAATTATCCTCTCCTGTCATCTCAGTCCGTATCGTTCGTTTGTCTGCTCCCTTCCTATTATTCTTTTCCTTGTTTTATTCCTCACCTCTCCGTATTCTCTTCCTATCGTCTTCGTATTTCATTCTCTCCCACCGTCGTGGTTTTCGACCCTCTGCACACATTACCGTTATTCTTCCCCTCTCTAAATTCTGTTGACATATTCCGCATTTTCTGTGATCTCTCTCTTCTGTCTTACCAGTCACTTTTAGTCATGGGAGGCCTCTCCTCGTGCTAACAGTCGTATCAGCCACCTCGCAACGATCGATTTATTATTCCTATCTCAACTTTACTCCTCTTTCCTCAGTAACTCTCTTTTATCGCCTTGTTCTTTGTGTTTCTAATCCATCTCATAAGTCACGTGGAATTTATCTTGCTTTCATCGAGAAAGTTTTAATTATTAAGTAAATCTCTAGCATATATATTTCTTTGCTCTCCTTAGCATTCTCAAGCTCTAGTCTTCTAAGAAATATTTCAAACACTCTCTAAATATTCTAGAAAATTCTCGTCTCGAATTGGAAATTCACTAGCCAATTACCTGCTCTCTGTGGATCGACCCTTGCTTGCCCTAGGCTCGTGAGGTTTATAAATGTGTTGCGTAAGCTTAAATACTCACACGACGTAACAATTATTCATATTGTTTATCACTAATTAGTACTACAATTTGAGCTTATCAGACTGCTTGCTCCCGTGTCAAGATACCACATACACTCATCATGTGGGTTATTTGTTCCTTGTAGTAGTAGTTCCCCACACTCATCAGACACAACCATCATAAGAGCCGATTCTTCTTCGGTTTCTTCTGAGATATTCACCTTCTCTTCTTTACCTTTCTTCTTTGTGTCTAAATAGCACTCATCCGCGAAGTGTCCCATTTTTTAACAATTGTAACACTTTACTTTTGACTTATCAAACGGCTTTCTCTCTTCTTCCTCTTTGTCATTCTTTGAAAATCTGCCTCGTCCGCGGCCTCTTCCTCTCCCTCTGCTCGTTCCTCTTCCTCTTCCTCTTGAAGAAGACCCTCGATTGGTCTTCTTGGACTGATTAAAAGCCCGAGTAAGTAGGACTTGCTCTTCTTCCCTTGAATCTCTCTCTTGGAGTCTCTGTTCATGCACTCTCAAAGACCCGATCACCTCATCAACACTTAATGCTCTCATATTCCCAAATTGTTCAAGAGAAAAAGTTAGAGAATCATACTTCACCGGCATTGATCGGAGGAGTTTCGCCACTGCTTCTTTCTCCTCCAATCGCTCTCCCAAATCCCTTAATTCGGAGATGATTTTGGTGAAGCGAGATGAGAGGTCACTTACCTTCTCATCTTTCTTCATCGCAAGATTCTCGAATTCTCGCTGCAATGACTGGATCTTGGACTTAACAACATGATCTACTCCCACGTGGAGTATTTTGATCATTTCCCAATTCTCCTTTGCGGACTTCTTGACATCCAACTGAAAAGAAACAGACTCGGAGATGGAATTTAGGATGGCCGAGAGAGCTTGTCGATCCTTTTTCCGGTTAGTTTTGATTTCGGTGATGGAATCCCATAATCCGTGCCCTTCCAGGTAAACTTCCATCCTCATCGCCCATAGGCGATAGTTGGTGGATGTCAGTGCAAAGATTGAAGACGTCACTGCTTCAATTCTTGGCACAAGTTCTTGAATGGTGCTTGAATCTCTTCCGGATGAACCTCCTTTCTTTGGCATCTCAAAGATTTTGAACGTGGCTCTGATACCACTTGTTGGCGATAGATAGATTTGGATGCGAAATTTTGAGGAGGATTTAGACACTCAAGATTGGGAACAAACTCACAACTCTATTGAAAACAAGAACACACTCGATGGTATTTTCATATACCGCACTCATACATTGGCATTTCATCGAACACCTATTTATAGGAAGAAATAGAAAAAAACGGTCGTAACGGCTCGGTCCACGTGGCGCGCGCATCTCCGTCATAACTCCACTTTGTAGACGGCTGAGATTAGATCTCCTCGATAGTAACTGGAGGTAACGCCAAAGCTGTCGTTTGTGAGATGAACGGCTGGATTAAAATCTCACAGTCTCGAGTTTCTTTTGTTCTCGCACATGGGCATTGTCGGTCGGTGATGAGATTGACTCTCATTCTTAAAACCCATCATATTCTTTGACGCATCCACGTGTCTCTTGAAGTGTTCAGTCATCTTTGATAAGCTATTGCTCGATACGTCGGTAACGGAATTCCATTATCGGCACAGTCATCCTCGGTCATATGTTGACCGTTCGCGATTCCGTCATGCCCGCTTCATACAGTTTCGTCAGGTCTTCAGTGTTGTTCAGCAGTCGTGATGACCTTCCTTCTTTCTGATATTTTCTCTTTCCCACATCAGTAGGACTAGATTGCGTGGAATAAATGAACTTGAGACGTCTTCATCAGTTGTAGAAGTGATAGAAGAGGGAGAGTACTGATCCTCGGACTGTTCTTTCTTGATGGTAATCTTTTTTTGCAGTTGTAACGCTGTGGAGATAATGTCGCTGCTTGTATGATGGTGAGATGATAGATGTTGTCTCTTTTCTCAGTCGGAAGATGTCATTTCAAAGGAGAGAAGGCTGAAACGGGTGAGGATATTGTTGACGGATTTCTTTCCTTCATTATGGAATTTCTTTTCTTCAGTACGAATTTCCTTTAAGTTGACTGTCTTCATAGCTCTATAGAAACCGTGAATATCTTTACTGTAGTTGTCCTAATGTTCATCCTAAGTAGATCGTGTTCTTGTTGTCTTTGTCTTGAGATAGAATCCATAGATATCAATAACACTTAGATCTCGCTATAATCTTAACTATAGGTGGTCTTCAAAGGGAGAAGGAAATATCACAATGGTGTTCCTATTGATGTTTCTTGAGATCATTATTCATAACTATACAAGGTACCTATGATATGGTGGATATGGTTTGGAAATTAGGAACCTATATCAAGGTAGAAGGTGGTTGACTTGGTCCATTCAAGGAATTCTAAGTTTCTAAGGATAGAAGGCTAATTTCTTTTGACCAAGTCAATCTTTAGATATGTATAAAATAGGAAAAGGAGGAGGGAAGATCATTCCCTTAAGATCTACACTCTCTTTAATTATTTAGAGAGGTTGTCTTTATCCATTTAATGAATGGATAATTTTTCAAATTGGCAGATAAGGAGGAGGAGGAGGAGGATAGGTTCACTTAGAACCCTTGTGTTCATGTTTCAAAATAATTCTCCATCACTTACCCTCATGGATAAGTAAAACTCACATAGATCCAATCCCTTGTCTTAAGCTCAATTGACTAAGAGTCCTCTATTTACCTATGGGTAAGATTTATTCACCAAGAATCCTCCCCTAACCCTAAAGTAATCCTGATTCACTGAGAGTCCTCCACTTACCCACATGTAAGTGTGACTTGCTAAGAGTTCTTGACTCACCCTAAAGTAAGTTTGACTCACCAAGAGTCTTTTTGCCCACGAGTAAGTTTAACTCACCAAGACTCCAATACTCACCTTAGAGTTAACCTAACTCACCCAAAGTCGTCCACTTACTTGTGATTTCCTATCTAATCTAATCTAATTTAGCCCCCCCCCCTTAACCTTCCTGTGGGCCCAACACAGTTAGCACCACGTAGTCACCACGTGGTTCCGCATCGGTTCCCATGGTGCCGCCATGTGTCCGCGTCGTGCCACGTTACCTCGCGCGGGTCCAGAGCATTAAAAACCCATTTTGCGATGTTTTTAAGCTTCTAAAATTCCGAAAAATACCTAAAAAATAAAAAAAATAAAAAAAATATAAACTTTAGAAATTCATAACTTCATTTCTAGAACTCTTTTTGTCTCAAATTTTCTCCATTGGATCAAAAATTAAGCCTTCTTTAATCCATGCCCCTGAAATATAAATTTTATGAAGAAAATAGGATGAATTCAAAGTAATGTTAAGTCAACCCCTTTGAAGTTCCATTTTGATTCATCTCATCATTCTCTTCCTCTAATTTCTTCTTTTAATCATCCACTAGCGTCAAAATAAAATCGAGAAAAATAGTTAATTTTCAATTTGTTGACCTTGAAAAAGTTCAAACATCAATAAAACTCATAATTAACCCTAAATAATGAAAAAAAACATGAACTTTAGTAAAATGGCATAACAATGGAGAAAATTCATAAAACTATGATAACATGCATCATAATTACATAAGATAAGCATGAATATTAGTTAAATATGATAAGAATTCAAGTTAAATATGTATCTTATCACACGCCCCAACTTAAATCATTGCTAGTCCCTTAGCAATGGAAACATAAAGAGTGCGTAATAGGACTAACAAATGACCTCAGAAAATCATCGGTTAAGCATTGATAGAATCTGAAATGAATGTTCTACCTTAAATGATGTCAAGAAGAAAGTAGTGCACTAGAAACTTAGGGTCACGACATTCCTCCGGTGAACACTTTAATCCACCAAATAAACCAAGAATTCCTCTTGCTCTACATACTAATAAAAATATACATATATTAAGGAAATGATTCACCTTACCAAATCATTTATTGATTTCTGCTAGCACTATGGAAACGAATGATAAAGGCGCAAGAAGTAGAAACAAGGATCATCCTTTTCATACATAATGGCTATAAAATTGAATCGGCTAAAACACATGGGAGACAGCTTACCATTCTAATTCTACTTTATTTTCTTTTTCTGTCATCCTAATTCTACTTAGATTTTTTTTATAATGTCCTAATTCTACTTGCTGCAAGCCTTTTTAAGAAGAGGGTGATGCAGGACCAACGGGGTGAATCGGTCCGGCGCTAATATCCTCTAAGGGGGAACTAGGGACGGGAGAACTACGTGTACTAAATGATGTATGATGTCTAAAATCTCCTCAAGCAGCCAACCTTCCGGCGCGTCGTCACAGTGCTCCTGGGGTGCGCCGAGTAGGATGGAGCGGAAGTCCTCCCAGATCCGTCGATGCAGGAGAGAGAGCAGCCTCGGGTCGTCGGGGGGAAGCTTGATCGTCAACCCGGCGGCCGGATCCACGATCCCAATCCCGTACCCTGACGTCACTCAACCTAACTAGGTCCGAGGGCGGTGGAGACAAGTGCGGGAAGTACTGAAGGAAATATAGAACTTCAAAGTAAGAGAAAGGGGGGGATGAATGCCTAACCTGCGGGGCGCGAGCCCGGTTGGTCGGGGCGAGGGAGGTCGTCAGGCGCGGCAGCGATGTCGGGCGCCAGGGCGAGTCGGCGAGGGGCGCGGAGGAGCGATCGGCGCGGGGCGGGGCGATGACGAGTCGCAACGAGCCGGGCGGGTCGCAGCGAACACGGTGAAGGCGGGAGGCGGCGTCCTGGGCCGGTTCGGGCGATCTGGGCCGGTTCGGGGACGGTGCAGGTCTGCCTGGGCGGTGCTAGGGCTGCTCCGGGGCCGGTCTGGACCGTTCTGGGCCGGTTCGGGCGGTCTGGACCGGCTCAGGATCGGCTGGATGGTCCTGGGTGGACTGGACCGGTCCGGATCAGGACCGTCTGGACCGATCTGGGCCGGAATCGGCCTGGGGCGGTCTGGACCGGCCTGGCTGGGGACCGGTCTAGGCGGCCGCAGCTGGTCAGGGGCGGTCCGGGCCGGTTCGGGCTGGCTCGGACCGGCTTGAGGGGGGGGGCCGATTCCCGCTGAGTCGGCTCAGCGGGAATCGTTCATTTCTCTCCTCGTTGGCTACGGTTTCTTTGCAGAGGACAGGGCGGCGCGCGGCGAGGGAAGGCGAGGCGGCGATTCCGGAGCGGGGGAGGGAGCACCGGACGGCAGATCAGAGGGGGAGGCAGGGGGCGGCAGTCCTCGAGGCGGAGTGGGGCGCGGAGCCTTGCGGGGAGTGCGGGAGACGAGCGGATCGGAGGCGGGGTCGGCAGTCGGGCGTGGTGTCGGCGGCAGCAGGACGCGAGGGCGGCAGCGGCGAGTCGCGGCGGCGGCGAGGTGCGGCGGGCGCTCGTGGTCTTGGAGGTCGACGGAGGAGGCGGTTTAGCGCGGCGGCGATGGCGGCGGCCTTGGGCGCGGTGGTGGCGGCGCTGGGATCAGCGGCGGCGGCGACAGTGGGTGCGGCAGCGGCGGCGGACCTCTGCGGCGGCTACACGGCGGCTTGGTGCGGCGGCGATGGCGGCGGCGTGGAGAGGACTTGGAGCTAGGGCAAGAAGTGGCGGCGGAGGCGGCGGCAGCGGCGGCGGCATGAACTGGTGCGGCGGCAGCGGCGGCGGCGTCGGCGGTAGGACTTCTTCCCTAACCTTCCTTGAGCAGCCACTCGAGAGGAAGACTCTTCTTTTGTCAAATGATGGCTAGGCTTTGTGGGGGGGTCCCTTCCCCTCTTATAGAGCCCTTGGCGGGCCAAGAGAGGAAAGGGCCCACTTGAGGCCCACAACCCACACCCATACTCATAGAAATAGAATAAAAGGTTCACAAAAGGGAAAGGGCCTTAGGCTAGGGTCCCGAAACAAAGGGAAACCCACCCAAAGGCCTAAAGAGAGAGAGAGAGACATGCAAAGGCCCGCTTAAACACGTGCGGGCTAAATAAAGTCATAATAAAATAGAAAACGGAAAAGATAGCTCCACGCGCGCGAGCTCGTGGCGAGAAGAGGGTCTCACTTGGTGTAGTGAAACTCGGGATCCTTCGTCTTCGCCTGTCGAGGGGGCTGGACGCGCGTAGGTGTCGGCTCCACCGGCGCCGTAGTGTCATGCCTTGGTGGCGACGGGGGTCGTACGCCACCAGAGGGATTAGATGATGAAAAGCAAATGCAGAATTATAACTTTCTAAGGCTTTATATGCTGCTTATGGAAAACAACATTCACATTAACTCTTTCCATGGTGCTCATCCTACCCATGAGTCGTCCTTAGTAGACATGCAACTTATTCCCCCGAAGAGGTTTTGGTATCTCTATGGATCTAGGAGCTTCACTATGTCAATAATAGTAGTGCCAAGAAAATGATGATACAAGCTATGGAGAGGGGGAGGATGTGCGTGCAAAGAGTAATTAACTCAAGATTTAGAAAAAAGAATGAGTGGATGAGAAGTATAGAAATTTTTCAAAAATCATATTATGAGCTTGAGTAGATTCTTAGATTAAACTTTATGGTTCCGCAAAAGGAATATGTAGATTCATAATTCCATCGACTCTACAACCTCCTCAACATAACACTTAATGTTGCTTTTCCCATGACTTCACTAAGGCATTGGAAGGTGTGCATATACTCTATGTTTTTTTCATATTTCATGTGGTTTTGGAAAGATCATGTTGCTATTCACATGGTTTATAGTCATATCATACGTAGAGTACCAAATGAAGGAAAACTCCCCCCCAAACTCATTCCTTTTATGGTCCTCAATAAAAATTAGCATGCTCACAGAAAATAAATGGAAATCATGATACATAGAATGCAAAATGAATAAATAGGTAATGAGACAAAGGGGCTACAAGAAAAAACTTAGCAAGTATTTTGCGTTGGTTGCATTCTACATTTGCGGAGTTCTTCTTGGATGAAGCTTCTTCTTTTGTTGTTCTCTTCTCCTTAGCGTATATGGAGCCTATCGAAAAATAAAAGCAAGCATAAAAAGCAATCAACAAATGTAAAGGCATAATTAAAAGTAAAAGTAAATGCAAAAGCAAAAACAAGGTAAAAATAAGTACAAAAGCAACAATAAGGTAAAAAGTAAATGCAAAAACTAAAATAAGGTTGAGTTGCCTCCCAACAAGCGCTAAGTTTTATGTCTTCAGCCGGACTTAAGTCACTATAGAAACTATTTAGTGGCTGATGTCTCAAGACGTTGTAGCTCTTGATCATGGAGAGGTGGTGGTCCTTCTTCACCAATATATGGTTTCAATCTATGCCCATTCACCTTGAAGGAATTGTTGGTCTTAGGATCTAAAATTAAGACCGATCTATTGTCAAATTTTTCAAGGACCTCGTATGGACCATCCCACCTAGAGCGCAACTTCACTGGAAAGAGTTTAAGACGAGAATTATAAAGCCATACATTGTCAAATGTTTTTTGATTAATGTGTTTGTCATAAAAGCCTTGTTTTTGGGCTCATAAATCTTGGTGTTTTGATACAACTGATAACATGCTAATTATACATGATAATACATGAGTATTATGCATAGTAAGGCATAACTTATTCTATTCCTATGCATGTTATCATATTTTTGAGTGTTTATCTATCATTCTATGAAAAAAATCTCAAAATTATTATAATCTCAAAATACATTATTCTAGGGTTAATTATGATGAATTAAAGATAAATACTTTCATAACCCATCTTTACTTGAGATTATAATTACTTTTAACGTTAAATAATAAGAGAAATCATTTTATATACACTCATATATTTTTCTAAGTTTTAAAATATAAAAGAAATGAGTGTATTTTTGAAATAGAAATTTATTATTTATTAAATTTAATTTTTTAGAATGATAGATAATTTAATTTCTGATTAAATGAAACAAATTTGGATTAATTTGAAGTTATATTTTGAAAGTTATGAATTTTCTAATTTTTATGGATTTTTTCAGATTTGTTTTTGAATTTTTAATGAATTTTTATAAATTTTTAATGAATTTTTCTTGATTTTTCTGAATTTTTATAAATTTAACATTCATTTATTTAATTGAAAATTGATTTTATTAGTTCACAGGTGACGTGGCACAATTTGGAGCGTCCGATCAAATCGCTATCGACGATCAAGGCGAGAGGTGACGTGGCAGCACGTGGAGTGTCTGATCACGCGATGAAATTGCGATCGTCGATTATCACTTAAGGAAGGGGGTACATGGTGCACTCTGATTCTTCGTCGAATCATTTTTAAAATGATTTAATCGCAGCTGTTGATCAAAGGAGTTATAACAGTTGAGATTAAAGCAGATGAAAACGTATTCAAAGCGTCAGATCAAGATCCAACGGATGTGTTATGACGCTCGCGACGCGGCAAAATCTCGATGGTCCATCAGAGATGTAATGGCCAAAACTTAATCGTAACGATTTGCATCCGTGCATTTCATCAGAGCTGTTGATGGGAGATTAAATGCCGATCGGATGGTTACTCCCAATTTTCCTTATAAATTGAGATGTTCTTCGACATTGTAATGCATTCAAGGGAAATTCGAGTATATAAAACTTTTTAGACAGCGAATCTGATGGAGAATTATTTTGAAACATGAACACAAGGTACTAAGTGAACCTATCCTCCTCTTCCTCCTCCTCCTCCTTAGTCATGAGTTTGAAAAAAAAACTATCCATTGACTAAATGGATGAAGAAGACCTCTCTAAATAATGAAAGAGAGAGTAGATCTTAAGGGATTTATTTTCCCTCCCTTCCCTATTTTACACTGATCTAATGATTGACTTGGTCAAATGAAATTAGCTTTATCCTTAGACACTTATAATTCCTTGAATGGACCAAGTCAACCACCCTTTTACCTTGATATAGGTTCCTAATTTTCCAAACCTTATCCACCATATCATAGGTACCTTATATAATTTAATTAATGATCTCAAAAGAAATAATAGGAACATCTTTGTTGTTATGAACCTTTTTTCTTTGAAACCACCTTTAGTTAGAATTATAGGAGAGATCAACTTCAAGAGTTCATCTACGGATTCCATTTCAAGATTGATCCAAGCCTTTGTGAAGACACATCAGCATATAAGAAGCCTCATGAATGACATATATCAATTACATGATTCCCTCAAGCTGAAGGAAGATCATTATATCAAAGCCTCACGAGAATCACCATCAAAGAAGCATCTTCTCAAGGACTAGGAAACGTCAAACACTACTCCACGTGTCCTCTTTCTACAGATGAGCACAAATACAAGACTAGAAGAATACCAAGCTTCTCCCGTAATCTAAGCTCTACAAGATTCCAGAGATTGAGCACAGAGAAATATCACGAATCTTCTCGTTGCTTCTATCTCCAAGCTCTGCCTCTCCTCACCTCGTTCAAGAAAAGTCTCGACAAGATACAAAGGCTTTCCTAATGACTATCGCATCATCAGTCACGACCGAATCCAAAGACGCGTCTGAAGATATCCAAAGATCATCACTCACGACCGAAACCGAAGACACTCACAATTCACGCATGAAGGTATCAATTTCCACAATGCTTCCGCATTCAAGTCTTCGCCACTGCATCACGTGACAACTATGACGAGGAAGAAGCGCGAAACACATTCATAAAAGAATCTCCGAGAAACCCCGCAGGTTCCGAGAATCGATGCTACGAGAGTTTGCGATCTACCTTCCCGGCACCACAACCGCCGAGGTTTAACAGACTCGCGGCACGGTCAACCCGATACCGCCATTTATCAAGCAACAACCTCACTATACTTTGCCTTTAGTATTAACTGGACGTCCGCGCGGACATGCCATGCAAACTAAGGCCGTCTGACGTGGACTAGAGAAGTGGCATGAAGGCGATCACGAAAGGACGCGAAACTGTCACGAGAAGGTTCGTCCCCGCCAAAACGTTGCCCGGACAGAACTTGCTTTCCCCACCAAAAGGACGATCGGCGAGGACTTCCCAGCTTCTGCAGCCGATCGTTTGCAGCAATAGTTCTTCAAGGAATGAGAGCGAAGAAACACGGACAAAACGACATAAGAATTATCGTGACGTTGACCTGTAGGAAAAACCAGAAGCTCTCCTCGGTAGAATTCCGAAAAATCGGAAAGAACGCGGCGATGAAAGATTGGCTAACTTAAAAGAAGTACGTGCGGGAATAAGGGAACTATCGGGGATTCTTCAAATGATCAAACTCTACGACTTACCGCCGGGTCAATCCGGTCAACCACGCGGAACATAACCGCCGCGACGCGACGCTTCGCTCCACCGTAACTTCTCCTCTCTATTTCTATAAAACGGAAAGTTGTAGAGGAAGATAGTATTATTGAATGAAAATTTGGGTTACCCTTGGTTCGTTTTTTTTTTACCTTTGTGTTCCATTGTTCCTCCCCGTATCTCCATCACTCCTTTCCGCTTTATCTTCTTCTCCGTTCTATCTTCCTTTCTGTTCTCCCTCCCTTTCTGTCCGTCTTTCATCCATCTTCCGTCAGAGATTCGCCGAGGGCATTCTTTATCGTGAGGAGCAAATCCCGACGCATGAACTTTCCGAGTCCTGCAGGTAAATCATCCTCTCCATTTCCCGTGTTGATAGTTCATACATGAAGTCATAAGTCCAACGCGGTCTTTCCTCACTCCTTCCGTCTTCCCTCTTTCTATCTAATATCCGAAAATATTCCCTGCCATCCTTCTACCTTCTCTTAGTATTATTAACAAATTCTGTTCCATCCTGCTCTCTTCCGTAATCTTCTCTTCTCCCTATTTCTATATATAAAAGCATTATCTCCTTCCGTCGTATCTCCGTCCTATTATCCTCTCTTCTCATCCTCTTTTCTTATATCTATTCTCCGCAACCCGCACTCCTCAGTCTCCGAACTTCCACTATCCGAGAATCTCCTACATAATTATATTAAATTAATAATATAATAATCACAGGATATCGGTCTTCTATTTTCTATTATTATTATCATCCTCCACATCGTCACCATTTCCCATCCTATTCTCTATAATAAAATATATAATATTACCTCCTCTTCTCTTAGTATTCATCTTATCATTCCTACTAAACCATTATCTATCTTTATTCCTGAACTATTTCACTATCTATTTTTCACTGATTTCCTAATATCTTTTCATAGTGATATCAATTCATAGGTCCTCCCTCATATGTAGGATTTAGATACCTCACTTTAGAAATATCCTACATCATATTTGGTATGAGAGCCCAGTTTGATTTGATATCACTTAAGTTGGAATTATTATCCTTATATTGTTATTAATTAATCATCATGAATACTAGATCTAAAGCCGTTGCTCCTAATACTACTGCTGATGTGCCTAATAATGTGAATGCACCACATACCTCTGCTGACCCTACCCGAGACGACACCCTACCCCCTTGGGCTAGAGTTCTTATAGAGAATGTGCAAGCCAATAGTGTTAGCATGCAAGCCATTAGTGTTAGTTTGCAATCCCTTCATAATAAATTTGATCAGCATGAGATTAGGCTTCAGAAATTAGAATCTCCAAAGAAGTCCAACTCTTGGGAAGCTAGCTCTTCTCAAGTTAAGATTCCAGAAGAGCCTATTAATGATCACCTTGATTCCTCTAATGTTGTGCCATCTAATGATCATTATCTAAGGGATAGGACTGATTATCAGTACAACCAAGTTAGAGTAGACATTTCCATGTTTAAAGGAAGTGATGGTCCAAAAGAATTTCTTAATTGGGAATCTCATCTTGACTCATACTTTGGTTGGTTTGATTATTCAGAAGAAAGAAAGTTAAAGTTTGCTGGAGATTACGAAATTATCATTTAAACGTAGATCTTTTTGAACGATCCTTGCAATCCCTAGACACTACAGAGACATCTTCCACTGTAGAACTGATAGAACCAGTAGAAATGGCATGGAATGACAAGGGAAATGCAAGGAAACTCGTTAGCGACTATGCCATGCCCATCCTCGAAAGACCTGTCACCCAAATTCACGCACCCCTAAATAGAGGGGCGAATTTTAGGATAGATTAGCATGTTATGAGTATACTTCCTATCTTCCATGGTAAACCTTACGAGGACCCATATAGACTTGTAGATGAGCGATCCCAAGTATGTGAAATCAATCATCTTAAAAATGTCTCCGCCGACACAATGAAAAAGAAAATCTTTCCTGCTACACTTAGAGATCAAGCCAAGGATTGGCTCTTACAATTAGGAAAGGAATTCACTAGTTGGACCGAAATGGAGGAAGAATTTTTGAGAAAATATTATTCTGTAGGGAAAACCACCTCCATCCGGAACGTCATCTGCGAGTTTACCCAAGGCACGAGTGAAACCTTTCATGAAGCATGGGAGCGACTTAGAGACCTCACTAGGGAGTGTCCAGACCATGAAGTATCTAACCATGAATTAACGCAAATATTTTATGACGGGTTGGGCCTGCAAGATAGATATGTTTGAGATGTAACAAGCAGCGGCACCTTCATGAGAAAATATGAAGATGAAGCCATGGAACTCATCGAGACGGTGGTGGAGAATAGCCACCACCACAATGCGGCTAAACCATTTGGAAGAGGTGCGATGCTGAAGGGACAATTGATCGATGCAAAATCAGTGGAGACGAGGATGCTACTCGAAAGAATCAACAAAATGGCGGAAGTGCAGAATCTACTACTAGATCGACTCAACATACGCAACGGTTACGAAGGACTCGCCCCGTCTCACTTCAAGAAGCGTTGCCATGTGTCAGTTGCTCAAGATTCAACCACGTTGAGTTAGATTGCCCCGTAATGGCGATCCAAGGGCAAGGCATGTTTAAACAAGGTCCATCAGGAGGACCGACTCAACAGGGATGACCAAATTTTTTGGGCGCATACCCCAATTATTATAATACCCTTGTTTTTAATAAAAATCCTTTGTAGCATGCAAGATTTAGGAGGAATGATGATCAAACCTATCCTCCATCATACAATGGTCAGCAATAACATCAACAACCCTATGCAAATCAAAGACAGTCGTCGTTCGTCCCGCAGACGCAATCGCAAGCTTACACGTAAGCTCCACGCCAGACCGCGCCGGTATCAGACCCAATCTTTGGAGCGATCTCGCAATTGATGGAGAAAATGATGTAGATGAATTCACGCATGGACGACATACAAGATTTTGTCAAGACGAAATTCCAAACGATGACTAATAAGAAGGGTAAGCAAGTATCTTTTCTTGACCAACTATTCTTGTAGGCCACAACCAACCCGAAGAATCAAGGGGCCTCATCGAGTCAGACACACAACATCAACCATGTACACGTTGATGAGGAGGTTGTGGAAATGGCATTAGCAATATCAAGTCTTTGGAGTGGCAAAGACCTACCGAATCCATACAAGGATCATCCAATCTACCAAGGCTCGATCGATGAAGAAACAATAATTCTACGACAGTGATTCGGAGGACGAGGAAGAATAGGCCAAGGCCGAACCTAACCCTGATACATACACGCCCCCTGTGCCTTATCCCAAAGCACTTAATCACGCAAAAGCCAAGATTAGTGAATCCGATGACCATTTACTAGATGCCTTTAAGAAGGTAACCATCAACATTCCCTTAATAGATGCCATCAATCATATCCCATCCTATGCTAAATTTCTCAAAGATATATGCATACCCCATATAAACCCTAGAAGGATCCAATGTAGTGAAATGGTGAGTTGAATCATGATGAATTCCTTACCTATGAAAAAGAGAGATCCGGGAGAACCCATGATAATGAGTGAAATAGGAGGAATGTCCATCATGAGATCCTTGCTGGATACCGAAGCTAGTATTAACATCCTCCCTAAATCTGTATTTGATCGTTATCATGTAGGGGAATTGCAACCTTTCCCTGTAGAAGGATGCTTGGCAGATGGATCGGTAAGGAAACGACATGGTATAGTAGAAGATGTCATAATCAAAATAGAAGATTGTTGTTTCCCTGTAGACTTTCTAGTTGTTGATATGAAAACTTCTAAGGAGCTTTGTTACGCCTCGATCATCTTAGGACGACGCTTCTTAGCTACTGTGAAAGCCATCACAGATTGGGAGAAAGAAGAAGTGATTCTTAAGGTGGGAGAGCACACCGTGAAGGTCAACATCAACAAGCTTATGAAATAACCTTCATGGGCTTCGAGGAATTGGGCGGCCATTTTCTCCGACAACCATGATATCGAAGCCTACATAGAAGAACTGATGATGCTCGATGAGGAAGCATGATTTGAAGAGCTACCATTGGACGAGCCTACCTTGGAGCTCAAGACTCTCCCATCAACACTCAAGTATGTCTTCCTTGATGAAGAGAAAGCAAAACCGGGGATTATTTTGTCCAAGATGGATATAAAGCAAGAGGAACAATTACTGGAAGTATTAAGGCAGAATAAAGATGCAATTGGTTGGACCTTGACAGACCTAAAGGGGTTGAACCCCTCACTATGCACTCATCGCATCTTCCTAGAGGATGAGTCAAGACTTGTCATGGAGGCCCAGAGAAGACTCAACTCGAAGGTATGGGAGGCCGTGAAAGAAAAAATTCTTAAAGGGCTAAATGCAAAAATTATCTACCCCATATCTGATAGCAAATGGGTGAGTTCGGCGCACGTTGTTCCAAAGAAAGCTGGAGTAACTGATGTAGGATATTTCTAAAGTGGATAATATTCCTAAAAATTAGGGAGGACCTATGAAGTGATATCACTATGAAATGAATTTATACTTCAGTGAGAATATATTGAAGAATAATTCAGAGTATGAGGAGAAGGGTTAGATGAAAATATATTATGTATATTTATATATTACTAATGAGGAAGATTTACTCTTATGGAAAATAGTTAGTGAGGAGAGGGAAATGATAATGTTACTAAGAATATTAAGAGTATATATATATATATATGAGTAGATGTAGGAAGAAATAGATGAATAGAGGATAACGTAATGGACAGAATATTAAATATATATATTATGAGAAGATGATTGAGGGAGAGATTATTTAGAGTGGATAATGGTGAAGAGATTATAAAATATATTATAATATTGAGAATAGATGAAATAGGGATAGATGAGATAGCGGTGATGATAGAGAATCATAGAACAGATATGAAGAGAAGAAGGCGGAAGAGATAGAAGGAGCGGAAATATATATTGGACTTATGATATCATATACGAACCATTAACACTAAATGGGAGAGGACGAATACCTGGAATTGGACGGGAAGTGACGCCGTCGGATTTCCGAAACAATCCAAGATTTTCCTCAGTTTGCAGCGGACTTGAGGATGATGAAAGCAGAAAGAAAGGGAGGGAGAAAAGAGAGGAAGGTAGAATCGGAGAAGAAGGAAGTTGGGAGAGGCACAAGGAAATATGATGAACACAGGGATAAATCGAAACCGTAACCAAATTCTTTATAAAAAACATCATCCTTTTTTTGCTTACAATTCGTGCATTTTATAGAAAATTAGAGAGGAGGGAAGTTAAACGGGCGGTTATTGCCGTCGGGAATGCTTCTTGCGTCTTTTCGATGCCTGTTACGTGTCTTCATTTGACGGAGATTTCACGTGGTGGATTTTCATGAATATCACGTGGATGGATCACTTGGGTACGATCTTGGTAAGACTGCAAGACATGGCGTGTCTCGTCAATGTCGTTGTATCTGTAAGAGTCGCTGAATGACATCATTTCGTTTCTTTGTGGTTTGACGCGTTGACTTGTGATAAGTGGATTAGTATCCTCTTCGCGATTCATATTCGGCCTTGTCACTGTTTCCACTTCTTTTGGGAATGTTCTCATGCCTCTGTCATATTCCACGTTAATAGGATCAAGTGGCGGCTAATATTCAGGAATTTCTTTCAGATTCTGGCGGTTGCAGACGACGTGAAGGTAGTGATTTCTCAGTGAATGCCAATCCGGCCGAATCTTCAGGATCGTCAGACGTCATGGGAGCCTTGCTCACGTGGCAAGTGATCCGCCAGCTCAAAGTCGGGTTTATTCCAGTGCCGGGAGATTTCTAATTGCATCGTTTCTGCGAGAGATTTCTGGAGAAAGCTTCATAGATTTGTCAACGATCGGTTGAATGTGTCGTGCGAGATGATATGAATGATACATATCATCTCAATTAGGTACTTCCAGGTGGGTATAGCATCCCTGTGGATGAAACGTAGCTGTTCCCGCGATACAACTGTGAGCTTCCCCTTCGGAAGGATGTGGTCAACGTCAACATTAACCCGTGAATGGACGCCGGAAGGTAGGCTTTGAGTTATCGGTGACACCTCACAGACATATCTGTGATCCAGTTAGATACCATTTCATTGGTCTTCCTTTTTCGGGGAGGCTTTCCTGATATTTCCTCTTTCTTCTATCATGTCGTGGAGGGTTTCATGCTTTATCGACTGTTGAATTCTTAGAACCCGTAAAGTTTTTCTGTTGTAGCTGGAAAGGCCTTCGGTAGGTAGCAAACATTCTTCATCTTCATCTTTATGTGTGAGGTTCTTGCTTGACTAGGAGATTGCTTCTGAGTTGTCATCCTCTTTGTTATTGGTGACTGCTTGTATAAATGGGAGGTACTTCTTTTGTTGGATTTGCTGTCATGTCCTTCATAGTTGATGTTGGAGCTCTTCATTAATTAAGAGAGTAATCTTCTTAGCTTATTTTCTTCATAAGTTGTCCTCACGCTGAGTTACTTTCATATGGGTAAATGGATGATAATACTCATGTAAAGGCTTGTCTTGAGGTCAATTAAGAAGGTAAATTCACTTTGCTCTCATAATGGTTGAAGGATAATTTGGATAAGGAGGAGGAGGAGGATAGGTTCATTTAGAACCCTTGTGTTCATGTTTCAAAATAATTCTCCATCAGTGACGATCACGATGAACGAGAAAGGCAAGGAGATCCAGACACACCTTCCGACGAAATGGAGAGTCTACATTGACTATCGGAAGCTGAACTCAGCAGCGAAAAAGGACCACTTCTTGGATCAAGTTACTTTTGCTTCTTGGACGGATATTCGAGCTACAACCAGATTGCAATCCATCCTGACGATCAAGAGAATATGTTCACATGTCTTTTTGGCACGTTTGCCTTCAGACGCTTGCCATTTGGATTGTGCATGACAGCAATCTTCTCCGACTTTCTTGGAGACAACTTAGAAGTTTTCATGGATGATTTTTTCATCTTTGGAAATGACTTCGACAGCTGTCTGGCTCACCTTACTAAGATCCTCGAGGTCTGTGTCAGGAAACGACTGGTGTTAAGCAGGGAGAGATCCCATTTTATGGTACGAGAGGAAGTAGTGCTCGGGCATATCATCTGGGGCAAAGGACCAGAGGTAGACAAGGTCGAGATAGAGGTCATCCAAAACCTCTTTCTTCTAGCTACCTTATGAGATTTGAGGAGCTTTCTCGGGCACGTTGGCTTCTACCGGAGATTCATACAAGACTTTGCGAAAGTCTCCAAGCCACTCGCCACCCTATTTTTCAAGGATAAAGACTTCATCACCGATGAATAAGGGAAGCGCGCATTCATGATGCTAAAGCAAGCAATGATCAAGGCACTAATTCTTCAAAGTCCTAATTGGGACTTACCATTCGAGATTATGTGTGACACTTTGGACTGCACAGTGGGAGCGTTCTTGGGGCAGCGATTGGAGAAGAAGCCGACGATGATATGCTATGCAAGAAGACCCTTGATGAAGCTCAAATAAAGTACATGACGATAGAGAAAGAGCTTTTGGTAGTGGTCTATGCACTTAAGAAGTTCCGGCCGTACATCTTGGGGAGTGATAACATGCAAAAGAGAGCAAGTAAAGATGCTCATCTTTGTCATAATGTTGTTAAAAGAGTCAAAATCATTTATATTTTTCACATGTTATCATATGATTATGCCAAGATGAATAACTATTAGATAAATGATGTAAAAATGCTTCAAGAGGTGATTTACAATAATTAAAGATAGTTTTAATTTTGTTAAATTCTCTGTTTGCCTTAAATAAATGAACTCTCTTTAATTGGTGTAATTTCTTTTTAAGGGAAGTATTGAATAACATGTTTATTTTAACTAAAGCCCCTAATGGGATCGTTGGATTTAATGGGCTTTAGTAGCTTTTTGGGCAGGATATGTATGCTCCTGAGAATTAGTGCATATTTATGAGATGAGAGTTTGATTGGAGAACGAGGGATAG
>CM044108.1:4862716-4966852 GCA_024174645.1 Lemna minuta
AACACACAAACGCCGGTCAAACAAAATTTATAATACCGAACTCACAATGACAAAGATATAAAATCAAGTAAAGTGTAAGCATCGGGTCGATCCACAGAGAACAACGCTGACTTTTATTGTAGAGTTGACTTGGTCAAACTTAGGTTTAATTAAAAGAGTTTAAGAAGTGGAAATGAGATTTTATGAATAGAAATGATCTGAATGTATGAGATAAGATATTTCAAGATTTTAGACCTCTGTTTTGACAGAGAATTATCAACTGTCACAGTCAAAGTCAAAGTGTTGACTTTGACTAATAGTTGACTTTCTGAAAATCAGAGAATAAAAAGGGCTTAAAATATTACGAAAATTATATACTCAGAATCTATAGAGAAAATGGAATTTATTGATATAAAATTCATGATTTTTGATAAGAAATGGATTTATTATGAATTATTGAAAATCAAAGATCAGAAAAATCCCGAAATGAACACTTCAGAGAAAATCTTCAAATTTACATATCAAATGATATCCAAATCTTGAAATTTATACATCAATAGAAAGCTAAGAACCAGAAAATTCCAAACAGACCAAAATCGTCAAATTCTAATTTATATTTTGAAAGTAATTGATCCCGCAAGTCAACACCCAAATTCGGATTGAAAATGAACAGTGGTCGGTCAAACATTAAATTGAGGGGTCAAATGATCTTGGAATTTGATGAATTTGCATCCACATAAAGCTGATGAAATAAGAAATTCAATGAAATTGGAATCAAGTAATTCGGAATTATAATAAAAGAGATATCCTATTTTCAAAATCAGCAAAAATTCAGACTGAAATTGGGTAAAATTGAAGAACACAATGACTTAAAACACAAAATTAACGATCTAAAAATAATCAAAACTCAAATTATTGTCAGATAATCGATCAAGTCTCACTGCTGACCCAATTTCCGTGAAGATGGGGCTTCAATTTACGCGGATTGAAGTGAATTTCCACGGTTTCTTCCTCGCGGACGTTCGGTGTTCAAGGGGAAAACTTGATGAAATCCGACGATTAATCATGACGAATCCTGCATCAATCGGATTGCAATTGAGTCTAAACGTAGGGGAATCATGATGAACTCAAGATTTTCCTTCAAATTTGCTTAATCACTTCACGAATCAATCAAGAGTTGAGAAACAAGAAGAACAACATCGGTTTTTAAAGGGAAATTTCCGCGAGAATTACGGACCGTTTGATCCGGAGGGAGGGCGATTGATGACCACGATTGCACGATGATCGTGGGCCATCGTGGCCATGATCGCGCGGCGATCATGGGCCTCAATCGTGAGCCACGATCTCTTTGAGATTAATTCCGCCGTCCGATGAAGATCGGGCGCTCCCGAAGCATCCACGCGTCGCTAGGTAAGCCGTCCGATCTGTCACTTAAATGCCCCTTCTGCGCATGTGTTTGATCATCAATCGAGTGGACTGATAACATGCATTTATAACTTAATTTCTTATCCTAATTAACTCATATTCATGCTTAGTCTATGTGAATATGATGCATCTTATCATACTTTTTAGGAATTTTCTTCATTGGTATGTCATTTCACTAAAGTCGATATCTATGCATAAATTAGGGATAATTATGTGCTTTCTTGATGATTAATCTTTTGCAAAGTTAAAATTAATAGAAGTTAATCTATTTTATTAAATTATTTTGACTTTAGTACATGTTTTGAAAGATAATTTCAAGATGAAAATGTGATTAAGAAGATTTCTTAGGAAATGAGTAAGTTAAATTTTAATTCATCCTATGTTCTTCTTTGAAATTACATTTTAGATGACATGATGTTAAAAAAGAAGAAATTTGTGATCCAAAGGAGAAAATTTCGATTAAAAAGGAGTTGTATATTTAAAGTTATGAATTTCTAAAGTTTATGCCTTTTTTCTGATTTTAAATTGATTTTTTTCGTATTAAAATCGTGAAAAAGGGGGGTATTTTGGTTCACAGACCGCGTAGCTGACGTGGCACGCGGGACCCGCGCAGATGCGACACGGCACGCAAGGCCACGTGGCAGGGCCGCGCGGGCCCACGTGAGCCGCAGGTGGCGCACAGGGCCCGGACACACGGCAGGAGGCCACGCGGACGCTCGTGTGGGGCGCCACATGGCAGATGGCTGGCTGGTGAAGGGCCCATGGGTTAGTGGGCCCTGGTTAGAGTATTGGGGCAGCAACGCAATAGCATTAAATCGCCCCCCTATTTTACCGCGTTATGTTCTTCTTTTTCCTCCGTGTGGGACTAAAGTCCCGCGGAGTCTTACCTTTGCAGGACACGTGGCCGCACCGCGGACGTTGGATTTACAGGTATCAACTGAAAAGCGTCGATACGATGGACTCGAAGTCCACTCGATCGCCAATCACAACACGTGCGTTTAAAACGCACTTAAGTGAAAGGATCAAAGGCTCACCTTGCACCACGTGGCGTCATCAGATGGACGTGATTCATCACAAGATGGGCGTATCATGGGTGGACGCGTGGAAGCATCACGATGCGCCAATTAAAGATCGGACGTCTGGAGTTTAATCGTGGACCTTACGCGGAAACACCGGATCAAGGTATCCAACACGTGCACGAAAATGGGTTAAGTGAAACACTAGATGAGCGACACGTGGGTTCGCTGGAGACTTCGATTCTACATCGGACGATCGCGATTCGTCTAGACTTCAGCTCACTGTGGAAACGCGTGGACGGCTCGAGAGTGTCCGATCTCCATCGGACGGACGATCGTCAGCTGCCATAGGATCCTGATCGGACGGTGGATCGAGATCAACGAAGAACCACGATCAACGCGCGATCGTGGCCCGATCGTCACTCGATCGTGGCACGATCGTGGCCCATTCAGCAAAAAATTGGGAGCCACGACCGCTCCAAATGATGACCACGATCGCCGCGTGATCGTGGTCATCAAATCGTGCTCCCAACCGCAGTAAACAACCACGATTTTCGGGCCAAAATCCCCTTTTAAAAAGACGATGTATCCCTTTGTTTCTTCAGCTTTCCGTGGATAGCAAATTCGTCAAATTCCGAGTTCATTTGTCCCTTCAATTTGACGTTTGACCGAGCACTGTTCATCCTTCATCAGAATTCAAATGTTGACTTTCGGGGTCAATTACTTTCAATTTACAAATCAGAATTTGATCATTTTGGTCTATTTAGATTCTTCTGGTTCTTTGCTTTCCATTGATATATAAATTGCAAGATTTGGATTTCATTTGATCAATCAATTTGAAGATTTCCTCTGAGGTGTTAATTTCGGGGATTTTCTAATATTTAATTTTCAATAATTTATAGTAAATCCATTTCTTATCCAAAAATCATGAATTCTATATCAATAAATTCCATTTTTTTCTCTAGTTTCTAAATATATAATTTTCGTAATCTTCTGACACCTTTTGATTATCTGATTTTACAGAACACCTACTGTTGGTCAAAGTCAATGCTTTGAGTTTGACTTTTGACTTTTTTCTGTCAAATCTGAGAATTCAATTCTTAAAACTTCTTATTTAGTCTATTTATATCATTTATATTCATCACATCTTCTTTTACTTCTTTAAAACCTCTTTTAAACCTAAGTTTGACCAAGTCAACTCTGCAATTAAAGTGAACCCTGCTGATGTAGGATATTTCTAAAGTGGATAATATTCCTACAAATTAGGGGAGGACCTATGAATTGATATCACTATGCAATGAATTTATAATTCAGTGAGGATATATGGAAGAATAATTCAGAAGTATGAAGAGAAGAGTTTAATTAATGTAGGAATGGATGATGCGTGTTAGAGATTGAGATGAAAGGGATGATAAGAAGACGGTGATCGTGATGAAGAAAATAATAAAGATGAAGTGAGGAAGATATGATATATTTTAATATAGAGAGTATGACGAAAATGGCTGGAGAGAAGAATATGGAAGAGATAGATGTGAAGAAGATATGAAGGTGATCGCGAGGAAAAGACGTTGAGAAATATTATAATATAATAAATAGAGAGAGAGACGATAAAATATTCTTTACTGTAGAGGGTAAAGAGTGGGTGAAGGAGCGTCAGAAAGGATAGGGTGGCGGGAAGGATTTAAGGAGAGTGGAGATTCCAATGTAGGACTTTTAGATTTAATATCGAACTATTATCACGCTTAAGTATGAAAGGATATTACCTGAGATTGACGTGAAAGTGACGCTCGGGAATTACCGGTCGATCCAGATATTTTGCGTCGTTTGTTTCTTAACTCGATGTGGATGAAAGAGGAAAGAAAGGGAGGGAGAAAAGAGAGGGAGATAGAACTCGGGAGAGATTTGTGGGAGAAGCACAGGGAAGAACACGAACACAAAAGGGTAAACGAACCCAGAGGTAACCAATTTTGATAAAAAACAACATGCGTTTCGTCTCGTTCATTCGTCTCTTTATAGATGAGAGAAGATAGAGGGTTGGGACGAAACGATGCCTCAGGAGAGAGAGGAAATGGCGGCGGTTATATCGCGCTTAATCCCGTGCGATCTCGGTGATGTTGTCGTCACGCGAGTGGGATAGTCTTCATTTCTGGAATAACCGTCAAATGAGGAGTATGTGGAATCCGTGGGCGGTCGCTTGATGAGGTTGCGATTTGTGTTGACGATGAAGATCGCGGCGTGCGTGGGACGTGGACGGTCCAAAGCTTTTATCTCATCCTTCATTTTCTTTTCTGTACGAGACGCCCGCGGGAACGTTTCCGGAAGTCAACGCCCACGATAATTTTCTCTTTCTTCTATCCCGTCTTGTAGAACCGTTGGTGACGTTCCGCTAGCTCCTTGTCATCAGAGTGAGGTGACGGAGTGACTTCCGGAGTCCTTTGACCAGTGAGAATGTACCCTGGATGAGGTGCTTTCACTGTTGAAAAAGAGTCGTTGGGCGTTGACCTTGCTTATCGCCTTCTTGCAGATCTCATGGTAGGTACAGAAAGGGGTAGAGACGGGCGACTCTCCTCTTCTTCTTCAGTCGGGAATTTATCCTCGAGACTGTCTTCTTTAGGAGCAGTTGTTTCATCTGGTCGTTCCATTTTCATACAAGCTATATTTGTTTTCCTCCGTTGCAGATCACGAGGGAGATGGCTCTCCTTGTTGACGTTAGTCGGAGCAGCTTTGACTATTTCTCCGTTCTCTTCATTTTCGGGAGTGTCTTCATGCGGAAGTTTTATGGTAATTTCTTTGACGGTCTTCACCTGTTTCGGTGATGGGCGACGACTGTTTAGCAGCCGGTGAGACATTCTTCAAGGAGAGATGTGGCAGAACTTTCCATGTGATGGTATCTTTTGACGATAGCCCCATCATAACCATGTTAACTAAGCTGAGGTCTTGATATTCCATGTAGATATCAGGATCTTGGACTTCTTCACTTATGAGTGCTTGACTTGAAGTATCATCCGATGGAGTGCTTCCATAAGTACTAATAGGTAGATCTCTCCTATTTCTATGTAAGGGAGGGTTTCAAAGAGAAGGGCATTTGATAGCAAAAGGATTTCCTACTAATTTTCTTTGAGATCATTAATTATAACTATACATGGTACCTATGATATAGTGGATAAAGTTTGGAAAATAAGGATCCTATATCAAAGGTAAAAGGGTGGTTCACTTGGTCCACTCAAGGAATTCTAAGTTTCTAAAGATAAGGATTAAATGTTTGACCAAGTCAATCTTTAGATCAGTATAAAATAGAAAAAGGAGGGAAGATAATTCCCTTAAGATCTACACTCTCTTTATTTATTTAGAGAGGTCTTCTTCATCCATTTAAGTAATGGATAATTTCTCAAATTGGTAGATAAGGAGGAGGAGGAGGAGGAGGATAGGTTCACTTAGAACCCTAGTGTTCATGTTTCAAAATAATTCTCTATCACCTGCTCTCTGTGGATCGACCCCATTACTTGATTTTATATCTTATCTTTGTGAGTTCGGTTTTATAAAATTTGTTTGACTTACGTTTGTATGTTTAACGACCGCACTAAAACGCTACTTCATGGACTCCGCGTCCACACGATGGACGCATCGCGATCGCATCCAATGTCCCTTGTGCTGCCACGTCACCTGTATTTGAAATGTTAAACGGGACATAGTCCCACACGGAGGAAAAGGGAGGAAAAGGTAAGTATAAATAGCGGGGCGGTTTAACGCTATTGCGTTACTGCCCCAATACTATTACTAGGGCCCACTAACTCGTGGGCCCTTCACACGCCAGCCCCCCTCACGCCACGTGGCACCCCTCACGGGCGTACGTGTGGACTCGTGTGGCCCATGCCCTGCGTCCGTGCCACATGGTGCCACCTAAGCTCCGCGTGGGCTCACATGGCTCGCCACGTGGCCCTTGCGTGCCGCGTCGCATCCGTGCGGGTTCTGCGCGCCACGTCAGCGTCTGCGCCACGTCAGCTCCGCGGGGTCTGTGGAATATAAAAACCCCCTTTTTCGTGATTTTAGTTAAGAAATAATTAAAATAAAAATCAGTAAAAATCCAAAAAAGTCTAAAAACTTCAAAAATCAATAACTTTGAAAATACAACTCCTTTTAATCTCAAATTTTCTCCATTGGATCACAAATTTCTTCCTTTTTAATATCATGCCCTCTAAAATATAATTAAAACAAGAAAATGAGATGGATTGAAAATAATATCAAGTCTTTCATTAAGAATTCCTTCTTTCAATCATCCAATCATTCTTTCCTTGGAATTAATTCTTTTAATCATCTCCTATAGTCAAAATAAATCATGGAAAATACTTAATTCCTATTAATTTAACCTTACAAAAAGATTAATCATCAAGAAAGCACATAATTATCCCTAAATTATGCATAAATATAGACTTTAGTGAAATGACATACCAATGGAGAAAATTCATAAAAATTATGATAACATGCATTATATTCACATAAAATAAGCATGAATATGAGTTAAATAGGATAAGAATTTAAGTTATAAATGCATGTTATCACACCCCCCAACTTAAATCATTGCTAGTCTCTTAGCAATGGAAAGATAAAGAGTGTGTAATAGGACTAACAAACTTTAGAAAATCATGGGTTAAGCATTGATAGAATCTGAAATGAATGTTCTACCTTAAATGATGTCAAGAAGAAAGTAATGTACTAGAAACTTAGGGTCACGGCATTCCTCCGGCAAACACTTTAATCCACCAAATGAACTAAGAATCCTCTTGATCTACATACTAATAAAAATATAAATAACTAAAAAATTCATCATACCAAACCAATTGTCGATTCCTCCTTGCACTATGGACATGAATGATAAGGGCAAAAGAAGTAGAAACAATCATCATCCTTTTCATACATAATGGCTATAAAATAGAGTCGGCTAAAACACATGGGAGGTAGCTTACCATTCTAATTCTACTTTGTTTTTCTTTTTCTTTCTTTCATCCTAATTCTACTTTTTTCTTTCTTTCCTCCTAATTCTACTTTTTATTTACTTATCCTAATTCTACTTGCTGCAAGCCTTTTTGAAGAAAGAGATTAGAAAATGCAGAATTTAAAATTTATAAGGTTTTTTATGCAGAATTTATAATGAAGAAAGGTAGTGAATCGAGGGAGAGAAAAGGGGAGAACAAAGAGCTAGAGAGGAGATTTTTGTAAGGGAAATAAGTAGAGAGAAAGGGTGATAAACGAGATGAATAGAATGACTGGCGAGAGATGAATCGGTCGAAAGGGAAATTGGAGATAGTAGGAGAGAGAGAGAGTTAGCGAGAGAGGATTAGATCTCTAGAGAGAAATTTAGAATGAAATGTAGAAGAAGATGCGGGGGAAAGAAAAGCCGTGGAAAAGAAAAGGTTTGACCGCGAGGGAGATTAGGCGAATAAAGACAAGATTGCAGGTGAAAATCAGGGGAGAGAGAGAGAGAGAGAGAGAGAGCGAAGGGAGGGAAGTGCAAGAGAGGAAGATGACGGTGCAGAAGTGAATTGACGAGAGAAAGAAAAACGATTGGTGAAATAGAAAAGCAAGCGCAGGGGATGCTGCTCGCGCGGAAGAGAGAGGTTCGGGATGGAATGCATAAAGCAAATGAGCACGAGGGGTCAAGATGAGAATAGAAGAGAGAGGAGGTAGCGCAAGTGAGAGAGGAATCGGAATAGACTGATAGGGAGAGACAGACGACGTGAGCAAGAGAGCAACGGCGGAAGAAGAAGAGAAATTGCTGGGATGCGGAAGAAGAGAGATTTCAGGGGGAGAAGGAGAGAAAGTTGGGGGCGGAATTGTGGAAGAAAGGAGTTGCAGAGGCGAGAGATGAGATTAAGAGAGAGGAGGGAAGATAGAAGGAGAATGAGATCGCAAGAGAGAGGTTGCTCAATGGGAATAGAAGAGAGAGAGAAGGTAGAAGAAGATTGACCGTGAACGAGAATGAGACGGAAAAAAAGGGGTTGAGGGAGAATGATAGAACGAGGCTTGAGAAAATTTCGGGAGAGGGAGATGAAATCGAAACTCAAGAGAAAGAGCAAAAACAAAGAAGGCGGAAACTGGGGAGAGGGAGAGAGTAGATATCAAAACGACGAAACAAAAAGAAGAAAAAAAGAAGGACCGAAAAGTCGTAAGGGGGAACCGAAAATGATAGGAGAAGAACAGAGAGAGGATGACGATGACTTCGGAAAATGGAGGGAAGGAGAGCATGCGAGAGAGAGAGGATGCGAGAGAAATTAGAGAGAGGGGACGTGCGGTTACGAGACAGACGGAGAAGAGGGAGATGGGAAGCTCGAGAGAGAGAGAGTAGAGATAGAGGGAGGAATCGAAAGAGTCTAAACTGGAATTTCAGGCGGAAGAAGATGAAATTTTGAGGAGAGGGAAGAGAGAAATTAAGAAGGGGAATAGAAGAGAGAGAAAGGGAGAGGAAAATTGAATGTGAACGAGAATTCGGCTGAAGAAAGCGGGGTTGAGAGGGAGATAGGAAGAGCGAGAGAGGGAAAGAGGGAATGTGAGGGAGATAGAAAGACAGAGACGAAATCGGGATGAGAGAAACGAAATTCGGATGAGAGAAACGAAATCGGGATTAAAGAGATAGAAAGAAAACAAAGAAGACGGAAAACTGGGGAGATAGGAAGATCGAGTGATGTAGGATATTTTAGAAGATTATAATTAGTGTAGGGAAGGTGGAATGAATAAGAAGAGAAGAAGGATAATGATAATGAAGAGAGAAATATGGAAGAAATCAGATAATATTGATGAATGATATGATTATGTAACTAAATCCTACAATATGAAGAGAACCTATGAATGATATCACTTTGAGATAAATGATAAATGAGTAGAGATGAAATGTAGAATAATTCTGGAATGTGAGAATAATAGTAATGATGATGGATATGAAAAATACTATGAGAAAAGAATAGAGAATATGTAGATAACCTAAATAGATGATAGGAAATTAGGGAATATAAAATATAGAATAGGGATGTAAGATAGGGAATATAGAATAAATAATAGAGATATAAGATAGGGTGGAGAAATTCAGAAAGATGAGATAGTTTGGAGATTGATGATTATGCAAGTGAGAAGAAGAGAAAATGAAGATATTATGACGTTTAAGAGAAGAAGTATGGACGGGTGTGGACGAGTTATGATATGAAGAGGGAGTAACGAGAATATTAGGCAGAGGGATAATGATCATCTTGATTTCTCTAATTTTGTGCCTTACTAGTGATCATTATCCAAAGGATAGGATTGATTATCAGTATAATGAAGTTAGAGAGGACAGCCCTATGTGTAAGGAAGTAGATGATCCAAAAGAATACCTGATAACGTGTCATGGACGCATTCATTTTCATCATTATAAATAGGTTTTAACACATAATTCTTAGTCATATAATGCACTTTATCATCTTTTTATGATATTTTTGTATTCATCATTGCATTCCACTCATATACTCAACTTGCGTCTATTTAGTGCTAATTTAGTAAACAAATAGATATGTCCTATCATGCACCATTCTTTTCAATTACTTATACTATGAGACTAACCCCATTTGACTATTTTAAAGTCAAGTGGTTGAATTCTCATATTTTATATGAGTTATGTGGATGTAGGGACATAGGTATGCAAGTAGGAAAGCATGGATATGGATGACGATAAGAGGAAAGAGGAAACAACTCTCTACTAAATTTGAACACCAAGACAACCATATTTTTATGAAATGCGGTAAATGAGATTTGGATTTGGTAAAGGTATCATCATAAGATTTATAGGTTAATCCAAAATTGATTTAGAGTGAATATTGGGCCAATCTCCTTATTTTTAAGGAGGTTGGACCAAGCTTAACTTTTATTAAATGAGACCTTATTTTTTCTCATGATTTTAGATATTTTGGGATAAAAAGAGAGTATTAAATTCTCGATCCAATGGAGAAAATTTCATGAAAAAAGGAGTTGTATTTTGCGAGATATTCAATTTCTAAATTTAGGGATTTTTCTGGAATTTTTCTGGAATTTTTCTGAATTTTTTAGGGACTTTTTCAGATTTTGAGCATATTTACGAAAATGCCACTCCAATTTTTAAAGTGAAAATTTATAAAAATGCCCTCCAATTTTCGAAGTCAAAATTTTACAAAAATGCCACTCCGATTTTTAAAGTAAAAAATTATAGAAATACCCCTCTGATTTACTGGAATTTTTGAAGTCAGTAATTTACAGAAATGCCACTCTACACTATTTCAATCAAAGACTATGATTTCTCTGAATTAAAATCATGATATCTCATGATCTAGATGGATTTTTGAGCTGACATTTTATTTCTAGATTCATCTTTTAACCCTCTATCCATCCATACCCTTGGATCAAACAATCAAGCTTGAAA
Organism: Lemna minuta; assembly: GCA_024174645.1. Taxonomy (NCBI): domain Eukaryota; kingdom Viridiplantae; phylum Streptophyta; class Magnoliopsida; order Alismatales; family Araceae; genus Lemna; species Lemna minuta. The sequence continues at coordinate 4,873,556 of CM044108.1, forward strand.
AAAAATGATTTTAATAATTGGACTCTTTTACCCCTCTTTACACTCAAACCCTAAGAACTCACTATAAAAGCCTCCATTTTCTCTCTCCTTGCGTTTTTTGGCTCTCTCTTAGCATCAGGCTACCAGAAGGAAAGGGAGAGGAGGTCAAGGCCCAAGGAGGAGCATTGTTTGATGCTCAACCTTGTAGTGGAGAAGGGAGCAAGCAAAGATCGTGATCGAAGCGGATCGAGCATCACCCGGCCTAGGACGGGCACACCAACGGGGTTTGTGCGACGATCCAGATTGAGTTCTTGCTTGTGTTCATCATCTCCATAAACAGTAAACTTGTATTTTCCTTTTTCTTTATTTTTCTTTCTTATTTTCTTTTAATGTAGTGGCTTTGACATCATCGAGACTTGCAACTCTCTCTCTCCCTATCGCTACACATCGATTCATCGATCCACTACTACCGCCGACCACTCTTCTCACCTTGTCATCCCCATTACATTTCTTTCTACATTGTTTTTCCATTGGAATTCATATTTCTCTCCTAATTAAAAAAGAAACCTAAAAACTATCACTCATATTCATCTCTACATGCCGCATTTACGTTTGCACTTCTTTCCAAGCTCTCACTTCTTCCACGCTCTCTCACCTTTCATTTAAATATCTAATCTCATTACCTCAGCTCCCTGTGGATTCGACCCTTGCTTACACTATACTAAGTAAGGAAATATAAATTTTATTGCATGAAATCGATACAAAACAACGACGGAAAACACGTGTAATCGAGTTCATCAATACCTCAATGAGGATATGACTAGTAGCCTTCCAAAGACCACTCAATCCACAAATCCTACCCCTAGAATAAAGAGTACCATTAGGTGTTTTAAATGCCGGAAAGTAGGGCATGTTAAAGCTAATTGCTCAAAAGTGGCCATAGTTATGGATGATCCCAACCCTCTTCCTACTAATGATAGTAAGAAATTTGAATTAGATGATGAAATTTATGATTTAGATAAGGCAATATCCCTTAAGCATGTTCATATCATTCATGACATTATTTTGAAAGAATTTGCATCATTATATGAACGATATAAAACCTTTATTGCTTTTCCTAGAAGATACAAAATTCTTAAACAAAGTGATTTAGTAGATACTAAAATTCACCCTCCTAAACTTCTTAAAATCTCTTTTAAATTTCAACTCAAAAACTATGTTCCTTTTAAAATTCTCTTAAAAATTTATTATAATACATATATTCTGGACATTCTTAATTATTGGGGCATATCTACTTCATTTACTACTTTGGATTTAGTAGAATTTCATGAGAATGATATACCTATTGAAAATTTTTCATCTCCCCATCCTCTTGAAAGTGAATTCCTTCCAAATTCTTTCCTTTCTCCTCCTCTTGTGTCTAATGTTGGACTTATAGATAAGATCATTGATCATCGAACTATTAACACTGATTCTAAAGAGGATGATTACAAATTTTTAATACAATGGAAAGGCAATACAATAAGTGATGCTTCTTGGATTACTTCTCATGGTCCATTACATTATGCCCCTCGTTTGCATTCTGACTTGTTCTCATATATGAAAGACACTTCCTCGGAGATGAAGTCCTCCAACCCCGTGGGAATGATGGAGAATTATTTCAAAACATGAACACAAGGGCTCCAAGTGAACCTATTCTCCTCCTTAATCATGAGTTTGAGAAATTATCCATTCATTAAATGGATGAAGAAGACCTCTCTAAATAATTTAAAGAGAGTGTAGATTCTTAAGGGAATTATCTTCCCTCCTCCTTCTCCTATTTTACACTGATCTAAAGATTGACTTGGTCAAAAGAAATTAGCCTTATCCTTAGATAATTTGAATTCCTTGAATCGACCAAGTCAACCACCTTCTACCTTGATGTAGGTTCCTATTTTCCAAACCATATCCACTAAATCATAGGTACCTTGTATAGTTATAAGTAACTAGTGTCTACCCGATCTGAAACAGATCGGGAGATGAATAGATTATTGCCTCCCTCCCTCCCTCTAGTCTCTCCCTCTCGTCTCTCCCTCTCCCTCCCTCCCTCTCTCTCCCGCCCGCCCTCCCTACCTCCCTCCCGCCCTCCCTCTCTCTCTCTCTCTCCCTCCCTCCCTCCCTCCCGCTCTCTCTCCCGCTTCCCAAAAGAGTAATTACTTTCATTCATGGATTAACCTGATGGAGAGAGGAGATCGATTCACAGATAGTATGGAGATGAGATATGATAGATCCATGGATGGGTACAGAGAGATTTAGAATTCAGAATATGAAGATATTGAGTTAGTTGATGGAGGTGGGTTATGATAGATCGATGGATGGGTAGAGAGAGATCGTTTGATAATTTAAGATAGAGAGATACCCTCATGAATGATGCCTCAAAATAGAAAATACTTGCACTCATTATTCAATCATATAAAGATGAAGAGATCGAGCCATGGATGAGGAGATAGAGATGAGAAATAAATGGGCATGTGAAAAGGTAGAGAGAGGATGATATAGGATGGAGAGATATATCATCTTGTTCATCGTTCATGTTCAAGATCCGATTACAGGGAGGAAAAAAGTGAGGAACAGGGGAGTGATGCTCCACTTATGGCGATCTCCAAAAGCGGTGACTCTTCTGCATCGGGCTTGCCGGAGTAGTCGCGGTAGATGTAGAAGAAGGCAGGCAAAAAGATGCAGAGGTCGGCGGGAAAGTTGCTGGAGATGTAGCCGGAGAAGAAGAAGAAGTCTACCTAGATTCTAAAGGCTCATTGTCTTCTCGCTACTTGGAGGACAGGCTGCTACAGCCACTGTCCTCGCCGGAGATCTCGGTTACACAGCTCAGCTCGCAGTCCCTCCCTCCCTCCCTCTCTCTCCCTCCCTCCCTCTCTGTCCCGCCCTCCCTCCCTCTCTCTCCCGCCCTCCCTCTCTCTCTCTCTTCCGGCCTCCCTCCCTCCCTCTCTCCGTCTCTCTCCTGCCCTCCCTTCCTCCCTCCCTCCCTCCCTCTCTCCCGCTCGCCCTCTCTCTCCCTCCCTCCATCCCTCCCTCCCTCCCTCCCTCCGTCTCTCTCCCGCCCTCCCTCCCTCCCTTCGTCTCTCTCCCGGCCTCCCTCCCTCTCTCTCCTGCCCTCCCTCCCTCCCTCCCTCTCTCCTGCCCTCCCGCCCTCCCTCTCTCCCGCCCTCTCTCTCTCCCGCCCTCTCTCTCTCCCCCTCCCTCCCTCCATCTCTCTCCCGCCCTCCCTCACTCCCCTTCCTCCCTCCTTCAGTCTCTCTCCCAGGCCTCCCTCCCTCTCTCTCTCGGCCTCCCTTCCTCCCTCTCTCTCTCTCTCCCGCTCGCCCTCTCTCTCTCTCGGCCTCCCTCCCTCCCTCTCCTGCCCTCCTCTCTCTCCGCTCGCCCTCTCTCTCTCCCCTCCCTCCCTCCCTCCCTCCCTCCCTCCCTCCGTCTCTCTCCCTCACTCCCTCCCTCCCTCTCCCGCTCGCCCTCTCTCTCTCCCTCTCTCCGTCTCTCTCCTGCCCTCCCTCCCTCTCTCTCCCGCTCGTCCTCTCTCTCTCCCTCTCTCCGTTTCTCTCCTGCCCTCCCTCCCTCTCTCCCGCTCGCCCTCTCTCTCCCGGCCTCCCTCCCTCCCTCGCTCTCTCTCTCCCGCACTCCCTCCCTCCCTCTCTCTCCCGCCTCCCTCCCTCCCTCCCTCCGTCTCTCTCCCGGCCTCCCTCCCTCCCTCCGTCTCTCTCCCGGCCTCCCTCCCTCCCTCCGTCTCTCTCTCCCGCCCTCCCTCCCTCCCTTCATCTCTCTCCCGGCCTCCCTCCCTCTCTCTCCTGCCCTCCCTCTCTCCCGCCCTCTCTCTCTCCCGCCCTCCCTCTCTCTCTCTCTCTCTCTCTCTCTTGGTCTCCCTCCCTCCCTCTCTCCGTCTCTCTCCTGCCCTCCCTCCATCCCTCTCTCCGTCTCTCTCCTGCCCTCCCTCCATCCCTTTCTCCGTCTCTCTCCTGCCCTCCCTCCATCCCTCTCTCCGTCTCTCTCCTGCCCTCCCTCCATCCCTTTCTCTGTCTCTCTCCTGCCCTCCCTCCATCCCTCTCTCCGTCTCTCTCCTGCCCTCCCTCTCTCTCCCGCTCTCCCTCTCTGATGTAGCCGGTCGCCAACGATATCAAGTGTGTGGAGTCGCTTAGAGAATAATCGCAAATCGTCGTGAGTTACTGGTGCGCGTGTAGGAGGGGGAAGAGGGTGGTTGACGCTAGACGAAGGAGGGACGAGGAGTGACTAAGCCGCTACAACGGCCGGCGAAGGAGACCGCTCTCGCCTTCTCGGCGAACTGAGGGATGTTTCCGACGCACCACAATATTCCTCTCCCTTAACGATTCCGAACGTAGCCTTAATTCACGAAAAGAGAAAAACTTGCACGTAAAAGGAAACTTCTCTAAAATCCGTGCCCCTCCCTAAACGACTCCCCACTATTTATCCACTTCCTTCGACGGCTACTGTTACGCCTAGAAGTACACGAACTCCGTTGAGCGCGTCGTCGGTTTTGTTGAGCGTCGGGGACGACCAGCTCGTCCTTCTGGGGGTGATTCGCCCGCTTGTGCCCCTGCCGCGGTCGCTGTCGACTCAGGGGTAGTTATTCCTTCCTCAGCTGCCTCTGTGTTGTTCCCTGCTGCTGTCATTTTCGAGACGTTGGTCGTTATTCCCGTGGCAGGCACATGGGGTCCATCATTCTCCTCCGGTTCAAAAAGGCTCGGCTCCGACGAGTTAGACGGCAGGCCCAGTTCTATGGGGACGATGAGCGGACCCGGATAGGGGATGATGTCGCAGATGTTGAACGTCGATGGAATCCCCCAATCGGATGGTATATCAATATCGTATGCGTTGGGGTTGATCTTCCGACGGATACGAAAGGGGCCGGCTGCGCGAGGATGGAGTTTATGCGCCTTCTCGGCTGCGTATCGCTCGGGACGTAGCCGAATCATAACCATATCCCCTTCCTAGAAGTCTCGTGGGCGGCGATGACCATCGACAGATAGCTTGATCTTGTTGTTGTAGGTCGATATTCGCTCGTGGACTTGCTGATGGAGGGCCGTAAGGTCATTGGCATAAGTGATGGCTTCCTGAGAATAAGTATCCGTGTTTGGCAGGGTGATGAGGTCGACGAGGCAGATTTGGGGTGCATCCCGTAGTAACTTGAAAAGGTGAGAACCCGGTGGCGCGGTGCACGGTTGCGTTGTAGGCGAACTCAGCGCGAGGCAAGAGTTCATCCCAGGAAGATGAATTCTCTTGGACGAGGCAGCGGAGTAAGTTACCCAAGGTTCTATTGGTGACCTCCGTTTGACCATCCGTTTGCGGATGGAACGCGATCAAAAATTGGAGAGTCGTCCCCATCAAACGCCATAGAGTCTTCCAAAATTTGCTGGTGAAGCGGACATCACGGTCGGAGACGATACTTCGAGGTATACCGTGGAGGCGGACCACCTCGTTGAAAAAAACCCGGGCACAGTGTGGGGAGCGTCCGAGGTTCGGGAGCAGGCGATGAAGTGAGCCATCTTGCTGAAGCGGTCAACGACCACCAGTATGGTGTCGAGTTGCCGTCGGGTCCGTGGTAACCCCAGGATGAAAATCGAGACTAACCTCTTGCCAGGGAGACTCGGGCACGGGTAGAGGCATGTATTGCCCTGAATTTTGCTTGGTCATTTTTCCAATCATGCAGGTGGAGCAGCGCCCGACTATCCGGCGGATGTCTCGACGAAGATGTGGCCAATAGTATCGAGCTTCCATAGCTAGGATGGTTTTGGTGAGGCCGAAGTGGCCGGCGAGTCCCTCTCCATGCAATTCCCAAATGAGAAAGTCTCGAGTGGAGCCCGTGGTTATGCAGAGGCGCTCGCGAAAGAAGAGATACCCGGATTCCCTTGTATAATCAGGCTGGGGTGTGAGCGATTGGATGGCCCCGGTCGTAATGCTTCGTTGTCGAGCTACCGGCGTCATTGCTTGCTCCCAAACTTTCCCGAAGTCGGGGCACTCCTAGTAGAGTAGGGGCATACGGTCGAAACCGGTGATAGTCGCTTGTGAAATCTGCAAGGAATTTTGTCGTCGGCTGAGTGCATCGGCGACTTTGTTTTCACGTCCGGGTCGGTGACGAAGGGTAAAGGAGAATTCTTGCAGGACTTCCACCCATCGTCCATGGCGAGCGCTGAGCTTCTTCTGGGAGTGTAGATATCGGAGAGCATCGTGGTCACTATATAAGGTAAATTCTTGATGTAGGAGATAATGCTTCCAGAACTTAAGCGATTGGACGACCGCATAAAGTTCGCGGTCGTAATTGGAGTATCTTGTCTTCGCGTCGCTGAGCCTCTCGCTGAAATAGGACACAAGATGTGTTTCCTGGGAGAGAACCGCGCCGATTCCGATGCCGAAGCGTCAACCGCCACGTCGAATAGTTTGGTGAAGTCTGGTAGTCGAAGGATAGGGGCGGTGGTTAGTACGACCTTGAGCTGTTGGAAGGCTCTCTCTGCTGCTGCACTCCACTGGAATTGATTTTTACGGAACATATCGGTGAGTGGAGCGGCGATGGCGCTGAAGTTGCGGACAAATCGGCGATAAAATTGTGCCAGTCCGTGGAAGCTCCGCGTGTCGAATAGTGAACTCGGCGTAGGCCAATCGCGAATGGCCGAGGTCTTGATGGGATCAACCAAAATTCCTGACGCCGATACGACGAATCCGAGGAATGTCACCGAGGAACTCAAGAACGAGCACTTAGCGAGGTTGGCAAATAGTTGTTCCTCCTGGAGCTTGGTGCAGACAGCCCGGAGGTGTTCCTTGTGCTCTGCGAGAGATCGGCTATAAACCAGTATATCATCAAAGTAGACCACGAGACACTTACCGGCGAAGGGGCGTAGCACCTCATTCATGAGTCTCATGAATGTACTGGGAGCGTTTGATAGGCCGAATGGCATGACCAGCCATTCATAAATCCCTTCGCCAGTTTTGAATGCTGTTTTCCACTCGTCCCCCTCTCGGATGCGTACCTAATGGTAGCCATTCCGAAGGTCCAACTTAGAAAAAATCTGGGAACCGGCTAATTGGTCTAGGAGATCGTCGATGTGGGGTATCGGAAACCGGTAGCGAATCGTGATGAGGTTGATGGCCCGTGCAATCAACGCAAAGCCGCCACGTACCGTCCTTCTTTGGCGCGAGTAGGGCGGGTACGACACAGGGGCTGTGGCTTTCCCGGATGAAGCCTCGGGAGAGCAGATCATCGACTTGGCGCTGGAGTTCGGTGGCTTGCGCGGGGTTGAGGTGATAATGGGGAAGATTCGGTAGTGTAGATCCCGGAATGAAGTCAATGAAGTGTTGGACGCTCCTGTTTGGCGGCAAGGAGGTGGGGAGCTCAGCTGGAAATAGGCGAGGCAAACTCCTGCAAGAAGGCCGGATATCCGCCTTCGTTGACTTGAGAGATCTTGGTCCGCTCCTGGACTGCCCAGATTGGAGCTTCGCTATCCATTCCTTTGAGGAATTGGCGCGCGGAGACGATGCCGAGGAGTTGGTTAGGCAGGTTGGATAAGGTGGGGGTCGTCGGTAGGACGATGTGGCGATGTTCTGGCTGGCACGAACGGTTGCCAAATCTGCTTGCTACCTCCGTAGTAGAACACGCACCGGTTTGATCTTCCGTATTGCGCTACGTCGGGGTCGTAGAGTGACGTGTCATTTTCGTGCGTCGTTAAAACACAAAGACGATGGTCAAACAAAATTTATAAAACCGAACTCACAAAGACAAGATATAATAATCAAGTACTGGGTAAGTATCGGGTCGATCCACAGAGAGCAGGGTTGACTTTAATCGCAGAGTTGACTTGGTCAAACTTAGGTTTAAAAGGAGTTTTAAATAAGAGAATATAAGATGTAAGATATGGAAATGATATAAATAAGGTAAATAAGAAGTTTTAAGATTTGAAATCTCAGATTTGACAGAGAAAAGTCAAAAGTCAAAGTCAAAGCATTGACTTTGACCAGCAGTAGGTGTTCTGCAAAATCAGAGAATCAAACAGAGTCAGAAGATTACGAAAAGTAGATATTTGGAAAATAGAGAGAAAATGGAATTTATTGATATAAGTTTTGTAATTTTTGGATAAGAAATGGATTTATTATGAATTATTGAAAATCAATGATCAGAAAATCCCCGAAATGAACACCTCAGAGGAAATCTTCAAATTGAATGCCCAAATAAAATCCAAATATTAAAACTTATATGTCAATAGAAAGCTAAGAACTAGAGGAATCCAACAAGACCGAAATTATCAAATTCTGATTTGTCAATAAAAAGTAATTGACCCCGAAAGTCAACGTTTGACTTCTGATGAAAGATGAATAGTCCGTGGTCAAACATTAAATTGAAGGGTCAAATGAACTTGGAATTTGATGAATTTGCTATCCACGGAAAGCTGATGAAAAGAGGAATCTAATGAAACCAAAATCAAGTGATTTGGAATTATAATCAGAGAGATATCCTATTTTCAAAATCAGTGAAATTTCGGACAGAAAATTGGGGAAAATGAAGAACACTATGAATTAATTTGCAAAATTAAACTTCTAAATCTAATAAAAACTCAAATTACCTCCTGATAATCGATCGAATCTCACTACTAACCCGATTGCCGCAAGGATGGGGCTCCAATTCTCGTGGATTGAAGCGAATTTGCTCGGATTCTTCCTCGTGCACGTTCGGAATTCAAGGGGAAAATTCGATGAAATCAAGGAGAAATTCGTGATCAATTCCGCTCCAATTGCTTCGCAATCAAGTCTAAACGCGGGGGGAACACGATGAACTGGAGATCTTCCTCGAAACTCGCTTAATTTCTTCACGAGTCGATCAAAAGTTGAAGAACAAAGAAGGGAAATACATGGGTTTTAAAGAAGAAATTAGGCCCGATTTTTAGGGCAATAAAGACGGTCGTGGGAGCGGTTTTGCAGGGTCGTGGAGGCGATTCTCCGGCACGACGTCAATGCTCCCGAATTTGAGGTAAAATCTTCCTCGAATTAGCTTCAAATTAAGCCACGATCGAGCCACGATCGCGCCGCGATCGGGCCACGATTGTGGCTCGATCGTGATCTAGATCCTCCAATGATGCCTTCTGAAGATCGTGGAAGTGGTTCCGCCCTGAAGGAATCACGATCGCGGCTCGATCGCTCCGCGATCGCGGCGTGATCGGGCTGCGATCGTGGTGTTCCTCCACGTGTATTTTGCGCCGTCAGATTAAGATCCAAGCGATTGTGATCCGCACAATCGCCGTGCTCCGCGCGGTTCGCTGCCGTCCGCACGATGGAGATCGGACGCACCAGATGGCTCCACGCGTCGCCCAGATCGCGAATGATTGCTACCGTCCGATGACGATCGGGTGATCGCGATCGTTCGCCCGATCGCGAAAATTTGAGGCCATCCGATCGCGATCCAAGCTCCCTCGCTCTGCCACGTGTCATTCATCAAGCGGGTCAGTTAAAAATGCCTATAGCCACGTGCTTGATTGATGATCGCGTGGACTTTGGTCCACGCTATCTCCGCCGCTATGATCCGATCGGACGCCCGCCAAGCCGCCACGTCACCTGCAAAAAAAACAAAGTCGTGTGGGAACATAGTCCCACACGGATTAAATGAAGGGATAGGATGCGTTTAAATAGGGGAGTGGCTTCCCCTATTAACTATCCTCTTTTCTCCTCTATATCTAGTACACGTGGCGCCCCACACGGGCGCCCACGTGGCGCTATGTGTCGCGTGGCTACTTGCCACATTGCCGCACCCCCTGTGCGCCACTTAGCCACGCGCGGGCCACCCGTGGCTCTGCCACGTGGCCTCAGCGCCTCGTCGCACCCACTGGGTGGTCTCGCGCGCCACGTGTCGGCGCGCCAGCTCTCCCGCTCGCCACGTCATTGCCTGCAGGTAAGAAACCGTTTTTTTGTAATTTTAAATAGGAAAAATTCGTAAAAATCAAATTAAAAATCAAATAAAAATCGGAAACAGGCCTAGAACTTCAAAAATTAATATCTCTCAAAGTACAACTCATTTTTAATCGAAATTTTCTCCATTAGATCATAAATTCTTTCCTTTTTAATATTATGTCATTAAAAACATATTTAGAAAGAAGAAATCAAGATGAATTAATATTTACTTAAATCATTTCTCATTAAACACTTTAAATCATAAATTCATCTTGAAATTATCTTTCTAAACATTTCCTAAAGTCAAAAAATCATTTAATAATAGAGATTAACTTCTATTAATTTAAACAAAAGATTAGTCATCTATTAAGCATGAAATTATCTCTAATTTATGCATAAATATCAACTTTAGTGAAATGACATGCCAATGGAGAAAATTCCTAAAAAGTATGATAACATGCATCATATTCACATAAAATAAGCATGAATATGAGTTAATTAGGGTAAGAATTCAGGTTATAAATGCATGTTATCACACCCCCCAACAGAAGCTGAGGAGACAGCGTTAACCATGCTGCCGCTGTCCACCAAAATCTTGACGACCGAAGGGCGAATCCTTGTATATGTCGAGAAAATGGAAGATCGTTGGGATTCCTCGGAGCAGGGTGTAGAATCGGCTGTTGTCGTGGCACCGGATAGCGTCGTGCCCAAAGGAGCGGCGAGAGCAAGAATTTGCTCGTCAGGGGATAGCGGGATCATCTCCTTTATGATGCACCATTGCAGATTCAACGACAGAGGCTGAGTATATTGCCGCGAGTGATGCCACCAAGGAAGCAGTCTGGTTGAAGAAGTTCATCACAGACCTTGGCGTTATCCCTACAATCTCAGACCCTATTCCATTATTGTGTGACAACAATGGTGCAATAGCACAAGCGAAAGAGCCAAGGTCTCATCAGACGTCTAAGCACATTTTGAGGCGCTTTCACTTGATTAGGGAGATCGTCGCTAGAGGAGATATAGTGGTGGAAAAAGTTCCATCAACTGACAATGTTGCAGATCCACTGACTAAGCCTTTGGCTCAAGAAGTCTTTGAGCGTCATTGCACAACTATGGGGTTGTTGCACAAGGGAAATTGGCTTTAGTCCAAGTGGGAGATTGATGGATATTATGTGGCCTATAAGCCAATCACACTTTCATCAATCTTGTTTATGTTCATTGAAATGAAATTAATTCATTGTCATTCTTGTGTGATGTTTTCAATGAAGTCCATGAGCATGTGCAATGACTAAGTGAATTATGATGAGATCATAATATAGCGATCACTTGTCTTTAAACATATGTTCTAAACATTCCTATTCGTGGGATATTCGAGAAGGACATCGAATGATCTGGAAAGAATAGCACTATCTTATCCGACTCATATGATGAGTATGGCTGATCCTATAGCCATCGGTGTGGAGACACTAAGGATAGATAGTGGGTGCTCTTTGGAGAAAGAGTTCACTGAATTGATCCGTATGAATCCCTGAATGGTAATATACCTAATTGTCAATCAGGTTGATTCATGTCATGATTGTGTATGTGGTCCTTTGACTTGAGACACCAAAGACATCTTGTGGATGGATGATCGTGTTTTGATTATGACTTACGAATCCCTAGTCACGGGATATCTAAAACGTCATATATTGGATACGACATGAAGTCCACGAAGATGATTGTGTGGTCAAGATGGGATCATCCACCCTCGGTATATGAGGAGATCGACTCAAGGAATGAGATGCGGTTAAATCCTTGGCCAAGGTAGCAGAAATATTAGAGAAGTTGTTCTCAATGATTTCCTACTCGCATCGAGTACTAAATTGAGTGACGGATTAGGGTTTGACAATTAACCATACCCTAAGTCATTCATGAGTCTCGTGTGGATGAAGGATTATACGTACACGGTAACCAATGACGGCAGGGTTCCATGAAGGAGTTCTAATATACTCCATATCTCCTAGAGCACGTGGTGTAGCTTGACACCCACCGGGCTGGCGACTCAACCTGTCGATTGGGTTAAATCGATCCTTAGTCAATTAATATATATGTTGATATAATTAATTGATAAGAAGGACCAATAAGTGTTATTGGGTTGATAGAGTCATTAACTGGCGAGATATATGGACCTAGAGGGTCACACACATAAGGTCAATGGACGTCGGTGGATATAGACATAATAATAAGGGCTTTTGTGAAAAGTTCACATTCCCAAAGTCTATACATAGGGGGAGAACGACCATAATAGAGGTGCCCATGCAAGCCTAGTGGAACTTCTCCTCCCTCTTCTCTTCCTCTCGTGGTGACGAGTGTTCAAGAGGAGATCCGATCATCTGGAGACTGTGTGGATACTGCTGGAGGCCGGACGCTTGAACGGTTGAAGAACTCTTTCAAATGATCCAAGTAAGTATTAATTTTATTCCATACTAGATGATAGGATCACCTAGAATAGATGATGAGATCATCCATTCTTGGTGCTTCCACGATGTTGAATGTTTTGATTCAACACCTTCCGCTGCAATCATTATTTTGGACAAAGATTTGGAGAGCTTTTCGAGCCTCAGATCCCAGCACCTCTGCCGCCGTCTTCAGCCGCTGCAACGGCGCCATGCTGCAGCGTTTAGCCGTGTCGGTCAACAATGATGCCGCCATCTGCCTCGTCACAATGACGGCGCCACGCAACCGCTCCCTCTCGGCAGCAGCGGCCTAAAAAAATGATTATTTTTGTGAAAAAACTGGCAGGATGATTGTACTATATTCATTAAAACCTAAAAAAAAAAATCAGAGTTAAACCGCATGAATAACACGATAGTTTATGGGATCAATCGGGTCGTTGTCCGTGCTGCCACCTCCGCCGCTGCCTTCAACCGTTGGGACGGTGCCACGCTGCAGCCTTTAGCCGCGTCGGTCCTCAATGATGTCGCCATCTGCCTCGTCCCGCGGCAGGCGGCATCTAGAAGGGAGCTTGGTGGCTGCTGACGATCTCGTTGGCCACCATCATTGGGATCATCACGCAGCCGCTCCCGCTCGGCAGCAGCGGCCTAAAAAAATGTTCAGATTTAAAAAAAGCTGGCAGGATGATTTTACTATATTGATTAAGACCTAAAAAAAATCAGAGTTTAACCGCATGATTAACACGATAGTTTATGGGATCAAATGGGACGTCGTCCACGCTCCTGCCTCTGCCGCCGCCTTCAGCCCTTGATTGGGTCTGACATGCGTACTGTATAAGAAGGTTGTGGACATGTCCATTACTTGGATAGACTAGTCCATTATGCGTACTGGATAAGATATCAATCACCTTCTCCTTTGTCGCAATACCGGAATGCTTGGAGAGACCTTTTGTGAGAGAACCTTTAACATGATTCATTCCCGACCTTGGATCTTATCTCCAATGGGGCATGGTCCCTGCCTCAAAGATAATACAAATTCGATGAGAATTAATAAGAAGGAGAAGAAATGAGGGCACGTAGTGAATAAGAATTCTATCCTTCACAGACTCACAATATCCTTTTAACCAGTGGAGGAACCAGTGAGAGCTTCAGTGTACACTACATTGCGCATGACATCCGCTTTACCAAATTGGTTGTCACCGAGAAGAACGTGAACGTGTTGTGGTGAAGTAGCTCTTGAGAATGCTACGTAAAGTTGGCCATGTGAGAAGGCATCACTATTCAATGCGATTCCAACATGTCGCAAAGTTTGCCCTTAGCTTTTGTTGATGGTCATTGCGTATGCAAGGCGAATGGGAAACTGCCTTCGCTTTACTTCGTACGGAAGTCCTGCATAAAATGATATGAAAGAGGAGGTATGGAATACATTTTGAATATCAATCAGTGTTTACCTGCATCTTGCGAAGTAATAGCAATGCGGGGTATGAATGCTCGATGTCCCTTGTGGTCACCAGTCATCATAGTGGCCTCAATGACACGCAGTGAACAACGTTCCACTAATAGCCGTGTTCCGTTACAGAGCCCATTTGAGCGGTCTAAATTACGGTGTAGCGTAATTGGTGCTCCAATTTTTAACTGCAGTAAGTGTGGTGGCCAACCGTTGGGTTCAATCCTGTTAAGGTATTCAATAGGAATGATATTTGCTCCTGCTGGGTATGGGATGGAATCTGCACTTAGGAAGATATAATGCTCGACAGAGATCTGATTCAACACATCTGTGTTGAGCTTCTCAACTTCACGATTCAGCGGTGCAAGGATTGCACGGCTGCTGTAGTAGTCAACATCATCATCTCTCCTCTCTCGTTGCCTGAAAGCAAGGAAAAATACAGATCATTAAGGTTTGTTTTAATTAAGTGATATGATAAACTTGAGTTATTTGAAATGGTGATGTATAGCTTACTTGATCCCGGGGTATACTCTTTCAATAAGTGATGCTCTTCCATGTTCTTCATCCCTCTGTTGAACTATCATACTTTTGGGACACTTGATATATCCTCCGGGCTCACTACTGAGATGATCCTCGCCAAGGGCCAACAACTAGTCAGCAAAAGTGAGACCTCCAAGTTCTGCATTTTTTTGAGCTGATACGTCTTGAGTGCGCATGTTGATCCGCAAGTGGAATATCTGAATGTGTTGCCAGATGTATGATTCCCTGATTAATGCCATGACAATTTGAGGACGCGATCCCTTTGGAACAACTGGCAGGAGTTGGCGAAAATCACCGCACATAACGATAATAAGACCACCGAATGGATGGTCGTTGTCAAGGATATCTCTGAGAGTTCGATCAAGGGTTTCAAATGCCATCTTGTGCATCATTGGTGCTTCATCCCAGAGAATTAACTTTGTTCGCCGTAGAAGCTTCGCGAGGTCCGATTGACGTGTGATTGCGCATTGTGATGTCGGCGTAAGCTGAAGTGGAATTTTGAATCTTGAATGAGCTGTCCAGCCTTTGTCTAATAGTAATGCTGCAATCCCTGAAGAGGCCACGGCGAGAGCAATATCATTTTTACTCCGAACACTTTGGAGGATGATTTTTTCTAGGTAAGTTTTGCCGGTACCCCCTGGCCCATCAATGAAGAAGACACCATGATTTCCAGCTTCGTAGGCATCAATTATTGCGTTTCGTGCAATTCGCTGATCTGCGTTAAGAGTTGGGGTTGCGGCTTTGAGTTTTTCTTGCAATGCTGGAAGGTCTGTCTCTAGCTGGTCCCTAATCAGTCTAATGGCCTCGATGTGCAGTTCCGCTGTGAGTCCGTGATCTGGTTCAGGTATTCCGTAGTCTAGCAATGTCTTTCCCAACGTTCTTGCAAGTTCATCGTGAATATGCAAAAGTGCGAGGCTATAGATTTGGTCTTCAGTTGGAACTTCAATCCCACGTTGACGCAGCCGATGTGCACAGTCGTCGGCTAAGTTGACTTTATGGTCCTCCCACAAATGTGAGGGATTTGCAGGGGGCCCATGGGTAAGAATAGTGATGAAGAGTGATCGCAGTTGTGAACCAGTTTGCATCACACTTGCTTCCGTGAGACATTGATGCCATTCATCGTCGCTCTCATACAACCCACGTGCAACACATGCAGCTTTGAATGTTTCGTACACATTGCCGTCCACTGATCTAAGGTCCTCATATGATCTTGCACCTTTGACAACTGTGAGAAGTGTGCGTAGGAAGAACTGCTCTCCCCCGATGGCCCTACGAAGTACATGCGGCCAATCGATGTGCCTCTTTTTTTCGCGTGCTCCATTTCTTCGCGGTGTCATTCCGTGTGAAGTATTTCGGCATGTCTTGATATAAGGTATCACGTGCGAGTGCATTGATGTTGTTGATGACGAAGTACTCACAAACCTGGTCTTATAGTGGGCTGTTCGTGATACGACGTCTTCTAGTGTCTCCTCGGCCGCATTGAATGTGATTCGGTGTTCATCCGGCAAATGAATTTGCAAGCGTGTTATCGCGGTGATGACGCGTGCAGATGAAATTCAAATCGACGCCGGATTGCCTCCCGGCGGTGAGACGTAGCGGGCGTTAAGATACTGTTTCAACTCGTCTATAGGCCCTTCCATCACAGCTGTGGCACACTCGTGTCCCTTGTAAACGTATTTGAAGAGGTACTTCACTGCATGGATTGTAGAACACACCTAACAAATTTATAGGAGAATTGTTTGCAGCGATTCGGTGTATGGCGAGTGGAAATGACGAGTATGAATTGAATACGTACCTCGATATTGATATGAGCATTGTACTTTGTTGCAAGCCACAAATTATGAGGCACTACCCAATGGTTGTCAATGGTATTGCCACGTGCATCGACATATGTGACATTGTTATCCCTGCGACGATATGATGGATATCCATCATCATCCATCTTTGTCTCACTATTGAATTCTCGAGGATAGCGCTTGCTGCATTTCCCGTCCTTCATGCATGTGGCGTTCGGATTGAGAGCACCACATGGTCCATGGATCATGGTCCTAGTCACCGTTTCATAGGCAAGTGGGTGTGTGGTGATGTTTGGTAGCTCTGCTGACACCGTAGTATCGATTGTGTCTGGTGTGCGTGATAACATGCATTTATAACATGAATTCTTATCTTAATTAACTCATATTCATGCTTATTTTATGTGAATATGATGCATGTTATCATACTTTTTAGGAATTTTCTCCATTGGCATGTCATTTCACTAAAGTTGATATTTATGCATAAATTAGGGATAATTTCATGCTTAAAAGATGATTAATCTTTTTGTTTAAATGAATAGAAGTTAATCTCTGTTATGGAATGATTTTTTTGACTTTAGTAAACATTTGGAAAAGATAATTTCAAGATGAATTTATGATTTAAAGTGTTTAATGAAAAATGATTTAAGTAAATTTTAATTCACCTTGATGTCTTCATTCTAAATATATTTTAATTGACATGATATTAAAAAGAAAAGAATTTGTGATCCAATGGAGAAAATTTGGATTAAAAAGGAGTTATATTTTGGGAAATATGAATTTCTGAAGTTTTATACTATTTTCTCCGATTTTTATTTGATTTTTAATTGATTTTTTAAGGAATTTCTTAGTTAAAATCGCGAAAAAGGGGGAGAAATTACCTGCGGCTGACGTGGCGAGCGTCGGCTGACGTGGCGAGTAGGCCCAGGCGGGGCTGACGTGGCGAGCGGGCCTACGTGGCGCGCGGGTCCACCGCACCGTTACGACGTGGCACTGAGGCCACGTGGCGGGACGTGTGTGGCCCACGCAGGAGTCGCACGGGGCGCGCCAAGTGGCAGGGAGGCCACGCGGCCACGTGAGCGCCCGTGTGGGGCGCCACGTGTACTGGATTATAGAGGAGACATAAGGATAGTTAATAGGGGAAGCAACTCCCCTATTTAACCGCGTGCTTTCCCTCCTTTTAATCCGTGTGGGACTATGTTCCCACGCGATTTTGTTTATTGCAGGTGACGTGGCGGCTTGGCGGGCGTCGGATCGGATCAGAGCCGTGGTGATCGCGTGGACCCGAGTCCACGTGATCATCAGATTCACCACGTGCGCAAAAAAGGAGTTTAAGTAAAGTTTGATCGACGCCTTACCTGATGACACGTGGAAGCTTCTGGAGCGGAGGATTTCCATCGAACGGACGATGCTCCTGGCCAAAATCTGATCGCACGATAGGACCACCATCTTACCTGATCAAATCGGACGGTAGAGAAGCTTCCTGGAAGAACGTTGCGATCGCGGTGCGATCGAACCGCGATCGCACCACGATCGCATCGCGATCGAGCGGCGATTACACTCCTTCAGCGGCGGAATCGCCTCCAAACGACCAGACGACAACCGACAATCGACCAAGACGAAGATTAGGGCCCGATCGCGGCGCGATTGTGGCCCGATCGTGGCCCGATCGTGGCCCGATGGCGCCGAAAATCATGCCTCTTTTCAAAGCAAAATTGAAGCTCTTTCCCCGCGGATTTGAAGCCACAAAGCCATGCACTAGAAATCGCCTCCACGATGCTTGAAAACCGCCCCCACGAACGCGTCAATTGGCCACGATCGTCGGGCCAATTTCTTCTTTAAAAACCCATGTATTCCTTCTTTTGTTCTTCAACTTTTGATCGACTCGTGAAGAAATTAAGCGAGTTTCGAGGAAGGTCTTAAGTTCTCGTGATCCTCTGCTTCCAAGAGTGTAGAGACGCAGCCATTGAAGCATGATAATCACGATTTCATCTCTTGATTTCATCGAATTTTCCCCTTGAATTCCGAATGTCCACGAGGAAGAATCCGAGCAAATTCGCTTCAATCCACGAGAATTGAGGCCCCATTCTTTCGGCAATCGGGTTAGTAGTGAGGTTCGATCGATTATCAAGAGGTAATTTGTATTTTTATTAGGTTTAGATCTTTAATTTTGCAAATTAGTTCATAGTGTTCTTCATTTTCCCCAATTTTAGGTCCGAAAAGTCGCTGATTTTGAAAATAGGATATCTTTTTGATTATTCCAAATCACTTGATTTTGGTTTCATTGGATTCCTCTTTTCATCAGCTTTCCGTGGATAGCAAATTCATCAAATTCCGAGTTCATTTCACCCTTCAATTTAACGTTTGACCACGGACTATTCATCTTTCATCAGAAGTCAAACGTTGAGTTTCGGGGTCAATTACGTTTTATTGACATATCAGAATTTGATAATTTTGGTCTTGTTGGATTCCTCTGGTTCTTAGCTTTCTATTGACATATAAATTGCAAGATTTGAATTTCATTTGGGCATTCAATTTGAAGATTTCCTCTGAGGTGTTCATTTCGGGGATTTTCTGATCATTGATTTTCAATAATTCATAATAAATCCATTTCTTATCCAAAAATTACGAAATATATATCAATAAATTCCATTTTCTGTCTAGTTTCTAAATATCTAATTTTCGTAATATTCTGACTCTGTTTGATTCTCTGATTTTGCAGAACACCTACTGTTGGTCAAAGTCAACGCTTTGACTTTGACTTTTGACTTTTCTCTGTCAAATCCGAGATTTCAAATATCAAAACTTCTTATTTACCTTATTTATATCATTTCCATATCTTAAATCTTATTTTCTCTTATTTAAAACTTCTTTTAAACCTATGTTTGACCAAGTCAACTCTGCTATTAAAGTCAACCCTGCTCTCTGTGGATCGACCCGATACTCACCCAATACTTGATTATTATATCTTGTCTTTGTGAGTTCGGTTTTATAAATTTTGTTTGACCATCGTCTTTGTGTTTTAACGACGCACGAAAATGACACGTCAGTGCGCATCTTTGATTCTTCGTCAACGATGATCAGCATGTTGACATGGGGAAGTCCACGTTTCTGGAACTCTACCACCCAAACTTTGCCAACCAGTTGTCCAAGTAGACCTTTTTCAAGGTCGCTAATGAGCTCCTTCAGCTTCATCTGGAAGACGCGGCTGACCAGATCTGGTCGATCACTGGCTACTTGTCCTGTCAGAAGGGATTGAGTTATCTCTTCCCATTTTGTATTGCACGTAAATGTGAGAAATATGTCTAGTTTGCCGCAGTTGCGCAAAATTCCCATGGCATCTTGATACAATTGTGTCATCTGTCGCGGACCTCCCGTAAAAGAGGACGGTAGGATCAGCTTCTGACCGATTTGTGCTGCATCCGTGTCGCCCTGGTACATAGCATCTTGGGCGCCTTTGTATATATCGACGTGCAAATTACTCTGATGTTGGCGGAGAAAGTGAAGACGATTTTCCTCTGCGCAGGCATATCCGTCGACAATGAATTGTTGTAACAGACGTCCGGCTCGAAAGATGTGCTCGTCATGACGTGGGTGGAGGGTATATGCATGGAACTGACTGAGGGAGACACGTTTTGTTCCACCACGTCCCCGTTGCCCTTGAATGTTATCGTAGGGGTTCTCCATAAAGCCACCCGCATCATTATCATAAGTGAACCCCGTCAGCGGTATGTTGGGGTGCCAACCATCACGTCCATCGGGGAAGAGGAGGACATAGTGCATTGGGAGGTAAGATGGGTGTAGAATCGATATTCGTTGGAGTGGCCCACCCTTTTTCTTGACGATGATGTCACGGGTCTTCTCTTCCATATCTGTCCCATCTCCGACCATTATAGCACCAACTACATTTGCAGTGGGCGTGTTGTATCTACGGGAGTCTTTATTGCGTAGAGTCACCAAACGTAGTGATAAGGGTGCTGCCGGGTGGGTAGACAGGCGTCGTCGAGCGTTCTCATATAGTTGTGCATATGGATTGACGTCTTGTAACATTCTTTGTAACTGGTGAAGAATATTGGGGTGAAGTTTGATAACATGCAATCTTAACATGATAAAACATGGTTATTAATGCAAATTAAGGCATAAAACATTACATTTATGTGCATGTTATCATACTTTGAGTGCATTTCTATCATTCTATGCAATTTTATGTTATAATCTCAAAATGCGTTAATTTAGGGTTAATTATGATGAATTAAGGATAAATAATTTTATAACCTATCTTTACTTGAGATTATAAGTGATTTTTAAAGTTAAATAATAAGAGAAATTATTTTTATAAACATTCATTTAAATTTCTAAACTTAAAATCTTAAGGAAATGAGTGTATTTTTGAAATATAAATTAAATCTCTTGTTATTTAAATATTTTTGAATTTTTAGAATGATAGACAATTAAATTTCGAGATCAAAATGAAAGAAATTTGGATTAATTTGGAGTTGTATTTTTAAAAAGATATGATTTTTTTACAATTTTTGGGATTTTTCTGGATTTTTCCTGATTTTTTTTGATTTAATTTCTATTTAAAAAAATATATAAAATAAATATATAAAAGGGCAAAAAGCGCGCGGGTCCCACGCGGGTGCGACGTGGCACGCAAGGCCACGTGGCAGAGCCACGCGGACCCGCGCAGCGCGCCTACGTGGTGCGTTTTTATATTTATATTATTATTATTACATATATAGTAAAAGGGGTCTTTAGCCTTCCCTAGATGGGAAGGGTCTTAACCCCTTAAACCGTCGGGTGTTTTAAACCCGCCAGTTTCTTATAATATTCTCCGTGTGGGACTAATCCACACGTCTTACCTATTTCAGGTGACGTGGTGATGCAGGACGCGGTGGTGAAAACCCTCGTGCCTGATCAATGGGACTGAGGTTGACCGCAGATAGCCGGTCAAAACCTAACCTATGGGTAGGCAAACCCTAGACCCTAATTATGACCTCTAGCCTAAACGTAAGTACAGGCAGGCGTGCCGATCAGCGGAGTCGACTCCGGGTGACCCGAGGAAACTCGCGATGATGGATACGTCCGGAGGCGTGGAAGTCGCTCGTCGTGGGGTAGCCGGGAGGCTGCAGCTCATGCTTAGTGTCAGACCTGACGTACGCGTGAGAAGTCTCGAACCTATAGTCGTACTACCCTACCTTCGTCGTTCGACGGCGGTGGAGACGAGTAAAGGAAACACTTCGAAAAGTAATTAACTTTGAAAGAGAGGTTGAAGCTAACCTGCGGGGCGGATTGACCGGTGGGTCGTGGTGTAGTAGAGAGTCGGGTCGGCAGTGTCGACCGAAGACGGAAAGACGACGGCTCGTTGTCGATCTTAGACGGGCGTGCAGGGTTCTCGGGAAGTGTGGTATGCGGAAGAGTCGCCAGACCGCGGGAGAGGCTACGGATCCCTCGCAGTGCGGGGCTGGTCGCTGACAGGCACATGAGAGAGGGTGGATTAACGACGCAGGAATTTGGTGTGACCTTGTGATCCTGCTAAGTGCGGGAATTCGCAGATTCGTTGTGCGATTTCGTGACGTCGCGTCGTCAGGAATTTCCGAATTTGTCAACTGGTCGCGTGGAGAGAATTTCGGCAGATTGGTAATGGTGATGGCGGTGGAGGGAAGGGTTTGAACGGAGGAGAGAAGTCGCCTGGGAAAAAGAAAGTGGAAGAAGAAAGGTTTCGAAGCGGGATTTGTAGGGGAGGTTGGGGGTGGAAGCGGCCGGGGAGGTGGAAGTCAGCAAAAGACTGAATTTGCTAGGTGATGAGGGCAAAACCGATTTTGCGGTCGGCAGTGTCCCACGACGATTTTGAATCCCGCGAAAGTTGACTTCTGCGGGAGGGTTGTTAGCTTGCGGGATAGGAATCGACGAAGCGCGGGTTTGCGAATTGAATTTCGCTTGGAGGTTGATTTTGCGTTCCAGCGGGAAGGGAGAGAAGGATGGTAGGAGACGGTGGGAGAGAGTGATATGACAGGTGGGAGCTCAAGGGGGAATGGCGGTGAATTGCGTGAGGGCTAGCGGAATCGGGGAATACAGGGGAAGGATTGTGAGGGACGCAGTGGCGTCGTTGGTAGGATGGAGGGAAGCGGGATTTCTTCAGGTAGGAAGTTGCGGAACGCCAAAATCGGTGGGCGGCAGAATGCGGGGCGGAGGCTGAGGCTGGCGACGTGGTGACGTGAGGTGAATTCCGAGATTTCTTCAGGTAGGAAATTGCGGGGAACGTGGCTGCGAGGGGGGGGGGAACGGTTGCTCGGCACGGAAACTTCAGCAGGGAGGTCGGAAAGCTCGGGCACTAGGAAATTGGGTTCGTTGCGATTGATGCGAACAGGAGATGGGTGGGTCGTGGGACGAAAATTCAGCGGAACGCCGAATTGTGAACGATGAGCGTTGGATTTGGGGAGAAGTTGTAGGTCGTGGGGGAACTGCTGTTCGGGTGTTGTGGGAGATTTTCGAACTGGAGGGGAGGTCAGAAGTGGGCAGACGGGAGGACGGGAAATCGGTTGGGAGGAGAGGATAGGACGGGGGGAATTTGGAGGTTGCGAGATGCGCGTACTGCGGTCGGTTCGGGGATGAGCGAAATCGGACGGGATGAAGGAATTGGAAAAGAAAGGAAATTTCGGGGAGATAAACCGGGATAGGGAGGGAGGTGAGCAGCGGTGGGTTGGGTGACGGAGATGGCGGAAATGTTTGTGGAGAGGGAGTGGTTGGAGGCACGGGAAGGACTCGGGGCTGGCAGGGATGGGTGAAATCGGGGAGAGGAAATCGGGAAGGTCGGGATGTCGACCGTGGAAGAGGGGGAGGAAGACCTCGCTGGAAGAGAAAAATGGAGGGAAGTCGCGGACGGGAGGGAAATCATGGGGGACGGGAAAGTTTCGGAGAAGGAAGACGTGGAGAAGGTGGAGGGGCATGTGCGACGAGAGAGAGGAAATCGGGACGGAGGGTGCTGGAGGAGAGGATGGCTGGAGGCTTGCAGGAGATGGAGGATGGCGGTGCGGCGGTCGGAGGCGGCGGCGGTGGCGGCGGCGGCGGCTTGAGGACCGTGGCGTCGCGATGATGAGCGAGGAAGAAGCGTGGCAGGGGCAAGAGTAGCTAGCGGTCGTCGCAGCGCAGCGCCCGCGGCACTGCGAGCGTGCGGCGGCGGCGCGGTTGGACTTCCACAGCCTTCCTTGAGCAGCCACTTGAGAGGGAGATCACTCCTTTCTTTCTTCAAATGACGGCTAGGGTTTGTGGGGGTCCCTTCCCCCTCTTATAGAGCCCATAATGGGCGAGAGGGAAAGGAGCCCACTTGAGACCCACAACCCACACCTAACATACTCATAGAAAGAAATAAGGTTCACAAAGAAGGATGGGCTTCACAAATGGGATCCCGAAAAGGGAAGAACCCACCCGGAAGCCTAAAAGGGAGAGAAGAAATAAACGAGGACCCGCTTAAACACGTGCGGGTCAAAAGTTCATAATAAAGAAATAAAGAAATAAAGATAAGCGGATAGATCCGCGCGCGCAAAAAGGACTCCTCCGGGGCCGTGGTATTGTGTCTTGGTGGCGATGGGGGTCCTACGCCACCACGTGGCGCGAGGAGGAGCGTCGAATCGACGGCGCGCGTCGATCTCACGCGTCGATCGCGTGAGCACCGGTCCACGGATCAGAGATCAACCCACGTGCTTAAAAGAGTTATTATAACGGTTTGATCGCAGGCGACGTGGCACACATTAGAGCGTTGGATCACCGGCGCCGCAGAAGATCTCGCACGTCAATCGCGTGAGCGCGGTCCACGATCAAACAAAACGCACGTGGCATTTTTAAAAGACTTATAACGGCCGAGATGCGTCGGCGCAGACCGCATCTCAGCCGTTCGATCACGATCCTAAGGACGACGTTTCGTGCGTTTAATAACGCCTCCACACATGGCCTCATCTCACGCGTCAGATCGCGATCGGATGGCCGGGATTTATCCGTAACGTTTCACTAAAGAGGCGTTTCATCACGACCGTTGATCGAGCATTAACGCATCGATCGAACGGCTCTCCTTTTTTGCCCTTATAAATAGACGAGTTCTTCGTCGTTCTATGTATTCTTGAGAGATTTGATCTAATTGACCTATCTATACGCATCTTCTCTTGAATCTCTCTCTTGTAATCGCTTCTAGACAAGATTCCGCGTCCACAGAGTGTTTATAAGAGAGATTTCGATGATCGTGCGAGGAGAATTTGTCTCTTGAATTCCGATTATCACGTTTGAAATCGCGGAATGAATAGCCATCGATCCGGCGATCAATTGGATCGATTCAATCGTTATCTCGGGTCAGAAATCATGTTTTCTCTCTAATTTATCGTCATGTAACTTTATTTTGTAATTTAGGATCTTAATTTAGCTTAATTTAGAGTTTAATTTCTGTTTATGTTCATCGCAATTCCGAAAATTTCTTCCCACTTCCATCTTTGATTTCTCCGTGATTACAAATCCAAATCGAGCGATTTTTTATTCCACATATAGATCTTTGAGTTATCTTTCTAAAAACACCATTTTCCCTAATTTCTCACCTCAATTCATCGTCCAATTTGACCAAATTCCAAAAGATATCTCGAAAATACCTAAATTCCCTGTGGATTCGACCCGTATTTACCATTATACCCTTGAATTCGATTCATTTTCATCAAATTGGTAAGTTCGGTATTATTGTTGACACGAGACCGTGTGAAATCGACGATCTCGCGGTGTCGTCTCGTCAAAGTTCTTCTCTGAAGTTGAGTCGGCAATCCTCTTGCATCTGTGGGTCATAAATATACATTTGTGCGAATTTTGGTGTCTCTCCTTCACTCGGCAGAAGACTCCCCATACGGTGATGTAATTCGCCTTGAAGACGATACGTGTAAACTCCGCCATGGGCCATACTTTGATCAATCTTGGCACCAACAGATGTGAAGGCAAAGGCATTATTGTACTTTCGAATATGATTGCGAAATTGCTTGGCTTCCGGTGTTTGCCCTTCTAGTAGATCCCGTAGTGGAGACGGTGGCTGCGCCAAAGGTGGAAGACTCACTTTGCCACAGGAGCAACAGGCTGTGAAATTTGGGTGTGTGCGGGGTGATGATGTGTTGCGTTCTTCAATCCAATGTAGAGCGTCGCAATGGGCACAACGTATGGCCATTCGTCCCATTTGGTGTCAAAGTCTTTCATCTTTGCCGTCAAACATGCGACCTCCTTTAGGTAAATTTGTAAATGTTGCTCTATGGTCTTCACTTGTTGCCCATCGGGCATCAGGTGAATCTAGATCCGTGCGCAACTCCACGATCCGTTGATTCATTGTACTGCCTGCACGCCTCTGTGCCACTCGTTCTTTGTCCCGCTGTAATACAACTAATCGTTCCTCAAGTGGTTGGCCTTCCACACGTGCAACACGTCTAGTGCGTTGTGCGATATTGTTAGCTTCACGATGTGCATCTGACATGCTCGCACGAGGTTGACGTGCGAGCATGTTTCTATGTTCCTTTACATCATATGTCCCCCGATTTGACTCCATGTGAAGGCTATTTTTTGATTAATTTGAAGAAAGTCGCCGAACAGGTTTAGAAATTATAATATCAAAATTCACCGTTCCTTTGCGAGGTCAGCGAGGAACAGTTAATAACAAAAAGTAAACATGAAAACTAATAAGAAAGAAAACATGAAAACCTCAAATTTTGCACCTAAATCAATATTTGGCACCTAAATGAAAAAACTCACCTAAATTTGCTGGTTACCTCCAAGGTCAGCGGAGAAATGAAGGCAGCAGACGCGGAGAGGTCAAATACGCCTGAATCTGAGGTCTCTCAACAGACGCGGTGATTTAGAAAATAAATCAAAACTACAGATTAATAAAAATGAAAAGAAAGTAGAACGAAATTGATGAACCGGAAAGAAAGGCAGATTTAAAAAATAACGAAAAATGAAAATTGAAATGTAGGAAATAGATTAATGAAAACAGAATTTATAAAACCGAAATGTTGAGAACGAAAGTAAATCAGAAAAGGAATTGAAACCAACATAATTGAAAATCTAGCAGGAAATTTTGAAACGAATTAGAGGAAAAAAAAATGAAGCAAAAAAATGAAGGACGCAAGAAATCAAAAACTCCGGAATGGAGAAGAAGAAATGAAAATGAAAACTTTAGAAATGAAAACAAAATGAAAAACGAAAAACGTTGGAATGCAGGTAATAGAGTAATGAAAACATAATTTATAAAACCAAAATTTTGAGAACGATACAAATTTAGAAATCAGAAATTGATGAAAAACCTAAATCGGATATGAAATCAGATAATAGGAGATATCAGAAATTGGGAAAGACTAATGAAAACAAAATTTCTAAAACAGAATTAGAATTAAAACAGATTTAGAATTTATAAAACATAATTCAAATTTATTCAAATTTCTGTTTATAAAACAGAAATGAAAACAAAATGAAAAAGGAAAAACAAAAAACAAAAAATGGAAAAAAGAATAACGAAAAACGAAAAAACAAAAAACAAAAAAAGAAAAAACAAAAAATGAAAAACGAAAAACGAAAAATGAAAGAGAGAAACGAAAAACGAAAATGAAAACAAAAATCGGAAAACGAAAAAGAGAAAACAAAAATCGAAAACGAAAAACAAAACGAAAATGGAGACAAAACGAAAAAGAGAAACGAAACAAAACAAAACGGAAAAACGAAAATCGGAAAAACAAAAAAATGAAAATCGGAACAACAAAAATTGGAACAACAAAACGAAAAAACAAAACAAAACAGAAAAACAAAAATCAGAACGAAATGAAAATGGGAAAACGAAAAAAGAAAACAGAAATCGAAAACAAAAAATCGGAAACTCCGGAAATGAAAATCAGAAAGAGAAATCGGAAACTCTCGAAAAACGAAAATGAAAACTCCACATCTATACCGGATCTATTAGTGGCGGAGGATAGGAATGTCTTTATAATGTCCTCATGTTGGGGAGGAAGAGAGAAAGGGAGATGGAGCGGGCTGGGGGGATACACACGCACATAGAGACACCTAGACATGATCCCCCTAGAGGCTTGACCCTATTACTTCATCTTACCCTGGTTTTGGTTACGACCGGGTTAAACTACTTTTAACTTGTGACCTATCTTGGTTAAGATGTCTACCCTCTTTGGTCTCAGTCCATCTACCCTTGGCTTTCCAACAGTTGTTCAAATTGGTTTCTGGCTCGAAGAAGTCAACATTTGATCTTCGGTGGCTGGCGTAGAAAAGAAGAAGGAATGGGAGAGAGACGAAGAGGAGAAATGGAGGAAGAGGGAGAGAAAGAAAGAGAGCGAGGGGAGAGAGAGAAACAGGAGAAAAGAGAGAGGAGAAACGGAATCCGGAGGGAGAGAGGAGAGAGGGAGAAAAAAGCGACAGAGAAGGAGAGAGAAGGACGAATCTCTCCTCGCGACAGAACATTTCATCGCGAGAGAGAGAGAATTCCCGTCGCGAGATGGAAGAGAGAAGGGGAGAGAAAGAGATGAAGAGGGAGAGAGCTGGAGAGAGAGGAAAGAGAGGGGAAAGAGAGGAGGAATTTTCTCCTCGCGAGAGAGAAGGAGGAAGAAGAAAGAGTGAGAAGGTATCGCGGGAGAAAGTTCTCCCTGCGATTCCCTGGCGACGGAAGTAATTTCCGTCGCCAGGAGACGCGACGCGAGGAGAGAGAAGGAGAAGAGAGAGGGAGAGAAAGCGGAAGAGGAAGGAAAGAAGAGAAGGAGAGAGAAAGAAAAAGACAGAGGAGAGGGGAGCGAAAGAATGGAGAAGAAAACTCCTCTCGCGATGGAAGCAATTTCCATCGCGAGAAGAGAAGAGAGCGGAAGAAGAGAAGAATTTCCGGAAAGAGAGAAAGAGAGGGAGAACGCGAGAGAGAGGAGAGGAAGAAAAGAATCTCCCCCTCCCCTTACGCACGCACGCACACGTGCGGGAGAGAGGGGAAGGAGGGGAAAAGAGGGAGAAGAGAGACGAAAGAGAGGGAAGAAGAAGAACAAAAAGAAAGGAGAAAGAAAGAGAGGAGGGGAGGAATTTCTTTTCCTCTCGCCTCTCCTCGCAACGGAAATTCCGGTGTCAGAGAGGAAGAGAAATTCAACAATTAGAAGATCCAGAAAGACATCGACATCGAGAGAGAGACTCTAATCCTGAAAGACTGGATTCCGCCGGTAAACTCGCTGTCAAATTACCGTTCCGAAATCTGAGGTAGATCGATCGAAATTACATTATTGTCTGGTTCGAATAAATCAGTTGAGGTTGTTGCAGGAGAAATCAGTTGGATCTTTTGTTGAGGATCTTCTCATCAAAAATAGAAACAGAAATCGAAAACAAAAAATCGGAACTCTGGAAATGAAAATCGGAAACTCCGGAAAAATGAAAATGAAAACTCCGCAAATGAGAACAAAACGAAAAACAAAAAATAAAACAAAAAACGAAAAACGAAAAAGGAAAAACGAAAGAGAGAAATGAAAAACAAAAGTGAGAAAATAGAAATCGGAAAATGAAAAATCGGAATGAGGAAAAACGAAAATGAAAAACGGAACGAAACGAAATGAAAAACGGGAGAGAGAGAGAGGTTGAAAAATGAAAAAGAAAAACAAAATCGAAACCAAGAACGTACCTTCTTCTTCAGTTCTCCGAATTCTTCAATTCTCCCAATTCTTCAACGGAAATGAAGGCTGAGAGTCGGGGAGAGAGAAAAAAGAGAGTGGGGGAGAGAGAAAAAAGAGAGTCGGGGAGAGAGAAAAAAGAGAGTGGGGGAAAGAGACGGAGGGGTATATAATTAGAGTAATGTATGAGCATATAACTATAGTAATGTATGTATATACAGAGGGGTAAAGTGGGAAGAAAAAAGAGCTTCGCCGGACACCTATTCTGTTATGTAATAAATAAATATAATATATAATATAAGATAAGATGAAGAATAAGATAAGATAAGATAAGATGATCTCAAGGAAAATTAATAGGAACATCTTTGTTATTAAATTCCTACTTTCTTTGAAAACCACCCTTAGATAGAATTTTAAGAGAGATCTATATATTAATTACATATGGAAGACATGATCTTCTTGTTTTACCTCAAGACAATTCCCAGCTAAGTCATCAGTTGTCACGAGATTGATGAAGACTATTTCCATTTGGATATCACCTCTACGACTGAGGAAAACAACAGGAATACGATCTTCTTAAGATGACCATTAGGACAACTTCATCAAAACTATTCACAGGTTTCTACAGAGTTATGAAGACAATCAGCTTAAGGGAAATTCATACTGAAGAAAAGAAATTCCAAATGGAAGGAGAGAAATCCATCAACACTATCCTCGCCCGTCTCAGCATTCTCTCCTTTGAAGTGACATCTTCCAACTAAGGAAGGAGATAACCTATATCATCTCAACATCATACAAGCGGTGACATTTTCTCCACAATGTTACCAATACATAAAAATTGCCATTAGTTTTAGAGTATGCCACACACTTGAGTCCTTCTGATGTGGAATAGAAAAGAAGCAAGAAGAAGCATCCACGAAAAGGGTGCAACAACCGTTCCAACCATCAGAATCTCTCAAAAGGTTGAAGTTCATTCCATAGCTCACCCTACTACGAGACTGATAATGTGAATATATGGGAAATCATCCCAGCATGACTGAGTTAACACCTTCCGGATGGGCGATGATAGCAAATCATCGGGAAATCCCGTTGATTCACGTGCTCTCCTCTGCTGTTGTAGAATAGGGAATAATCACGAAGATCTCGCAGACGATATGCCATTACTCCCTCTAATTAAGGATGAGGAATTCACGGTCTTGAAGACTATGACGACGATTACGACCTGATTGAATTCTTACGAAGCTCAGCAATGAAAGCTCATGCACTGTCAGACAAGACTGAAGCCGAAGGAGTAAGTCGCGAAAAACAAGGAGTGCGTGATACCGTCGAAGAGAAAGTCAACACCGGTGAATGGAGTTATTGCCTGACCAGCGTGGACGACACCTCTGTGCAACCTCCTCCGCACTTCTCATGCTGGAATCGCAAAAGAAATTTTTGAATATGTTCTCAATGCACGAAAACAAGAAGCCTATCGTTAAACAGCAGGCTTCATTTATTCAAGGAAGACGATACCTATACGCGCGGATGAGAGAAGTCGGAAGCAGCATTCATCGGACAAGAACCTTCTCTATCGAAATCTCCATCAACGACGTCAAGGGCGTTTATGCGAGAGTGATTCCTAACTATCGTCCGGAGGTAACCCGAGGAAAACAAAGAAAGAACAGGAAGCGACATTCAAAGAAACTGAAGCAGTAAATGAGATTCTGATAGTGAAATTAGAAAGAGAATCTACAAATTGATTTACTACAAATTGATTTCCTCATGAGAATCATCAAGAGAATCAATTCTTCTAAAAAGGTAAAAGGATTCTCATGAGGAAGGCCATGATATGAAGGTAGGGCATTTAAGAAAGAAACATCTATTTTGAAGTTCACATTATCTCCTAAATTCGTCGTGATCTTAGTGAAGCCATCGCTTCCTATAGGAGTGTAATGTTCTTTGTATTTCTTTCTTTCTTCCCTCTGGTTATCATTTCAATTCTCTTGGTTCTGATTTTGATCCATTTCCTCAAAGAATTCCTCAACTTGGCTATTACTCTCCTCAGAATTCGAAGATCTTCCTATTGAGTTGAGATCAATCAACTTAGGTTTCCTTGATCTAGTTCCTTGCATATACTGAATTCAGATCTCCTACAGATTGTTTCTCTTATCTCCTATTTTCTCACTAAAATAATCTTATACTGAGATGATGAGAAAATATTCGAAAAGAAGGAAAAGAGAAGTCACTAACCTCAATGTCACCTTGATTCCCCGGTAGCGGCGCCAATTGATGAACTAAAACTCGGTTTGATTATATTGTTGTTGTGTGTTCTAATTCATGCAATACATTTATAATACCTCACTTAGGGCAGTAGTAAGCAAGGGTCGATCCTCAGGGAATCTAGGTAATGATGGATGAGATGAAAGTAAAAGAAGGGATGAATTTCTATAGTGGAGAATATTAGAAGTTAGAAGAGGAATTTTATAGAAATAATGGATGTAATTGGTTAGATTATGTTTCTGTAGCTCTAATTAGAGGAGAAGAGATGAGAATTAGAAGGGTAGAGATTGATTGAAGGTGGAGAAAATGAGAAAGGGAGAGAAGAGAGGTGTAATAGTATAGAGATAAATGACGATTTGGGTGTGATTTATGGAAACAAATGCAATAACCTACGATTAAAGTAGAATAAAAAGTCCTACATGATCCATGGAAAAGCTTACAAGAGAATCCCTCCACAGAATCTTCCCACAAACCCCGTGTTGGTGCCAATCCTAGGCCGGGTGGTGCTTGATTCGCTACGACGTTGATCTCCTCTTGTTCTCCTTCTCCAGAACAAACTCGAGCATCCGATGATGCCTAGCTTGGGCCTAAGTTTCTCCCCCTTTCCTGCTGGTGACTGACGGTGCATTTTTATGCGTCCTTAAAACACAAGAACGCTGGTCAAACAAAATTTATAAAAATTGAACTCACAAAGATAAGATCAAGTAATGTGTAAGTATCGGGTCGATCCACAAAGAGCAGGGTTGACTTTAATTGCAGAGTTGACTTGGTCAAACTTAGGTTTAAAAGGGGTTTTAAAGAAGTAAAAATAAGAAGTAATGAGTGGAAATGATATAAATAAGCTAAATAAGAAGTTTTAAGAATTTAATTTTCGGATTTAACACAGAAAAGTCAAAAGTCAAAGTCAAAGCATTGACTTTGACCAATAGTAGGTGTACTGTAAAATAAGAGAGTCAAAAGGTGTCAAAAGATTAAGAAAGTTATATATTTAGAAAATGGAGAGGAAATGGAATTTATTGATATAAAATTCGTGATTTTTGGATAATAAATGGATTTACTATGAATTATTGAAAATTAAATATCACAAAATCCCTGAAATGAACACCTCGAAGGAAATTGTCAAATTGACCAGTCAAATAAAATCCAAATCTAAAAAACTTATATGTCAATGGAAAGCTAAGAATCTGAGGAATCTAAGGAGACCAAAATGATCGAATTCTGATTTGTAAATTGAAAGTAATTGACCCCGAAAGTCAACATTTGACTTCTGATAATAGATGAATAGTCCTCGGTTAATCGTCAAATTGAAGGGTCAAATGAACTTGGAATTCAATGAATTTTCCATCCACGGAAAGCTGATGAAAATAGGAATCCAAAGAAACCAAAATCAAGTGATTTGGAATTATAATTAGAGAGATATCCTATTTTCAAAATCAGCAATTTTTTGGACTAAAAATTGGAAAAAATGAAGAACACTATGAACTAATTTGCAAAATCAAAGATCTAAACCTAATAAAAACTCAAATTACCTCTTGATAATCGATCAAATCTCACTACTAACCCGATTGCCGCAAGAATGGGGCCTCAATTCTCGTGGATTGAAGCGAATTTGCTCGGATTCTTCCTCGTGGACGTTTGGAATTCAAGGGGAAAATTTGATGAAATTAAGAGATGAAATCGTGATTATCATGCTTCAATGGATGCGTCTGTACACACTTGGAAGCAGAGGATCACGAGAACTTAAGACCTTCCTCGAAATTCGCTTAATTTCTTCACGAATCGATCAAAAGTTATCTTTCAAAGGGAGGATACATGGCTTTTTAAAGAGTATTTTAGCCCAAAATCGTGGGCAATTGAGGCGGTCGTGGGAGCTGATTGGAAGCGTCGTGGGAGCGGTTTCCATTGAGCGGCGTGGTGGCTTCAAATCCGCGATGAATCCTCCCCAATTTTAGCATTGAATTAGCCCTGATCGTGGGCATGATCCCAATTTTTGGCCTGAAAATTGGGGTCGTTTGATGCGGTCGTGGGGTGGAATTGAAGGCCACGATCGTCGCACTATCCCTCGAAGTGATCGTGTGCCACGATCCCTCCAAATGCCCAACGATTGCGACGCGATCGCGGTTCGATCGGACCGCGATCGTGGAGTTCTTCCGTGAACTTTCCCCGCTGTTCGATGGAGATCTTGTGATCGTGATAGCTCCACGTGCGTCGCCAAGATCACGAACGATCGCGGCCATCCGATGAAGATCGCGCGATCCCGAGCTGTCCACTGTGAGAAGAAGATCGGACCGTCAGATTTGATCAGAATTCAGTGCGTCCGGATGATCCACGATGATCTCCCTATGATGAAAATCGGACGCTTCTAACGCTTCCACGTGTCATCTGGTAAGTCCGTTGATCGTGTTCACTTATGTGTTTTTTTAGCACGTGTCTTGATTGATGATCGCGTGGACTCGGGTCCACGCGATCGATGAATCTCTCCTCCTCGCGATCGAATCCGACGCCTCTCGTAGCGCCACGCGTCCTGCACAGGTAATTTCCGTGGGGACATAGTCCCACACGGAAGAAACAAATGGGCTCGCGCCTATATAATGTAGAGGGGCGGTAAGCATTTGCGTTACCGCCCCAATAAACTTACCAGGGCCCACTAACCGGTGGGCCATTCACATGCCGACCCCCCTGCTGCCACGTGGCGCCCCACACGGGCGTCCGCGTGGACCCGTGGACACGCGTGGCCTTCTGCCACGTGTCCGCGCCCTGTGCGCCTACTGCGCCTCGCGTGGGCCACCCGCGGCTCTGCCACGTGGCCTCTAGCGCTGCGTCGCACTCGCGGGGTGGTCCCGCGCGCCACGTCAGCGCGCCACCTGGCCCCGCTCGCCATGTCATCCTTCAAGTAAGTAAATTCCCTTTTTTGCGATTTTAATAATGAAAATAGTTAAAAATTCATTTAAAAATCAAATAAAAATCGAAAAAAGGACATAAACTTCAAAAATTCATAACTTAAAATATACAACTCCTTTTTAATCAAAATTTTCTTCATTGGATCACAAATTTCTTCCTTTTTAACATCATGTCATTTAAATTATATATTTACAAAGAAGAAATCAAGATGAATTAGGATTTAATTAAATCATTTCTTCATAAATATTCTAAATCATAAATTCCTCTTGAAATTATCCTTCAAAGCATGCACTAAAGTCAAAATCATCCATAAAAAGAGATTAACTTCTATTAATTTAAACTTAACAAAAGACTAATCATCTATCAAGCATGAAATTATCCCTAATTCATGCATGAATATCGACTTTAGTGAAATGACACACCAATGGAGAAAAGTCCTGAAAAGTATGATAACATGCATCATATTCAGATGGGAAGAGCACGGTGAGATTAACCTGTCTTCAAAATTTCAGCCCGATCGGACGGCTAGATCATGAGATATCAACCTTTCTTTTTTGAGCATTTCTAGCCGTCGATTGGATGATCTCCTGGGTCAGCGGTCTTCCGTCATCTAGCTCTCGAGATCGCGCCATGTCACCTCAGAACCATCCGCTGGATTTTCGCCACGTCACCTGCACAAGTTAGTGACAAAAGGACAAAACAGGAAGGTAAGTCACGGTTTCTCCTTTGCGCGAATAAGAGAGCACCACGTCGCTCTCTTATTCTCGCTTCGTGGTCAAAGATGACGGCGCGCGAGTTCCGCCTCACCTGTGCAGGTAAGTAGAAATTAAATTAATATTTTAATCGGAAAACGGTTAGACGAAAGGAATCTGCGGTGATTACTGATAACATGCATTTATAACATCAATTCTTATCTTAATTAACTCATATTCATGCTTATTTTATGTGAATATGATGCATGTTATCATACTTTTTAGGAATTTTCTGCATTGGCATGTCATTTTACTAAAGTTGATATTTATGCATAAATTAGGGATAATTTCATGCTTAATAGATGATTAATCTTTTGTTTAAATGAATAGAAGTCAATCTCTGTTATGGAATGATTTTTGACTTTAGTAAACATTTGGAAAGATAATTTCAAAATGAATTTATGATTTAAAGTGTTTAATTAAAAATGATTTAAGTAAATTATAAATCATCTTGATTTCTTCTTTCTAAATATATTTTAAATGACATAACATTAAAAAGGAAAGAATTTATGATCCAATGGAGAAAATTTCAATTAAAAAGGAGTTGTATATTTTAAATTATGAATTTCTGAAGTTTTAGGCCTCTTTTCCGAATTTTATTTGATTTTTAAATCGAATTTTCTAGTTAAAATCGCGAAAAAGGGGGGTATTTTTGTCCACAGGCCCCAACTGATGACGTGGCAGGCGTACCTGACGTGGCAACCAGGCCCAGGCGACCAGCTGACGTGGCAAACCGGTGACGTGGCGCGCGGGACCACCGCGTCGTTACGACGTGGCACTGAGGCCACGTGGCAGGACGCGTGTGGCCCACGTAGGGCGCGCGTGTGGCGCTGACGTGTGGCCGGGTGCCACGCGGACAGGCCACGCAGACCCCCGTGAGGGGCGCCACGTGGCGAGCGAGGCTGGTAAGTGGAGGGCCCACGGGTTAGTGGGCCCTGGTAAGTATTTTGGGGCGGTAACGCATTAGGCGTTTACCGCCCCCTAATTTATAGGGGCGAATGCATTTTGTTTCTTCCGTGTGGGACATAGTCCCACACGGTTCTTATTTTGCAGGTGACGTGGCGGCTTGGCGGGCGTCGGATCGGATCAGAGCGGCGGAAATCAAGACACGTGGCAGTCAGGGCGACGACCAATGAAAAGGGCGCCTAATAAGACAAAACCGTCTTTCTTCCATGTAACTCGATGCACGCCAGTCGAGGAGGCGGCGACCAATGAAAAAAAAGAGAGAGTTTTTCCCCGCCTAATAGGACAAATTGCATTTAATCTTTTCTTTTTTTTCAGGAGTAACGGTCGACGCGACGTGGACCAATGAGAAAAAAAGAACGGTTTTTCCCCGCCTAATAGGACAAATTTGACGGTGAAAGCTCGTGTGACGCATTAAATGCGCCGCAATCTCGGACGGCTGCATTAAATGCACGAAACCGCGTGCATTAAATGCAACACGGTTTCAACTGTGCCTCTCGACGTGGCCGCTCCGGATTCAGCTGGCGAAATTTGATGACCCTTAGCCACGTCATCGATACTTGTATTTAATATATGAATTTATTTTTTTGAACAGGTGTCTTTTCTTACCTGATGCCACGTGGAAGAGCTGAGAGCGTTCGATCTTCGTCGAGATGGACGGCTGGCGATGGATTTATCTCTCGATTGCGATCTGACGGCTATGATGAAGACCGGATTTTCTCTCTCTTCGCGGGAATCTGGAGCGTCGGATTCCAATCCGACGGCGTAGGCAACACGTGGAAGAACACCACGATCGCGGTCGGATCGAACCGCGATCGCGGCGCGATCGAGCCGCGATCATGGATCCTGCAGCGTGGAATCTATTCCACGACCTTCACTCGTCATTTCCGGAGCATCTGGAACACGATCGATGCTCGATCGTGGTCGATCGTGGTCGATCGTGGTCGATCACGCGAAGATCGTGGCCTACTTTGAAGCTCTTTTTGAAGCGAAATTCAAGCCAATTCGGCCCGGATTTGAAGCCACAACGCCGCTCAGTGCAAACCGCTCCCACGACGCCTTGATTCCGCGCCCATGACCGCCTCTATCGCCCATGATCCTCGGGCCAATTTCCCCCTTTAAAAGCATGTATTTCCCTTCTTTGTTCTTCAACTTTTGATCGACTCGTGAAGAAATTAAGCGAGTTTCGAGGAAGGTCTTAAGTTCTCGTGATCCTCTGCTTCCAAGAGTGTAGAGACGCAGCCATTGAAGCATGATAATCACGATTTCATCTCTTGATTTCATTGAATTTTCCCCTTGAATTCCGAACGTCCACGAGGAAGAATCCGAGCAAATTCGCTTCAATCCACGAGAATTGAGGCCCCATTCTTTCGGCAATCGGGTTAGTAGTGAGGTTCGATCGATTATCAAGAGGTAATTTGTATTTTTATTAGGTTTAGATCTCTAATTTTGCAAATTAGTTCATAGTGTTCTTCATTTTCCCCAATTTTAGGTCCAAAAAGTTGCTGATTTTGAAAATAGGATATCTCTCTGATTATAATGCCAAATCACTTGATTTAGGTTTCATTGGATTCCTCTTTTCATCAGCTTTCCGTGGATAGCAAATTCATCAAATTCTGAGTTCATTTGACCCTTCAATTTAACGTTTGACCAAGGACTATTCATCTTTCATCAGAAGTCAAACGTTGACTTTCGGGGTCAATTACTTTTTATTGGAAAATCAGAATTTGATAATTTTGGTCTTGTTGGATTCCTCTGGTTCTTAGCTTTCTATTGACATATAAATTGTAAGATTTGGATTTCATTTGGGCATTCAATTTGAAGATTTCCTCTGAGGTGTTCATTTCGGGGATTTTCTGATCATTGATTTTTAATAATTCATAATAAATCTATTTCTTATCCAAAAATTACGAAATATATATCAATAAATTTCATTTTCTCTCTAGTTTTCAAATATCTAATTTTCGTAATCTTTTGACTCTTTTTGATTCTCTGATTTTGCAGAACACCTATTATTGGTCAAAGTCAACACTTTGACTTTGACTCTTGACTTTTCTCTGTCAAATCCGAGATTTCAAATATCAAAACTTCTTATTTACCTTATTTATATCATTTCCATATCTTAAATTTTATTTTCTCTTATTTAAAACTTCTTTTAAACCTAAGTTTGACCAAGTCAACTATGCTCTTAAAGTCAACCCTGCTCTGTGGATTGAGCCGATACTTACCCAATACTTGATTATTATATCTTGTCTTTGTGAGTTCGGTTTTATAAATTTTGTTTGACCATCGTCTTTGTGTTTTAACGACGCACAAAAACGACACGTCAATTACTTTCACAGCAGATTCCTCATTTAGCGCAAATAAGAGAGCGCCACATCGCTCTCTTATTAGGCTTAAGGGGAAAACAACGAAAAAGACAGAAGAAATGACAAAACACAGGTGAAAAAACGACAAAGGAAAGGTGCTAAACGACGAAAAAGAAGAGAGCCTGCGACAATTAATTCGCCGCAGATTCTCTTTTATGAGTGAATGAGAGAGCGCCACGTCACTCTCTCATTCCTCATTACCGTCAAAAATGATGGCGCACGATGTAGATACTCCATGTCACCTGTAAGCAAACGAAACAGCATGACAAAAACAAGAATGAGACAAAACGACAAAAGAGAAGGTACAAAAAATGACGGAATAAAAGACGGTAATATAAAACGAAAAAAGTGAATTTGAGGCTAACGATCTGCGGCGATTAATTTCGCTGCAGATCTCATCTTTCAGTGAATAAGAGAGCGACACGTCTCCCTCTTATTCCACGCTCGGTCAACTCTTGCGGCGAGGGTTCCACGTCATCTGTACGGTTAGTAAACGACAAACGACTAAACGGTAATAATAATAAAATAATAGAAAAACTAGCTAAAACTGTGCTTCCAGATTGCGACAAGTGTCGCGATTTGGTAGCTTCTATCTGACTTACCTTGCAGATCCGAAAATTGTAGATATGCCACTGACGCTCATAATTATGCAAGAATCATGAGATTAATTAGAAATATGCTATAAAAATTCATTTAAATCACTTATAAAATCCAAACAAAAATATATTTTGCTAATAAAAATTCATTTCATTGCCAATTTATAATCGAAGAGAGATATTCAAATATTATAAAAGCAAGGAAATACCATAAAATTCGTAATGGAGCAAAATTAAGCAATTTTAATTATAATAACACATAAATATATTACTTTTAAGCCAAATGTTCACGAAAATTCAGAGTTAAAGGTCATAGATTTATGTGTTATCAGCGACGTGGAGAGATTCCGCATTCGCATGTGATATCTCTTCGTGAATGCTTCTTGTTTTATTCACGATTCACATCCAGGGGAAGACGTGGAATGTCTCGGATCTCTTGATGATTGGCGGCAGTTATAAGATCTTTCGGAAGTGGACTCTATCCTTCTTTAAGGTTGTAGTCTTCACGTGATGGGGAATACGTGGAGTCTTCCTTGCTTGCGTGTGGTCAATGATAGCTGTAGCGGTCTTTGGAGGCTCAAAATGATATGTACGTAGAGTCGGATCGGGTCAGTAGTTTTCCTGAAGCTCCTTTATCGTTGGTGGGTCTTCTTATCTTTTGAAGCTCTCAGTTGATCAGTAGGCAACGAGTGGGCAGATAGCAAGTAAAAGTAAGTTGGGATGGCGATTTGGTCAGAGATAGTGCGCGCGACATTGACGGGGATTGATGTGGTTTTGGCGTCGTGCCCACGATCGTCACCAGAGTGGTGTTTCTTCTTGATGAGGGGATATCGTAATATCTTCTCTTGTCGCTCTTAAGTGTCCTCCTGTTGGATGATCCCTCTGCTCGCATAGATTTTGGTTTAAAAGGGAGCTCATCGGTCTGCATATTCTTTCAAGGCCATGACGATCTTCCTTGATACAGATAGATTTGTGGAAGATGGCATTTAGTTAACAGGCTGCACTTTGGTAGTTTATTAGGCTGAATCCTTTCTTTTCATCAGCCGTGAAGGCTTTGTTTAGATGGGAAGCAGTCCTCCGGGAATCTTCTTCCATGCTCGTCACTGTGGGCTTCATTTATCTTCTCTGACAGTAGCCCTTTTCAGCCTAGTTGTTAGTATAGAGTTGCTCTTTTGATTCTTGCATACTTCATGATGATCTTGAAGCTCTTCAGAGGGTAAGAGAGTTGTCTCAGTTCTGATTTCATTGATAGTAACTTCCTCTTGCAGATTACCATCACAGAAATGTATGGTTTACTCGGGCAAGGGCTTATCTTGAGGTGTGATTCGATGACAAGTCTCTGATGAAAGCACAAAAAGTATGTATAAATACTAAGATTTACTTTTATTTAGCTCAATTAACTCGCAAACCTATCATCATATCTACTCATGCACGAGTTAATAATTTTATGCCATCAATACACTAAACAAGAAATTTTATACATCATTTCTTTGTCTCCTTGTTTTCAGGAACTTATAAGCATGAAAATGGAAGCTAAATCACTTAAAGTAGATGTGGAGAAGGTTAATGGGCTGTCCAAGGCATCTTAAGTGGAGCCCAGTCAAAGGAGAATCGGTGGCTCTCTCTCCTCGCTGGGGTTTAAAAGGAAAGAGACAGAGAAAAGGAGGGCTCTCAAGTTTTTTTCGGTGTCTTCTTCTTCCTCATGCACTCTCTCTCCTAGGGTTTGGGGTTTTTGCTTGTAGTTCTTTTGTCGCGATAATGTATTCAGAAGTAGTTTCTTAATGTGAAGTGTAGTTTGTCTCTCTCCCTGGTTCTTTCGCTATTTTCACTTTTTCTTCCTTTGTCATCCTCAATCTAGTCTTCTCGCCTGAATTTTTCTTCTCCTCATCTCTTTCCCCGTTCTACCATCTTCTCCCTCCTCGTGCTACCGTCCTCTCTCTAAACCTCTCTTTTCTATTTCCCCTCTCTCATTGACTCTTGCTTTTTCTCTCTCCCTAGTTCCTCCATTCGTCCCTTTCGAGTTCCTGTTTGTCTCTCTTTTCTATTTTAAAGTCTTTCTTTCCCTCTTCCTCTTTCTCGGTTTTGCACGCATCTCCCCTCTCTTTTTATTTTCACAATCTTCCCCTATCGCTTCTTCCACCGATTTTGACTTTCTCGCTTTCGTTCCATTCATCGATCTCTCGTGCCTCCATTTCTCCCTCCTTATTTCGCTCTCTCTCTCTCTTTATTTTCCTCCCGCAATTTCGCTTATCGTTCTCTCACCTTTTCATCACGACCATTCCCGATTTCTCTCGCTCATCATCTTCTTTCATTCCGCTCAGTCCTTCTCTTCCACCCATCCGGATTTCTTGCTTTCTTCTCCTAGCCTC
This sequence comes from Lemna minuta, assembly GCA_024174645.1. Taxonomy (NCBI): domain Eukaryota; kingdom Viridiplantae; phylum Streptophyta; class Magnoliopsida; order Alismatales; family Araceae; genus Lemna; species Lemna minuta. The sequence continues at coordinate 4,914,533 of CM044108.1, forward strand.
CCCTGGAATTCTCTTCGTTCAGCGCATCCTCTTCTTCCACGTGAACCTCACTTAGTCTCCTGTCTGAGATTCTTCCTCTGTCTTCGCGTTTTTCTTTTCGTGGTTAACGCACTTCCGCAGCATCACCTTCCTCTAATTCCTCCCCTCTCTAATTTCTTTTGCTCCCTCTTTAAGACACTTCTCATCACTTCTCATCGCTTCTACTTCTCTCTCTCTTAGATTTTCTTTTTTTTCACTTTTTTTCTTCGGCGTTCTTCCGCTTCTTCACGATCACTCTTCTTTCACTTGTTGACTTTTCGGTTGTTCTTACGTATTCTACGTTTCCCCATTTTCGTCTTTTTGTCTCGTCAATTTGGTATCTCTCTTCCCCTCCCAGTTTACCGTTTCGTCTTCCACATCTTCCGTATTCCATTTTCATCCTTTCTCTCCAGTCTTCTATGCTTCCTATCTACCCCTAAATTTCCCCCTCACTTCCGCCGGTGCTCTCCCTGTCTTCCGTAACTCTCCTACGTTTTCATCTTTTTCCCTCTCCCGCTATCTTTTTCTTCTGATCGTCCTTCCTCTCCCCAAATTCTCTCATACTTGCATTATTCCTCTTTCATGCCGTCGCGTATCCTCTCCATTTTCTCTCTCTTTCTATTTCTTTCGTTCGTCTTTTCTTTTCTCTTCCTCACGATCACTCCTTCTCCTTCTCTCTATAATTTCTCTGACCTTCCTCTCGCGCGGTCTCACATTGTCTTTCTCTTTCTGTCTTCCTCTTTCCGTCGCACTATCACCCGGTATCTCACTCTCTAAAATTTTCTCTATTCCCCTCTCTTTTTCCTAGAATTCTCTCTTCTCTCTCCTGCGGCTACTCTCTCTTTTCCACCCTCTTCCTGTACATCCTGGATATTCTCCGCCTTCAACCTCGTTCGTCCCTTTCATTTCACCGTCTTTCCCATCTTCCATTCGCTCTTCCGTCTTTTAGCTCTCACCTACATTTCGTCTTTTAGTTCTCTCTCTTATCTCTCTCAGATTTCGCGTTATATCTCTTTCGATAGTCATGTTGGCGATAGATCGATTTGGATGCGGAATTTTGAGGAGGATTTAGACACTCAAGATTGGGAACAAACTCACAACTCTATTGAAAACAAGAACACACTCGATGGTATTTTCATATACCGCACTCATACATTGGCATTTCATCAAACACCTATTTATAGGAAGAAATAGAAAAAAACGGTCGTAACGGCTCGGTCCACGTGGCGCGCGCATCTCCGTCATAACTCCACTTTGTAGACGGCTGAGATTAGATCTCCTCGATAGTAACTGGAGGTAACGCCAAAGCCGTCGTTTGTGAGATGAACGGCTGGATTAAAATCTCACAAACTCTTCCTTAATCCACGCTTAGTTCATCATCGCGACGCCTAGCTTCTCCCGAATCTCTTCAAACTTGACACTTCCCAACGATTTTGTAAAAGAATCAGCTAGCTGCGATTCCGTCTTCACGTATTCAACCTCCACACACCCTTTTTCCACACAATCCCGGATGAAATGAAACTTTGTTTCAATATGTTTGCTTCGTCCGTGCTGACTTGGGTTCTTGCTCAATGCAATAGCCGATTTGTTGTCGACTAATAACTTAAAAGGACTCACCTTAGTGCTTAATAATTCTTCAACAAACCGGATAATCCATAAGCCTTGGCAAGTAGCAGTCGAGGCTGCAATATATTCAGCTTCACATGACGATAACGCCACTACATTCTGCTTCACTGTGTTCCAAGTGATAGCAGAATTCCCAATGAAGAATACATGTCCGGTTGTACTCTTCCGATCATTCCTATCTCCAGCAAAGTCACTATCGCTGAAGCCTTGAACAGAAAAATTCCTCTTCCCTCTCTCATATCTTAATCCAAATGAAGATGTTCCTCGGATATACCTTAAGACTCTTTTTGCAGCACTCATATGTTCCGAGTTTGGATTACTCATATACCTGCTCAAATAATTCACACTGTAGGTTATATCTGGTCGTGTATGTACCAAATACCTGAGACATCCGATTAAGCTTCTGAATTTTGATGGATTCTCCCCATCCTCTCTTCCTTCTTTCTTAAAAATCAGCTGCGCTTCCATCGGAGTTCTTGCTGAATTGCACTTACTCATGTTGAAAGACTGAAGTATGGTCTTGATGTATGACTTCTAAGAAAGCCAAATGTGAGATGATTCATACTTAATTTCGATGCCGAGGTAAGTACTTAGAATCCCCAAATCTGTCATTTCAAAACACTCTTTCATGCTTTCCTTAAATTCCTTGATTTTGCAGGAATTTGGCCCTGTGATGATCATGTCATCGACATATACCCCAATTATGACTCTTTCCAGCATCTCCTTCTCATAGTATATTGCATAGTCATTTTTGCTCCTTACAAACCCCTTTCTCAGTAATACCTCATTCAGTTTTGAATTCCAAGCCCTCGGTGCTTGTTTCAAACCATATAGAGCTTTTCTTAATTTCAGTATATGATCTTCTTTCCCCTTGATTTCAAAACCTTCAGGTTGAGATATGTAGATATCTTCCTTGATTTTCCCATTCAAGAAGGCTGTCTTAACATCTAAATGATGTAATTCCCACTATTCTTGTGCAGCAATAGCTATCAGGATTCGGATGGATTCCATCCTAGCAACAGGGGAGAAGACTTCACTATAGTCTCTTCCCTCCTTTTGGGCATATCCCTTCACTACTAACCTTGCTTTGTGCCTCAAAATCCTTCCCTTGCTGTCCTTCTTCACCCGAAACACCCATTTTACTCCAATTGGCTTGATATCACTCTGCGGTTTAACCATATTCCACGTCTCATTTTTTAAAATTGATGACATTTCTTCCTTCATTGCTTCTTTCCACTCCTTTTGTTTTGCAGCCGAGGAGTAGGAGGATGGTTCTTCGTTGCATAAGAGACATGTTTCACTGCACAAGAGGTTGGTTTCATCATAGATTGACTGAATGGATCTATACCTCACTGCCTCTTCCTCTTCTGAGTCTTCCGGTTGACTGAGATCTCTCCCTCTTGACTCATTTATCTCTGATTGTTCACTTTGTTCTTCCAGTGAGTCTCCTTCACCTTCTTCTAATCCTGTGATTTTAAGAAAATTTGAAGAACATAAAGTGAACTTTCCCAATTTACCTTCTTCACTGAATTTGAAGGCTTTTTTCTCATCGAATATCACATCTCTACTGATGTGAATTTTGAAATTGGCAGGATCTAAACATCTGTAGGCTTTCGATCCAGCTTCATATCCCATTAGCACCATGCATTTACTTCTGTCTTCAAGTTTTGATAGCCTTCCAGTGGTTTTGACAAAGACAATTGAACCGAAAATCCTTAAATGACTTACATTTGGTTTTCTTCCGTTCCACTTCTCATAAGGTGTCTTTCCTTCCAGCCCTTTTGTAGAAGACCTGTTAAGCACATAAACACACGTACTAACTGCCTCTCCCCATAATTCTAGGGGTAATTCTTTCTCTTTCAACATACTCCTTACTAAGCCCATGATTGTTCTATTTCTTCTCTCAACCACGCCATTCTGTTGAGGAGTATAGGGGGTAGTAAGTTGTTTTTTAACCCCATTCTCATCACACACTTTCCTGAATTCATCTGAGGTGAATTCTCCCCCTCGATCACTTCTTATACACTTTATTTTCACTCCTTTCTCAGCTTCTGCCATTGTTTTAAATTTCTTGAATTTTTCTAAAGCCTCTGACTTCTCTTTTAGCAGAGCAACCCACATACACCTTGAGTAATCATCCACAATTAAGAAGAAATATTTCTTTCCTCCTAATGTTTGTGGGTTAATAGGACCACAGATATCCATATGAAGTAATTCAAGAACACTCAAAGCTCTGTATGATGAAGATGAAAAAGAAGTTCTTGAGTGTTTACCTGAGATGCAGTGAGAACATACCTCATTCGGATTTCGGAATTGAGGTAGACCTTTCACTAGATCTCCTCTTATCATATCCTGTAGAGTGTGAAAACTCTGATGGCAGAACCTTTTATGCCATAACCATGCTTCACCCGCTTCTTCCTCAACCAAATTACACCTCTCATTGATGTTGATCATCATTTTGTACATGTTTCCCGTCGTTTTCTTTGTCTTGGTGAGGAGTCTACCTGATTTGTCATGAACCGTGAGGAAGCCACTGCTCAAGAAGGTTTTACAACCTTGTTCGTCTAACTTTCCCAGGCTAAGGATGTTAGTTTTTAAATCAGGTAGGTAAAGAACATTTGGAATAATTAAAACTTCACCGGTTTTGAGGGTGACAGAGATATCACCCTTACCTTCATAGGGAATTGACGATCCATCACCGAATTTTACTTTACCTTTCTTGTTCTCATCAATGTTATCAAAGAACACCTTCTTTCCTGTCATGTGACTGCTTGCTCCCGTGTCAAGATACCACATACACTCATCATGTGGGTTATTTGTTCCTTGTAGTAGTAGTTCCCCACACTCATCAGACACAACCATCATAAGAGTCGATTCTTCTTCGGTTTCTTCTGAGATATTCACCTTCTCTTCTTTACCTTTCTTCTTTGTGTCTGAATAGCACTCATCCGTGAAGTGTCCCATTTTTTTGGCAATTGTAACACTTTACTTTTGACTTATCAAACGACTTTCTCTCTTCTTCCTCTTTGTCATTCTTTGAAAATCTGCCTCGTCCGCGGCCTCTTCCTCTCCCTCTGCTCGTTCCTCTTCCTCTTCCTCTTGAAGAAGACCCTCGATCGGTCTTCTTGGACTGATTAAAAGCCCGAGTGAGTAGGACTTGCTCTTCTTCCCTTGAATCTCTCTCTTGGAGTCTCTGTTCATGCACTCTCAAAGACCCGATCACCTCATCAACACTTAATGCTCTCATATTCCCAAATTGTTCAAGAGAAAAAGTTAGAGAATCATACTTCACCGGCATTGATCGGAGGAGTTTCGCCACTGCTTCTTTCTCCTCCAATCGCTCTCCCAAATCCCTTAATTCGGAGATGATTTTGGTGAAGCGAGATGAGAAGTCACTTACCTTCTCATCTTTCTTCATCGCAAGATTCTCGAATTCTCGCCGCAATGACTGGATCTTGGACTTAACAACATGATCTACTCCCACGTGGAGTATTTTGATCGTTTCCCAATTCTCCTTTGCGGACTTCTTGACATCCAACTGAAAAGAAACAGACTCGGAGACGGAATTTAGGATGGCCGAGAGAGCTTGCCGATCCTTTTTCCGGTTAGTTTCGATTCCGGTGATGGAATCCCATAATCCGTGCGCTTCCAGGTAAACTTCCATCCTCATCGCCCATAGGCGATAGTTGGTGGATGTTAGTGCAAAGATTGAAGATGTCACTGCTTCAATTCTTGGCACAAGTTCTTGAATGGTGCTTGAATCACTTCCGGATGAACCTCCTTTCTTCGACATCTCAAAGATTTTGAACGTGGCTCTGATACCACTTGTTGGCGATAGATCGATTTGGATGCGGAATTTTGAGGAGGATTTAGACACTCAAGATTGGGAACAAACTCACAACTCTATTGAAAACAAGAACACACTCGATGGTATTTTCATATACCGCACTCATACATTGGCATTTCATCGAACACCTATTTATAGGAAGAAATAGAAAAAAATGGTCGTAACGGCTTGGTCCACGTGGCGCGCGCATCTCTGTCATAACTCCACTTTGTAGACGGCTGAGATTAGATCTCCTCGATAGTAACTGGAGGTAACGCCAAAGCCGTCGTTTGTGAGATGAACGGCTGGATTAAAATCTCACAAGTCAAACCTATCTAAATTTCTCTCCCTATTTTCTCTCTCTCTCTCTCTCTCTCTCTCTCTCTCTCTCTCTCTCTCTTTTCTCTCTCTCTTTCTCTCTATTTCCGGTTCCCTCCTGCTCTCTCCAATTTTCTCTTCCCCACTTTTTCTATTTCATCACTCTTCCGTCTCGTTCTTCCCATTTGTCCTCTCATTTCCATCCCTTTCTTCCTTTAAATTTCATTCTCATCATCATTTTCTTTCTTCTCTCTCCTCACGTCTCCTGTGTTATTCTCTTCCGTACATATTTTTCTTTTCTCCTCTCACACGATCTCTCACTCCCTCACGTCATCCCTCTCCTCCTCATCTTTCCGAGCTAGGTCGTCTTTACTTCTGCATTTCTTCTTCTCTCCCTGCATCTCTCAATCTTCCTTCCCTTCTAAATTCTTCTCTTCTTCTATCTCTCAGTTTCGTCTTTTTTCCATCTAATCCTCTGTTCACGGTCAACATTTCTTCCCTCTTTTCAAGGTCAATATTCTCTTTTTTTACTTCTACCTCTTTCTATTCATCTATTTCCTCACTACTTCTCTCTATTTATTCTCCCCAAAAAATCCCTTCTCTAGCTCTTTATTCTCTCTAATTCCCTCTCCCTCATACTACAGTTCTCTCCCGATTGCCCAACTCCTCATATCTACTCTTATTAATGATATTGTTGATAAGTTTGAAATATTGGATGCAATGTGTCGTAGTTTTTTTTTTTAATTTCAGACTTAATCAAGAAAATTTATAGAAAAGAATTTCCCTTAACAATTGCGAATATCAAAAATACGTGGCTTGTAAGGGGTCGAATCCAAGGGAGATTACACCGGTATCTTCCTTTCTTTTTAATATTCAAAACAGTATTTACGTCTTCTTTTTCATACAGATGCAGAGCAACAACTCAATTATATGAAAAGCATTGCAATTCTCCTCCTTTAATCTTCAATGAACCGTAAGCAAATTATATGGAAAGGAAAGTTAATTGCAAGACTGCTATCTTCAATGAGTTGCAATTATATGAAATAAATTGCAACAATATATCTATACAAAAAAATCAAGTTGCAGAAATGTGAGGTTTAATATGCTAAATCCCCTTTCATTGTTTTAACATTTTTATTTTCAAAGACTTTTTTTTATCAAATTGCTGTTATTATTTGTATTACTAAAACTTTACAAAAAGAATTGTATTTTCAACTCACTCTTTTGCAGAAATATTATCTGTTTTGATAAAATTCTTCATTTTTTTTCCTTTTTCTCTTCTAATTGGATTTACCTGATTTAAAAATCAGTTTCATCCAGAAATCTGATCGTCATAGAGAAGAATGTCCTTATTTATCTATAAGTATGTATTTCCTTACTGAAAATAAGGACTGCAGGATTTTAAACCAGAAAGAAAAGAAGAGAAATGAAATGAGGAAATGAGAAATGAAATGGGGAAATGAGAAAGAAAAAGAAAAGCTTAAGGTGAAGAAAAAGAAAAGAAAGAATAGAGATTAAGAGAAATAGAAATACTAAAGAATAAGGTGGAAGGAGTTCAACAGAGAGATGTGTATTTATTTTCTCACAAAGAAGACTTGCTGAGGAATTGTTGAACAGAAGAGAATAGGAGTTTACTGTTCAAACAAACTAGGCATCAACAGAAAATTAACAATACATCCTCAAAAGATTACAATGCAAAAAGAAAGAATTCTGAGAGACAAAGATTCACTTTCACATTTAAACTTAAACGACTCACGGTCAAAACTAATTTCAGATCTAAACAAAAATATATTTCTGACTAAAAAAAGAAAACTAGCGAACAATCCAAGTAACACAAAAATTATGAAAGAGGAATTAACCTATTCAGAAGAGAAGGGATGAAGAATTACAGAAATGAACCGAATTAAACTGCAACATGTAATAACTCCACCTAATTATTCACTTCAAAACAAAACAAAAGAAAGAGAAGGAAAAAAAAACAAAGAACGACCTAAACAGCTGAGTTCAAAGTGCAATCTGAAGTTTTTTTTCCTGAAGATTTCAAATCAGAATAAGAAAGAAGAACAGGAAACAAAAAAAGAACAAAGAAAACAAAAAAAAAGAATTCGAACCAAATTTTCAGACCGAAACCTAATTTGCAGACTTCAATCGGAGGAATCAACGCTTCTTGAATGCTCCTGATTAAAGCTGCTTTGGATTGGAACCTTCTTCCCGCTGTGTCCTCCAGGCCGAGCTCCCTTGGGCGAGAATTCAAGAACGCCGTCTCTGTCTCCACCTCCTCCCTCTTAAAGAAAATCGCCGACGCCTCCGAAATCGCGAGCTTCCCTCTCTTTTAGAATCAATTAGGTCTCGGTGCGGCTCGCTCCACACACGCGTCGGTGCGGGATGCTGCGGTTGGTCAGCGCCTGATCTGCTTCCCTCTTATTGGTGGAGGACGCCATGCGCGCGTTGACGCTTATACCCTGCAGGTGAGCTGTTTGTTAGCTGTGTACACATCGTCGTGTACACAGCTCACCGCTTCTTCATGTGATTGGCTCCCACCTGTCATGTACGGTGCCTGTCCACAATTCCTCAAAAAAACGTAAGTACAAACCAGCCCATTTAGGGCTTTATTGATATAATAGAAAATTAAAGAAAGTTCTGAAAGTAATTATTTCAGAAAAAGAAAATAATGTTTTATTTAAGGTAAATTTGGATTATTTTGTCCAACAGTTATTAGTAAATTGCTAATAGAGTATTTATTTATGCAAATCCTAATTATTACTTAAAATTTCTCATAATAGCACTAATTATTTGCAATTAACTACCAATTTTAAAATGCAATGAAAAAGTGATTATTTCAGGCATGACATCATGATAACATGCAAAATTCTTGTTGATTTCAAACTTTTAATGATGAAAATGCAGATAAAAGGATGGTTTTAGAGCATATTTTTGCCTGTTATCAATTGTTGTGCCCTAGAATCCCTGTGGATCAACCTAGAAAGCTATACACCCTACATAACTCTATCATTCATAGCTTCCTAGCTTATAAATAGTAAGTTTTTGAGGCTTGAACACACGACGACCTCGAGCCTATCAGCCTCCATTAGTAAGATTATATAGATCTCTCTTAGACATTCTAACTAAGGGTGGTCTTCAAGGAGAGAAGGAAAATGACAAAGGGATTCCTATTGATTTTCTTGAGATCATTACTTTATAACTATACAAGGTACCTATGATATAGAGGATGTGTTTGGGAAATTAAGGACCCTATATTAAGGTAAGATGGTGGTTGACTTGGTCCATTCAAGGAATTCTATGTATCTAAGGATAAGGATTAAATTCTTTGACCAAGTCAATCTTTGGATCAGTGTATATGTGGGGGAGGAGGGAAGATTATTCCCTTAGAATCTACACTCTCTTTCAATGTTTTAGAGAGGTCTTCTTCATTCACTTAATGGATGGTGAGTTTCTCAAACTCATGAGTGAGGAGGAGTACAGTATTTTTTTGCAATTGAGGATGGTTTCTCTTCCTTAGTGCATGTCTAGGTTCACTTGGAACCCTTATGTTCATGTTTTGATATAGTTCTCCATCATCGAGAGAGAGCGATAGAACAAGAGAGAGAAGGGGGGATTTCGGGATAGGTAGAGTGGAATCGATCGGGTTCATAGGAAGAGTGATTAAGAAATTAGAGAAGAACAAAGCTAGCAAATCAAAACTACCATTTCTTGATTCTATAACTACATTGCGATGGGAAAAACTCCCCGTTAGAAAAAGATTGTTAACCCTAAGAGAGAGAAGTAGCAATGAAGAAGGAAGAAGAAGAAGCAACAAAAGAAGAGGAAGAAGAAGAGAGACATCGAAAAAGGGAGAAAATAATAAAAGAGAGAGCCCCCCGTGTCTCCTCCTTGCTGGGCTCACAATTGTTTGCCTTGGACAGCCCATTATGCCCTTTCAACACTTCCATTTTTGGAGGATCTTGCTGCCCTTCCTCTTGAATACTTCCTGAAAATGAAAAGGCAAAATTCATGTAAAATAAATTCCTCTCAATGCACTAATGTTCTACACTGTCCAGTTATGAGATAGTAGAGGAGATAGTGTATTCAAGAGTTTAATAGAGTTAAATAAAAACAAACTATAGGTGGTTATAGCTAATTTTTATGTTCTTATCAGAGAGCAAGAGATTCAAGGATTGAGATGTCTATATAGTTTGATTACTTGAAATACCTAAGAATGATTTACATCATCAGAGAATATGCATATATATAGACAAAATTGTTCATGACCGTTTGATGGGTCTCTTCATCTTCAATCAATGGCTCAGATGAAACGCTTGGATGTGAATTGTTACCATTAAGTCATGTCTGTTTGATCGAAGATGGAGCGCTTAGATTTTGTGACGTCGTGCATCAAGAAGAAATGCCACATAATGCCTGCCGTTTGATCTTCATTGAATGCTTTAGATGTGTCAATGTGTCCATGTGAGTTCATCTAGCGCTTTTAATCTCAGCCATTATAACTCCTCAGATGAACGATTGAGATTAAGTCATTTTAAAACGATTCGATGACAAAGTATTATGCTCCATGTAACCCCTCTTTAAGATGAAATCCGAGCGATCGCACACTCCAAAATACACCACGTCACCTATGCATAAAAAGAAACACACATAGTCACACATGACAAAAATTAATTCGAAATAATGAGTATAAAAGTGGGCTTATCGAATATCCTAAAAAAGATGCTTGATAAGGCAATTTATACATGTAATTATATGATTATTAATGCAAATTAAGGCATAAAATATTCCATTCTGATCCATGTTATCATACTTTGAGTGCATATCTATCATTTCATGCAATTTTAAGTTATAATCTCAAGATGCACTATTTTAGGGATAATTATGCATAATTAAGATTATATTTTAAAATAGATTATTTACATCTAAATTTGAGATTATAATTAGGTTTTAATGTTAAATAATAAGAGAAAATGTTTATATACACTCGTTTATTTGTCTAAGTTTAGTTTTTCAAGAGGAAATGAGTGTATTTTTGAAATGAAAAATTATTCTCTTGTTATTTAAATATTTTGACTTTCTAGAATGATAGATAATTTAATTTCTGATCCAATGAAATAAATTTAGATTAATTTGGAGTTCTATTTTGAAAGTTATGAATTTTTCTAATTTTTAGGGACTTTTTTGGAATTTTTCTGAATTTTTTATGAAGTTAATTCGATTTATTTTTAATTAAAATGAATCCAAAAAAATAATTTTTATTGCATGTTGATGTGGAAGCTGATGTGGCGTGGATAAAAACAGTGGGGCCACCTGGCGACATATGAGACCGCTACGTGTCGCACAATGTACATGTGCGTGCGTGTGCAAGGGTGCATGTGGGCGCGTATGGGCACGTGTGCGTGCGCGTGTGTGATTAAGGAGAAAACACCATGTTAAGGATTTTCGCTAATTCCTTAGTCGCATATTTCTTTTATACACGTGCATTCATCTTGATTTTTTTCATGTGGGACTATTTGCTTCTATTTTTATGTGCAGGCGATGTGGCGAAATCTGGAGCGTTTGATTCACACATTTAATTGAAACCATCAATTGTCACTTAAGGTGGGGGGTATACAGTGCATTCTGATTGGTTGACGATTCATATTTTAAACGTTTTAATCTCAATGGTTCATCAAAGGAGTTATAACGGCTGAGATTAAATGAATCCAATGGACTTCTATGGACGTGTGGCGAAACCTCAAGCATTCGATGAAGATCGAATGACATGCATTATGCGACGATTCAACTTCATGTGAACATGTGGCTTCATCTGGTGCTTCATCTTTGATCCAACGGCCACGAATTAACCGTAACAATTTAAAGCCTAGTGTTTCATCTCAACCATTAATCAAGGATGAAACGGCAAATCCGATGGTTACGCCTAAATTTTCTATAAATTGAGATGTTCTTCGACATTATAAATCATTCCTGGATATTTTTCAAGTAATCGAACTATTTAGACACCACCATCCTTGAATCTCTTGCTTACAATTGCTCCTAGACACATTTTCGTGTCCACAGAGCGGTTGAAAGTGAGATTTTGTCGATCGAATGGGGAGAATTTGCCTCTTGAACACTGATGATTGTATTCGAAATCGCGGAAGGAAAAGCCTTAAATCTGGCGATTAATTGGATCATTTTGATCGCTATCTCTGGTTAGATTATGTGTTTTCCTCCTAATCTTTCGTCCTGTATCATTATTGTAATTTGGAATTGTAGATTTAGATAATTTTAGATTTTATTTTAAATTTCTCTCTCTTCGCGTCTGAAAATTTCTATCTAATTCGCTCTTTGATTTCTCTGCGAATCTTGATCCAAATCGAGTGATTTTTGATTATGTGGATTCTTCTTTGAGTTCTCTTTCCAAATCTATCAAAATCCCTAATTTCTCACCTCAATTCATCATCCGATTTGATTGAATTTCAAATATTATATTTAAAATCCCTTATTTCTCCGTAGATTCGACCCTTATTCACCACTATACTTATTAATTCGTGATTATTTGATAAAATTGGTGAGTTTAGTATTAATTTTGACACAAATTGGTGTGTATTCAATGACTGCACCAATTCGGTCCGCCAATGCTTAACCCACTAATCACACACACGCATACATGTGCACACACACGCGCCCACAGACTCATAGACATGCACATGTGTGAGCCACATTGCGACACATCATTTGCTTGTTGCATCAATTGCCACATAAGCACGCGATATCAAAATTATTTTTTTTAATTTTAAAAATCCAAATTAATCCTTAAAAATCCGTTGAAAATTTATAACTTTGAAAATATAACTCTAAATAAATCCAAATTTATCTTTTTTAATCATAAACTAAATAATCTTCATTCTAAAAAGTCAAATTTAATAAATAACAAGAGAATACAATTTTATTAAAAAAATACACTCATTTTTTTTAGAAAATAAATTTAGAAAAATAAATGAGTGCATATAAAATATTTAATCTTTTTACTTAATATTAAAACCCAATCATAATCTCAAATATAAAGTGAGAATAATCTACTCTCAAATATTTCTTTTTAATTATTTATGATTATCCCTAAAAATGGTGCATTATGAGATTATAACTAAAATTATCATAGAATGATAGATATACACTCAAAAAATGATAACATGCATAATAATAGAATATTTTTTGCCTTAATTTGTATTAATAATGATATAATTACATGTATAGATTACATGTTATCAACCATATAAATCAAACGTGCCCCAATTGGATCCTAGGTAATCATATGACACACTAATAGTGCTCTTCATAAGATGTCAGCAAGCTAGTTGATAACATGCAAATTATACATGACCATATATGTAATTATTAATGCAAATTAAGGGATAAAACATTCTATTCTTATGCATATTATCATATTTTGAGTGTATATCTATAATTCTATGAAAATTTAAGTTATAATTTCAAAATACACTATTTTAGGGATAATCATGATAATTAAGAAAAAATATTTAAATATTAGATTATTCCCTTTTTTATATTACAATTGGCTTTTAATGTTAAATATTAAGAGAAAAACTTTTTCTATACTCATTTATTTTTCTAAGTTTTATTTTCTAAGAAAAATGAGCATATTTTTGAAATAAAAATTTATTCTCTTATTATTAATTAACTTTGACTTTTTAGAATGATATATAATTTAATATCTGATCTAAAAAAACAAATTTGGATTAATTTAGAGTTATATTTTTAAAGATATGAATTTTCTAATTTTTAGGGATTTTTTTGGAATTTGTCTAACTTTTAATGAATTTAATTCGATTTATTTTCAATTAAAATGAATAAAAATGAATGTTTTATCATGTGCTAATGTGGCAACTTAGGTGACACGGGAAAAAAATACAGTGCCACATGGCGGCATATGAGAACGTCATGTGTGTCACACACATGTGCATGTGCGCGCATGTGTGCGCACGTGTGTGATTAATGAGAAGAAGCACCCTTTTCAGGATTTTTGCTATCTCATTAATTACTCATAACTTATATACCATTGAATTGCCGTTATTTTTACCATGTGGGACATTGTTCTTCTATTTTTATGGGCATGTGACATGGTGAAATGTAGAGCGTTCGATTACGCGATTTCATCGTGATTGTCTATCTTCACTTAAGTGAGGGGGTACGCGGTGCACTATGATTCGGCGACGATTCATTTTATAATGTTTTAAACTTAGCCTTTGATCTGAGGAGTTATAATTGCTGAGATTAAATGTGCTTGATGGGCTTTGATGGATGCGTGGCGATATCTCAGACATCGGTTTCTGATTGGATGGACGTGATCATGCGACGATTCTTCTTCACACGCAACGTGATAAAATTTGGGCACTTCATCTCTGATCAAACAAAAACGACTTAATGGCAATGATTTGCATCCAAGCGTTCCATCTGAGCTGTTGATTAAAGATAAAGAGTCAAATCCAATGGCCACGCCCAAATATGCCCATAAATATACATGTTCGTTAACGATATAAAGCATTCAGGGGTGTTTTGAGAAATTGAACTATTTAGATATCTCTATCCTTGGATCTCTTGCTTCCATTCGATTCTAGATAAATTTTCGCATCCAAGGAGTGTTTGAAAGTGAGAATTTGTGGAGAGAAGAGAGATAAATCGCTTCTTGAATGCTTATGATCATTTTCGAAATTCCAGAATGAAAAGTGGTGGCGTACGACCCCCATCGCCACCAAGACACGATATCACGGCGCCGGAGGAGCCCTTTTGCGCGCGCGGATCTATCCGCTTATCTTTACTTCTTTATTTCTTTATTATGGACCTTTTGACCCGCACGTGTTAAAGCGGGTCCTCGCTTATTTCCCTCTTCCTTTTAAGCTTTCGGGTGGGTTCTTCCCTTTTCGGGATCCCATTCGTGAAGCCCTTTCTTTTGTGAACCTTTGTTTTTCTATGAGTATTTTTGGGTTTTGGGTTGTGGGCCTCAAGTGGGCCCTTTTCCCCTCTCGCCCATTATGGGCTCTATAAGAGGGGAAGGGACCCCCACAAACCCTAGCCGTCATTTAAGAAAAAGAAAGGAGTCTTCTCCATCTCGAGTGGCTGCTCACGGGAAGGCCGGGGAAGGAGTCCAACCGCCGCTCGCCGCGCGCCGCACGCCATCGTGCCGCGCGCCGGGCCGCGACGACCGCCGCCACTCTTGCCCTGCCACGCTGATACCTCTGCTGCTGCTCCAGCCGCCGCCGCCGATCTAGCGCCGCCGCGCCGCTCGAGCCGCCGCCGCCCTCGCTCCGCCGCGCTTGGCTAGCTGTTCAGCACCTCCTCCACCTCCACTGCACTCTCTCCACCTTCCGCCGGCCATCTTCCTCCTCCACAACCTTCCTCCTCCACGGACCACCATCCCCAACGTCAACCTCCACCTCCCTTCCTCCTCCACGGACCATCTACCCCAATCTCCCACTCCACCTCCACCTCCCAGGTGAACCTCCCACCGCCGCTTTCCGATCATCTTCCTCCCTCGATTTCGCCTCCCTTCCTCCTCCACGGACCATCATCCCCAATCTCCTCCTCCACCTCCATCTCTAGCGAACCTCCCAGCCGCCGCATCCATTCTCCCTCCTCCCTTCGATTTCCTCCCATCGATCATCAAGGCCACGACCGTCGCTGCCGCACCCCACCGCCGCTGAGCTCGTGCCGCCGCCGCGCGTCTAGACGCGCGCTCCATCGCGTCGCTGCCGCTGACGCCGCGGCTGCAGACGCGCGCCTCTGCTTCGCTTCACGCATCCCGCAGGGCTCCGAGCCCGCTCCGCCTCGAGGACCGCCGCGCCTTCTTCCCCGATCCGCGCCCGGCGAACCGTCCGTCTCGCACCGGATTCGCGCCCGCTCTTCCTCGCTCGCGCCGCCCGACTCGCCAAAGAAGCCCTAAATGACGAGGGGAAAATGAACGATCCCCGCTGAAGTGACTCAGCGGAATCGCTCCCTCTCCTCACTGCACATCCGACTGGCCGCCCGCTCTTCCCCGGACCGCCTGGTGGCCGGCCCGAGCAGACCGAACCGGCTCGGGACCAACCTGCAGCCCAGGGTCAGCTCTCCCAGCCCGATCGCAACAAACCGGTCCGGTTGCCCCCAGCCGGCTCCGCCCATCCGTTCCAGCCCTGGCCGACTCCGACTGGCCCAGAGACAGCCGGAGCCTGCCCAGCCCGGGTCCCGTAACCGGCCCGCATCGTCCGAACCATCCTGCACGGCCTCGTGCCGGCCTGCAGTCGCCTGCATCGCCCGTGCCGACCTGCACCGCCCTGAACCGGCCTGCACGCCTCGAGCCGACCCAGACGCTGCTCCCACCATCCCGTGCTCGGCTGCGCTCGTCCGCTCGCCCGACAGCATCATCGCCTCCGCCCCACGCCGATCGCTCCCTCGCTCCCCGCCGACTCGCCCGTGCCCAACCTCGCTGCCGCGCCTGACGACCTCCTCGCCCGACCGACCAGGCTCGCGCCCGCAGGTTAGCTTCAACCCCTCTTGCTAATTACTTTTCGAAGCGTTTCCTCTACTCGACTCCACCGCCTATGGACGACGTAGGTAGGATAGTACGACATAGGCTTTGAGACTTCGACGCGTGCGTCGATCCGTACCAGCGTGGGCTGCAGCCTCCCGCTTACTCCACGACGAGCGACTTCCACGCCTCCGGACGTGGATCGAGAGGACCTCACCCTATCCATCATCGCGAGTCCTCCGCGCTCACCGGGAGTCGACTTTCGCTGATCGGCACGCCTGCCCGCACTTAGGTTTAGGTTAGAAGTCGTATTTAGAGTCTAGAGTCCGCCTACCCATAGGTTAGGGTTGACCGGTTACCTCCGGCCAACCTCAGTCCCATTGATCAGGCACGAGGGTTTTCACAACCGTGTCCTGCATCAAAAAGCCTTTGATCCGATGATCAATTGCATCATTTCGAGTGCTATCTTGGGTAAGACTTCGTGATTTCCTCCTAATCTTTCTCCTTATAACATCAGATTTATATTTCGAATCTTAGATTTGTCAAATTTTATATTCAACTTTGATTTTCTCTCTTCGCATTAAATTTTTTTACCTAATTTCTACTCGTTGATTTCTCCATGAATCTTGATCCAAATCGAGTGATTTTTGATTCTGTGGATTAGACTTTGAGTTGAATTTTTAAAATTATCAAAATTGCTAAGTTCTCACCTCAATTTATCATCTGATTTGGATTAAATTTGAAGAATACCTAAAAATATCTTAATTCTTTGTGGATTCGACCCTTATTCAACACTATACTATCTAATTGGTGATTATTTTCTTAAAATTGGTGAGTTTAGAAATTTTTTGGCACGTCTCTGCGTGTATTAAAATGGCGCAATTTCTAGGGAATTGAGGCATATTTTTGATAAAAAATCATCGATTTTGACTCGATCAACTCAGATTTTTTAATTTTTTTTATTGAAATTAATTCACATTGATCCTACATTGAGTGGTCCGAAGTAGAAATCAATCTTTGAGATCCTTAATTCGATAATATCAAGTGATTTTTGCCCCTTTTCTATGGAGTATGGGCGATCATTTTTTGAAATTTGCATTGAGAAGGCGTAACTCTCACTGTTACCAACACTGAGGTATGATCAATTGCCATTATTTGATAATTTGATAAGTATTTCTTATTTACATTCATATAAATATACGATCCACCCTTCCATAAGACGACATACCACTTGGAGATTGAGAAATAACCCTTTACACGCAGATCTATTTAAACGCTCCTCACAATCACCCAACTCTTCCAAGTCATCTTCAAACGTCGAACCCATAGAAATGGTCTAGAACAACAAGGTACGTGCAAGGAAATGCCTTAGAGACTACGCTAGGCCCATCCTCTAGAAACGGATTGACGGTTGATGAAATGTGGAGTCGTCAAAACACATGATTGTCGATTGAAAGATATAATTCCAAACTCATGATGATTTAAAAAATCATAAATCAAGCACAATGATAAGATCGGGTCGAATCCACGGAGAGCACAATTGAGTTTTATTGAAAGAGTTGACTTGGTCGAACTTAAGCCTAATTAGGGGTTTTAAGAGGGGAAGATGTTATATAATAAATAAAACTAGAACTAATACATGAGAGAAGATGTTTTTAGGGTTTTGAAAATTTTTGGAGAAGAAAAGTCAAAAGTCAAAGAGTTGACTTTGACCATTCTTTGACTTTCTCTAAAATCAGATATGAAAAAGATGAGATATTATTATAAAAATTATATTTTTTGAAACTAGAGAGAAAGAGGAGATTTTTGATATAAAGATCGTGATTTTTGCAGCACAAATATATTTACTGTGATTTTTCAAAGTCAACAGACATAAAATGACCTAGAGTTACGGTTTCGGTCAAAATCGTTCAATGGATAGGTCAAATGGTATCCAAATTTGACAAATCACCTATGAATAGAAAGCTTATGATCAGAGGATTACAAAGACACCAAAATGATAAACTTCACCCTCTAGATTTGTAGTGATAGCCCTTGAAAGTTAACTCTCAAATTCAGATTGATTTTGAACAGTAGTTGGTCAAAAGGCAAAATTAAGGGGGCAAACCTTGATGCATGGAACTTTACATTAATGAAGGTGTAGAAGTCAACTCGCTCACTCTATCTCTTATTAGTTTGACACAAAACACCAAACCATCGAATGTAAAGAGGGGTTTTGGTGCACGGAAAGCCGACTCAACAATGAATTCAATGATACCAAATTCATTAGAATTGGACTTAAGATCAGGAAGAAATCCTTGTTAAAAAATCAGCAAAAATATGGAAAGAAATTTGGGGAAAATGAAGAATTTGAGGTTTTTAAAACTCTAATTACACATCTAACCAAATCTAAATGTCCTAAAAAGTGAGGATCACGAAGGTATTGATAAGAACATGAATAGTAGTTATAATCACCCATTTATTGTTCTTATTTAGCTTTATTAAACTCATGTATACACCATTCCCTCCATTATCTCTTGACTTGATGTGTAGACTATTAATGCATCAAAAAGATATTATGTTGCATGATCTTATTTTCAGGAACTATACAAAAGGAAGAGTAACAAGACCCTCCAAAATAGAAGGCATCATGGGCTGTCCAAAGCAAGGAAATGAAGTATACAAGAGGATGGGCAGCAAGATCCTCCAAAATGGAAGTTCTTAAAGGGCTTAATGGGCTGTCAAAGACAGCAATTGCAAGCACTGTCAAACAATGTGAGCCCAGCCGAGGAGATTTTGGAGAATAAAAGAGGGAAAAAGCTCTTCCGGGAGGCTCTTCTTCTTTCTTTTTTAGCTTCTTCCCGTAGCTTCTCTCTCCTTCCTTCTCTTTCAGCTGTTCTTTCTATCTCCTAGGTTTAGAATTTCTTTAGCATCCTCCTTAGAATCGTTGTTCAAGATTCAGATTTGTTGTTTTGGAAAAATGGGGGTTGTTATTGTTGTTCCCTTTTCCACCTCTCATCATCTTTTCTTCCTCTCCCGCTCAACCTCTCTCGCGTTCTCGCCTTTTTTCTTTCTCCCGACTTTTTGTTCGATCCCTCTATGTTGACTTTTAGATTCTTCTTCTCGTCTGATATCCACTCTCTCTCTCCCGAGTTTTTTTTTTCGGTTTTTCTATCTCTCTCGATCTCTTTCTTTCTCCAAAAATTTCTCTTTTTCTTGTCGTTCTATCATTCTCTCTCTTCTATTCCCTCTCTTATTCTCTCGAAATGTCGCCTTCTTCCGCTTGAACTTCCGGCTTAACCTTTTTCGATTCCTCCCTCCATCTCTACTCTCTCTAATCTTCGTTTGCATTTCCTTTTAATTCCGTGTCTCCTCTTTCATTGCATCTCTCCCGAATTCCTGTTTTCCCTCTTCTCGCTCTCTCTTTTCCATCCTCTTCCTTCCCGTTCGCTCTCTCATTTCCGTCCCAATCTCCCGCTAAACTTCTTTCTCATAATTGTTCTTTTCTCTGCTCTATTCTCACTCCCTCACGTCGTCCTCTCCTCTTCACCATCCCGAACCTCTTTCTTTTGTGCAAGCAGCACCTCCTGCTCTTGTTCTTCTCTTTCGCCGATCGTTGTTTTCTCCTTTCCCTTGGTTAACTCACTTCTGCATCGTCACCCTCCTCTCATTTCCTTTGTTCTCTAATTTCCTTCACTTCCTCGCGATCTCGCTGACTTTCGCTTTCCCTCTTTTCCAGTCTTCCGATTTCGTCCCTCTTCCTTACTGCTCTTCCGCTCTGCCTCTTTCCTACAACTTTTTTTTTATTTTCTCTTCTTCTCTCACCCTCAGTTTTTCTTTCTCTCTCTCACACGATCTCGCTCCCTTCTTCACGTCTTCTCCCTCACCTACCCTCCTTTCTTCATGACTTCCGCTTTATTCTTTTCTTTCTGTTTTCTGTTTTCTGTTTTGTTCTGTCCCGTCATCGCACGCCTCTCTTTCTCCACCTCTCTCTGTATCTCTCTTTCTTCTGCCATTTCTTATTCTTCCTCTTTCCCGATCGCGCGAGCAGTATTCCCTCCTCGTCATCTTCAGTATTCCTTCTTCTGTTCTCCTATTCCTTCAACATATCTTCTCCCTCTTTAAGTCTCTTTTGCTCTATCGCGGACCCCTCTCGCGCTCCCTCTTTCTTCCGCTCGATCTTCGTCTCTCTTTTTCTCTCTCAATCTCACTTTCTCTCTCCTAGTCAATATTTTCCGTCTCTCACTTTCTCTCTCTTCCTCCCTTCACATCTCCCTATCTCTCTCTCTCTCTCGCCATCTCTTTCGCGTCTGTTGACCGTCGTTATTTCCTGTCCTCTACCATTCTTTTATTCTACAGTTCATCTATCTCACGCTCTCTTAAATTCTCTCTTACTTTTTATTCTATTCTCTTTCTCCGGAATTATTTTATATCTCCTTCCTTCTCTTGGAAGATTTCCCTCACTCCCTCTAAATCTCTCTCTTAGAATTTTCTTTCTTTTTATTTCCTTCCGGCCCTCCATCTTTCTTCCTAAAAGCTTTTCCTTCCTTTCTCTCTCTCCTTAACTCACACTCCTTCCTTCTCTCATCACACTCCTTCCCCATTTTTCATCTAATTTATGTTTCCTTCCTTTTTATCTTACTATATCTCCTCACACGTCATCTTTCCTAAAGTTTATCTTAGTTTCAGATCTCATTATTTTGCACACTGTCTAGTTGCCCTTCCCATTAACATGTCCAAATAGTTTAGATTATTCCCATCTCTTGCCGCTTATATTGACATTCTCTCGCCCTAGAGTCCTTGTGGATCGACCTAGGAAACCTATACATCCCAATTATCCCAGTACTTTATAGCTTCCTAGTTTATAAATATTAAGTTTGATGGGCTTAAAAACACGACGACTTTGAGCTTATCAGGTATCACACTACTAACCTGATTGACGCGAAGATTGAACATCAAATTACTTTGATTACTAGTGGATATCTCTGATTCCTTCTCTAGCGTGATTTCAACGTTCATGGGGGCAATTACCTTCCCTTTTCTCACAATTTCCATGAATTTCTTGCCTCAATCCGTGCATGATTGAGTCTAGGATGCAAAGGATTCACGAAGAATTCAAGGGTTTCATCCAAAAATGCTCAATTCAACGTTTAATCAAGAGTTTAAATTCCGTAAGAGAGAGACCATGAATTTGCAAAGGAATTTTATGATTTAATCTGGGTCGTCCATTTTCTTTTAAGAAATCGAACGGCGCATATGAGGCCATGTCGCGTGGAAGAAGTGGGTCACGATCCCCATGACGCGGGCCCCACTGTCTGTCTTTATTTCACCATTAGATCTTCATCAAAGAGTACACAAGCCACCAGGTGTCACTCTAGGATTCGCCAGTTGCGAGATTAAGTCCTAGCCGTTGGATCTCACTAATGAGATTGACGGTTACTAATTGCTCATGTGCGTTTAATTGAGATCTGGTGGACCAGGGTCCAGCAAATCAACGCGTGCCATTGGTGCGCTTAATTTGACGCCTCACGAGCTGCCTTGTCACCTAAAAAATAAAAAAATATTAGTCCCACATTAGAAAACTTTAAAAAATTGAATGCCTTTATAAGTAAAGGCGGCGCTATTAATTTGAATGCCCATTTGAGCCCAAATGCCTCTCTCTGTCTTTCGCGATTCTAAGGCCCACTATGCTCTAGGGCCCAATAGGCCATGTAAGCCCACACGCCACTTAGCCTATGCACCACGTAGGCACCATTGTGGGTCCGCGTCGACCAAGCTGGCTTGCTAGTGCGGGGCCCCATGGCAGCACTGCCATGTCAGTGTTGTGCGAGTTCTGCACCGAATATGCCCCTTTTCTTTGATTTTTTGTTTATGAAAAATTGAAAAAAATCTTGAAAAATCCATAAAAATAGTTAATCTTAAAAAATTCATAATTTCATTTCTAGAAGTCCTTTTTGTATGAAATTTTCTTCATTGGATCAAGAATTTGATCTTCTTTAAATATGTACCCTGAAATAAAACATTAGACAAAAAAAATTATGAGTGAATTAATTCCTAGTTGACTTTCTAAAGTCAACTAGCTTAATTCCCTCTTTTACTCTTAACCCCCCTTTTTCTTCTTTTATTCCTCTTATTAAACCTTCATGAAATCACTTAAATCTTGAAACATTTACAGCCAAGAATTTGAGGTCAAATACAAGTGGTTTGATCCTTGAAAGGGTCAAACACACTTAAAACACATTAGAATACTCAAATTGATGAAAAATATGGAATTAGATGATTTGGCCTTAAATTAAAGAAAATTCTATTTTAAGATGATAACATACATCATATTGACTGAAATTATGCAAAAAAAAGTGTTTGCAAGCATGTAAATGCAAATAATGAGATGCATGTTATCACGCATTCACACACCCCCTTAATAGAGGTGCAAATTTTAGAATAGATTCATATGTTATGAATATGCTTCCTATCTTCCATAGTAAAC
Organism: Lemna minuta; assembly: GCA_024174645.1. NCBI lineage: Eukaryota > Viridiplantae > Streptophyta > Magnoliopsida > Alismatales > Araceae > Lemna > Lemna minuta. The sequence goes on from CM044108.1 coordinate 4,937,297, forward strand.
CTTCTGAGGATCTGTATAGACACGTAGATGAGGTTAGCCAAGTATGTGAAATCAATAAAATTCATAATGTGCCACCGATATAATGAAGATGAAACTCTTTATCGCTACACTTAGAGACCGAGCTAAAGATTAGTTTTTAAAGAATTCACTAGTTGGACCGAAATGAAGAATTTCTAAGAAAATATTATTCTATAGGGAAAATGGTGGGGACACCTCAATAACAAGAGAAACATCCAAGGAGGCAACAAATCATTACAACTTAAGGAGAAATGCAAGGATTCAGTGTCATCCATATCAAGTAAACAACATGTTGATCGTGATGAAGAAATTCAAGAATCTATCATTAGAAGACATGTATATATCAAAATACTTTGAAGACACGAAGAGGAGCAAGCTCATGAAGATGGGGGTATGATGGAGAATTACCTCAAAGCATGAACACAATGGTTTCTAGTGAACCTAGATACAACTTAAGGAAGAGATCTCATCCTCAACAACAACAAGATACTATCTTCCTCCTTATTCATCAATTTGAGAAATTATCCATTCATTAGATGAATGAAGAAAGCCTATCTAAATAATTGAAAGAGAGTGTAGATCTTAAGGGAATGATCTTCCCTCCTCCTCCACTTATTCACTGATCCAAAGATTGACTTGGTCAAAAGAAATTTAACCCTTATCCTTAGACACTTAGAATCCCTTGAATGGACCAAGTCAACCACCTCTTACCTTGGTATAGGACCCTTATTTTCCAAACCATATCCACTTTATCATAGGTACCTTATATGGTTATGTATACTGATCTCAAGAAACAATAGTAGGAACATCCTTGATTTCCAATCCTTCCTTTCTTTGAAAACCTCCCCTAGATAGAATTTAGGAGAGATCTAATTACTAGTACTTATGGAAGTATTGCCATCGGATTCTATTGCAAGTCAAGCACCCATGAAAGAAGATCCCAAAGTCAATACTGATCAAGAATTTATATGCCAATAATCAGCATGAAGAGAGCTGTCAATAATAAAGACAGTCATGAAGACTATTCTCCTCTCCATCTCCTATTCAAGCAAAGACATCACAATTGGAGATGAGATATCTACAGCCTTGAAATTATGGCAATAACCGAAGCCTGAATAAAGTTGGTATGAAGCAGGAGCAAAACTTGAATTAAAAGATAGTATATATCGTCTCACCATCATACAAGCAATGGAATTATCTACCACCATCTAGGAAGAAGCTTAAAAAAGGCTCCCAACAATGAGAAGTCTTACCCATGAGAGCAGCATCTACACTGTCCCCGCTGTGGATTATCCCTTTGGATTGATTATGATGTAGGATAATTTAGAAGTGTATCTAAATCCTACAATATGGGGAGGATCTATGAGTTGATATCAATGAGAACGATGTAGGATAGATATTTAAAATATAGAGGATTATATGTGTGAAGAGTGATAGGTGAATAAGAGGACGATAATGGTGATAAATTTTATATTAATAGAGAAGAGATTGCAGATAGGAGTAGAAGTGGCGACGAGACCTATATATATATATATATATATATATATATATATAGATGTTAACACCGAAGAGAGAATGGTAGATTAGAAAATATATTTAATATAGAAATAGAAAGAGAGATGGGGAAGAATAGATATAAAATAAGAAGAGAAGAGAGTAGTAATATTGGCGATGAAAAGAGGATAGAGGATATAATAGAGAGAGAATAGGATAGTAAGAAGAATCTAGTGTTGGACTTACGATGTTATGATAGAACTATCATTCACGAAAATGAGGAGAGGATGATACCTGATATTGAAGTGAAGATGATGCTCGGAGATCACTCCACGACCAAAAGAAATCCTCTACTTGCTCCTTACTTTGAGATGATTGAAAGAGGACAGAAGGGGGGGGGGGGGGAAGAAAAGATAGGGAGGTAGAATCGGAAGGTGAAGAGGATGCGGAGGAAGTGATGGAGATACGGGGGAAGAACACGAAACACAAAGGTAAACACGAACCAAGGGTAACCAATTTCTTTATCAAAAATAACATGTCTCTTTTGTTCTTACAATTTCCGTTTTATAGGATCAACGGGGAAGTTACGGGTAAACGCCACTTGGCAACACTTGTTCCGCGTCGGTTGACTTTCGTTCAGCGGGAGGATGAGACGAATGAAATTATTTTCTGATGACGTTCCGTCGTCGGATTTAACATGCAGTTATGGCGACGTGGAGCGATTTCGTCAGGCGTCGTGGAAGTTCCGGCTCACGTGATAGGTAATATAGAAGCTTCCCGCAATTCTTTTATCATGCGCACATGTGTGTTGTGGTCGTGACGATACGTGAAGATTATTGTAAATTATCGTGTCGGCTGATGCAGGTTAATTTCCTGTCTTTGACGTCTTCGGTAAAACGGCGACAGTCCTGTCTTTTCACGAGCCTCCGACGCCAGTTGAAGAGAAGTCTGGTCGAGTTTGTGTTTGACAAGTCTTCCTGTATTGCTAGTTCTTCGAACGCTATCTTCTCTAAGATTCGTGTGACGCTGAGCTAGGCTTTAACCTTGGAGATTCTTTGGCGAGTGCTTCCCGATCCTTTTTCTCCAAGGACGCTTGATCCAGCAATCCAGCCTCCTGGAATCTCTCCCACATGGTCGCGTCCTGAACTTCCTCAGGTTGCACGCCATTTTTCCTCAGACAGGGCGACTACTTTGCCTTTTCCGTTGTTCTCCGCGGTCCTCGAGAAAATAGATCTCTAACTCTTCCAAGAGAAGAATCCTAACGCACTTTACCAGTCGATCAAATCCAATGAAAAGTTCATCCTTGGTTGAGGTCGACTTCAACTGGAACTTGAACTCAGATTCCTCGCGGATAGAAGTGTCATCTTTTCAAGTGGAGGAGTCATCTTCGCCAAGAGAAGGCAGACACACAGGAATAAGCTCTTCTTCCATGGTCTTCTTTGATGAATTATTCCTTTAATTCTTCATGGTTGACTTGGATATCTTCTTTGCTTCACTACTCCATATCAGTAGGGAGGGTTGACCTTGGTGGAGAGAACTCAAATTAAGTCTTCAATTTAGTGAGAGATGTGAGCTCTTCTTTGTCTTCATTCCTTTGGAAGGCTTCATGTGCTTCAATGCTCCATAGATGCATGAATTTATTCATGCAAAGAAAATTGTTTTTGAGTAGGACAAAATATAGTTTCTTCCATAGGTAATTAATGTGGAGATCTCTCCTATGATTCTAACTAGAGGTGGTTTCAAAGAGAGAAAGAAAGACAACAAAGATGTTCCTACTATTCTTTTCCTTTTGAGATCATTATTTATAATTATATAAGGTACCTAAGATAAGGTGGATGTGGTTTAGACAATTGGGAACCTATATCAAAGGTAAAAGGGTGGTTGACTTGGTCCACTCAAAGAATTCTAGTTATCTAAGGATAAGGATAAAATGTTTGACCAAATCAATCTTTAGATCAGTATAAAATAGGGAGGAGGGAAATTAATTCCCTTAAGATCTACTCTCTCTTTATTTATTTAGAGAGGTCTTTTCATCCATTTAAGGAATGGATAATTTCTCAAGTTGGTAGCTAAGGAGGAGGAGGAGGAGGAGGATAGGTTCACTTAGAACCCTTGTGTTCATGTTTTCAAATTTATTCTCCATCAGATTACTACGAACCGACCGTGTACTTATCTCCCATGTGATCAACATCTCTACAGCTAAAGATGATACCGACGAATATGAGGACGACAATATCAAGAAGGATCTTCACGGTGTATGAGGAATATGAAGGATTGGCTTGACGCTATTGTTCGACCATGTAATCACCTTTTCATGTGGATATTGTCATTGGTTCTTCATGAATCAAAGCAGAAGTACAGCTTGTATGAGGACCGATTGACCTGATTAAAGATACAACAAAGAAGGAAAGCACATGGATATCCATAACCGTCTCTTAATAGACGACAGTCACAGAAGTACAACACGTCTGTTAATATCCAAAAGAACTCATAATTCTCAGCCACCGCTCAAACGACTGCTCCAGAGACCGCTACAGCTATCATTGACCACACGCAGGCAGGGAAGACTCCACATATCCCCGATCACGTGAAGACTACGACCTTAAAGAAGGATAGAATCAACTTCCAAAAGATCTCATAACTGCCGCCAATTGTCAAGAGATCCGAGACATTCCACGTCTTCCCCTGGATATGAATCGTGAAGAAAACAAGAAGCATTCACGAAGAGATATCACATGCGAATGCGGAATCTCTCCACGTCGCCACCTTTACCCGATAAACCCAACGACGGCCTATCTTCGGGAGCTATGTTCTTCTCATAAGTCTGTCGAATGAACGTCAACAGACGCCAAAATGGGTCAACCCATCAAATAATGCGGACAATAAACGTCACGAAGCGACGCCTCACCGTAACTCCCTTTCTTGTATTTCTATAAAAGGACATTGTAAGAGACAAAATGGATGTTGAATTGAAATGAAAATCTTTGCCTTCTCGAAAATTTATGTGTTTGTGATTTCCCGTGTCTCCACTATTCTCCCTTCCAAAAACTTCTTCTCCGAGTTCTACCTTCCCCGCTTTTCTCCCTCCCATTCTTTCCGCTTTCATCCACTTCAAGTCCGCTGCGAATCGAGGATAATCTGGATCTTTTCGTGAAGTCCAAAGATCGCACTTCCCGTTCATTTCCAGGTAATCATTCTCTCCCCATCTTAACCGTGAATAATAGTTCATATATAACATCATAAGTCCAACGCCTTCCTATTCGTTCATCTCTATTCTCTCTTATTTCCTCTTATCCGAAATAATTTATTCCTAATATATTCACAATCACCATCACTTTCCCCCATCACCGTCGCATTATTCTCATTTCTCTACCTATCCTCTATTTCGTATCATTATTATCCGAAACCATTCCAACACCAACCCCAATCTTAATCGTATCGATCCTTAATACTCTTTTCATTTTGTTATTTTCTCTCTTCACTACATAAACCGATTACTCCCATCTCACGTTTCTTCTCTTCATAACCTTTAACGTATTCCTGTCTCTTATAAAATTCTACCAGACTCATCCATTTCCATATATTCCCTGTCATATATTTCTAATCCTCTATACCATCAATATTCTTCCCTCTTCACGCTCCTGAATAATATTAAAATTCCCTTCTCTTCATTAAATATTACGTATCACACTATCACTCATCTCTCTTCTCCACGTATTCATACCTTCTTCCTCACCATTATCTTTGTGAGTTATCTCACTCTTTCATTCACTCATCTTAATCATAATCCTCCTTATCAATCTGAACTCTCCTCATCATTATAAGAATTTACTATCATAATCACTCTAATTCACTAAATAAATCTCGTCTTATTCTCTCCCATTTCTTTCATCTTCTTACTCATCACCATCATCATAACTCTTGTTATCATACTTCTGAGTTATCCTATTCAATATCCTCTCTGAATTATATCTTTATTCCATAGTGATATCATTCATAGGTCCTCCATTAGATTGTAGGATTCAATTAGAAATTAGTAAGATATTCCAACCTCCATATAAATCAATAGCATCATTTTGTCTCATTAGTAATCATCTTCTCATCCTTGTTTCTAAAATATCCTACATCAGGGTACCACCCCTTAATCCTTAGAATCCTTAAAATACTTCCCTTGACTTTGCCAAACCCTACTCTTGACCTAAAACCTTTAATTTTGAACCTTTGACCAAGTCAAAACACTTTCCTAAAATTTAGGAACCCCTTTGAGCAAGTCAAATCATCTCCCTAAATTATAGGAAGCAATTTTAGTGATGTAGGATATTTTAGGAAGATGATGAATATGAGGTGAGAATGTAAGCGCGTATATGTGATGAAGAGATGAATGAAATATGACATGAATATCTACTGATTTAATTATGTAATGATCCTACAATCTAATGGAGGACCTATGAAATGATATCAGTGAGGAATAGGTAAGTAATTCAGAGGGAGATTGTCTAGATTAATTCGGGGTATATGAGGATTTATAATGAGAATAGGAAGGACAATGAGATGATTAAGTAGAGAAAAGATATGTTTAGGTTTATTTAATGGGTAGGGATAATTAGTATATTAATTCTATAATGTAAGAGGATAAATATGGATAATATGATGGATATGAGTATGATTTGGGGTTATCTTAAGATGATTTTCGGATATTAGTTAAAAGAGAGAAGATAGAGATGAATTTGAGAGAATAAAGTTGAAAACGATGAGACGGGAATGGATGAGATGTTAATATTAATTATGAAATGAACGATATGGATAATGGTAAGAATAGTAAGAAAGGGTGGAGTGATGACTGGGGATTATCGGATATGTTAATCTCGGACAGCAATGAAAGAGAGAGAATATAGATGAAAAGGAGGGGATAGATAGGAAGAAGGAATTTCTGTTGGACTTACGATCTGTGGAGAGAACTAATAATCACAATAAAATGGAGGAGGATGATACCTGAGATCGACGTGATGTTGCCTGGAATACCACCGATCCAATAAACTCGTTTGTTTCCAACTTGAAATGGATGAAAGTGACATAACGGGTAGGAGAAAAGAGTAGTGAGATAGAACTCGAATTGAGAGGATGCGGAAAAGGAATTGGAGGAAATACGGGATTAGAAGAACACAGAGGTAACAGTAACCCAAAGGAACCAAATTTCATTTCAAAACAACTAACTGTGTTCTCTTAAAAATTTTTGTTTTATAGAAATAGAAGAAGAAGAGCAGTTACGGGAGATGTCGCATCGCGGTAATTATCATCCGCGAATGAACAGTCGCGCTCGGGAATAACTCCTCTTCAATACGCCATTTACGTGGATAGAGAGATTGAATATGGGTAGAAGGGCGGATGGAAACGCTTTCAGTAAGAAAGTCGCCCAGTACACTGTAGTTAGTTATTTAGTTGCCGAGGCGAGTGTAAGTCTGACGACGAGTGGAATCTGTTGAGAAAATTAACGATTCCCCGCGCATTTCTTTGGTGCTCGCGACTCTGATCAGACGATCAAGTCGAGCTCGAAATGCCTTAGACGATGGATTTTTCCCAGAGCGACGGAAACTCTCGAGTCGGGAATAGGAATGAAGTCGTCCGCGCTGACGAGATGGGAACTCCATTTACAGGCGTTGACTCGAGGTTGTATCGTTTGTGGTGACAGGATACTCGAAGACGAATAGGTGCTAACGCGCAGCTTGACTTTGAGTTGAAGTTGGCGCACATGCGCGATGACCTTGAATCACCTCTTGTTGGTTAACCTCTGTGCTGTCATAGGGCTTTGACTAGAAGGAGCTCAAAAGTCTTCATGTTTCTTCACGGTTCCACGTCAGAAGGAGAGGTTGTATGGAGTCATGTGGATATCCCGAAGATATGTGGAAGTTATACAAGATGGGAGGTTGGTTTCACGGTCGGTGATTAGCAACCAGACCAATTTTTCACAATCTTCAGTAGCTGGGAAGATCTTTCTTAATACAGTTGTGCTCATCTACATCTCAGGTAGATCGTGTTCCTGCTATCTTTTATTCAGGAGGCATGATTTCAAGTGGAACCCATTGGCATCATCTTCGGGGAAGCCTTTGTTTCTTCTATGGTTGGCTATAAATAATCAGACAACACTTTTCTTGTCTTCCTCAGTCGTAGAGGTGCTGATCAAGTGGAAATAGTCTTCAATATTGGAGGCTTTCTTTGATGTTCTTCACAATTAGCTTGATATGTCTTCATTGGTCTCGTGATAGCCGATGACTTAGATAGGGATTGTCTTGAAGGGTCATCAGTAGATAACAAACCAACTCCTCATCTTCCTTTTGAAGCGTGAAGTTCTTGCTTGGATAGGAGATAGTCCTCTTTGAGAATCGTCCTTCATGTGCTTTCATAGTTGGCTTTAAATATCTTCGTTGCTCTCATATTTCTTGAGAGGATGAGATGTAGGACTGCTTCCTTTGATAGTAGCTCTCTTAGCATAATCATCATTATAGAAAGGAACTTCATGTTGGTCGATCTCCATACATGCATTGGTTTATTCATGCAAAAGGCTTTGTCTTGAAGTAGAACAAGAGGATAATATTTTCCATATGTAATTAATATGTAGATCTCTCCTAAAATTCTAACTAAGGATGGTTGGTCAAAGAAGGAAGGAAATTGAAACAAGATGTTTCCTACTGATTTTGAGATCATTAATTTATACAAGGTACCTATGATATACTGAACATGGTTTGGATGTTGAGGAGTCTATATCAAGGTAGATGGTGGTTGACTTGGTCCAACTATGGAATTCTAAGTGTTCTAAGGATGAAGGTTTAATTGCATAAGACCAAGTCAATCTTTAGATCAGTTTATAAATGTAAAAGGAGGGGAGGTAATTCCCTTAGGATCTACACTCTCTTTCAATAATTTAGAGAGGTCTTCTTCATTCATTTAATGAATGGATAGTTTCTCAAATTTGTGAACAAGGAGGAGGATAGTGTCTTGTTGCTGTTGAGACCGAGATCTCTTCCTTAAGTTATATCTAGGTTCACTTGGAACCCTTGTATTCATGTTTTGAGATAGTTCTCAATCATTTAGATTCCCAAATTTCAAGTTATTTGCATCATAACTCCTTCTTTGACCAAGTCAACCCGAACCCATGATTTAGGACAAATTACTATACCCAAATTACCCCTAAAATTTCCACCATTTAAAACTTTCAAGTGGCACCCTCACATCTTGACAAGTGGTTTTTTAAGGCATCCTTTCAAGAGGGTCAAAATTTCTCCTCAAAAGGTGGCACCCCTTGAAGAGACACACCCCTTTAAGGGTTGAACAATTGACGAGACGAAACCGCAAGGTTGTCGATTTCACACGGTCTCGTGTAAAAAATAATACCGAATTTACCAATTTTGTAAAATTATCTCGAATTGAGGGGTATAATGGTAAATAAGGGTCGAATCCACAGGGAAATAAGGAAATTTAAGATGATCTCTTCGAAGTTGATCAAATCAGATGATGAATCAATGATAGAAATTGGGGAAAATGATAATTTATGAAAGAGAACTTCAAATCGTTTCCACGGAATCAAAAATCGTTGAAATTGATCTTGATTTCGCGGAGAAATTGAAGATCGAAGTGGGGAGAAATTTCCAAACTTGTAAATTACGATTTTGAGGAAAATTAAACTAAATTGAACTTGAAATCCTAATCTAAATCGAAATTAAACATGAATGGATGATAGATTAGCAAAAACCAACTCCACTAAACCAATATTGTGATCGAATTAACATGATTAATCACCTCAATCGTCGAAAATGTGAAGAACACGATAGTGGAGTTCAAGCTGCGATTTTTCCTTCGTCTCTCAACCAAATCTTGATTTCAAACCCTCCGTGGATGCGGAAATAAGTGTAGAAGAGGATGGAATCGAGAGACTCGAGAAGGGAGGTGTCTAAACAGATCAATTGGATTTATTTCTAACTCGAATGCTTAGAAAATCGGAAGAACATCTCTATTTATACAAGTTATGGGCATAACCGTCCGATCAAAATGATCAACGATTACGATGAAACGGTCCATCTTGGACCGTTTTGATTATGTCTCAGCCTTCGGATCTTGGATGGAGCATCCGGATGAAGCCGTTGAGATGCGTTATAAAATGCCTTAGATCGCGCCCCTTGAATTGCGATCTGACGGTCGAGATGCACCCCCCGCGCGTTTCATTAGAGCCGTTATAACTCCCTTTAAAAAGCAACATGCGTTGATGATGATCGGTGGTCCTCGAGTCCACGCGATCCACGCATCTCAATCGACGCGTCTTTTAATCCGATGTCTCTCCTTTCGCCATGTGTCCTGGGCTTAAAATATCGTGTGGAACTTAGTCCCACAGGTATAAAATCAAGGGAAATTGTCGGGTTTATAAGATGTGACGGTTATACGTGTTAGCTTAAATTCCGATTACAGAATGCTTATATGTACTATAACCCATATAGTTACGATGAATATAAATATGCACGTCACATCGCGCCTCGTGGGCCTGCGTGGCGCTGCCACGTGGCCCTGAGTGCCACATCGCATCCACGTAGCGCCGCATGAATAAACCCCTTTTTTTTGCTTATTTTAAATCATTTTAATATGAAAAATCGTAAAATTAATTCAAAAAAATCCGAAAAAATTCCTAAAATTAGAAAATTCATAACTTTCAAAATATAACTCCAAATTAATCCAAATTTCTTTCATTTGATTCAAAATTTAATTATCTATCATTCTAAAAAGTCAAAATTAATAAATAATGAGAGTTTTAATTTCCATTTCAAAAATACATTTATTCTTTAAAGATTTTAACGTAAGAAAATATAAATAAATGTCTATAAAATGATTTCTCTCATTATTTTAACTTTTAAAAACATTTATAATCTCAAGTAAAGATGGGTTAAAAAATTATTTATCTTTAAATCACTATTTTTAACCTGCATTTTAAAGTATTTTGAGATTATACTAACTTTTTCATGGAATGATAGAAAAATACACATAAATATGATAACATGCATGGAAATGAAATCATTTATGCCTTAATATACATCAATAATCATGTTTTATAATGTTATTTAGCATGTTATCACACCCTCCAACTTAAATTATTGCTAGTCTCTTAGCAATTTACTATATAATCTCCCTAGAAGGTCTTTTCATCTTTTGATCCTACTACTAGAAAGGTGAAGTGTACAAATGTATGATCATGTATTCCTCATAGTGTAGGCCATAATGATCTAGATTCCATCTCCAGGTTTGACCACTTTAGTGCATGTTAGGGTAGTGCTCATCGGCTAATGCTCAAGTCTAATTGGTGGCGTACGACCCCTGTCGCCACCAAGGCATGACACTACGGCGCCGGAGGAGCCGACACCCGCGCGCGTCCAGCCCCCTCAACAGGCGAAGACGAAGGATGCCGATTTCCACTACACCAAGTGAGGACTTCACCTCGCCACGACACATCACACCGGGCTCGCTCGCGCGTGGAATTATCTATTCTATCTTTTTATTATGAACTTTCTTGGCCCGAACGTGTTTAAGCAGGCCTTTGCATATTTTCTTCTTTCCCTTTTAGGCTTTCGGGTGGGTTCTCCCCTTTTCGGGATCCCATTCGTGAAGCCCTTTCCCTTTGTGAACCTTTAATTTTCTATGAGCATGTTTAGGTGTGGGTTGTGGGCCTCAAGCGAGCCCTTTCCTCTCTCGGCCCATTATGGGCTCTATAAGAGGGGAAGGGCCCCCCCACAAACCCTAGCTGTCATTTGAAGAAAGAAAGGAGTGCTCTCCCTCTCAAGTGGCTGCTCAAGGAAGATCGAGGAAGGAGACCAACCGCCGCCTCCGCCGCCGCCACCGCCGCTGCACTCCCGCGTGCCGCCGCTGTGCCCGCCGCCGAGATCGCCGCCTCCCCTTGCCTTGATCATGTGTTGTCTGCGCGTGCCATCATCCTCAAGCCACTGCCGCCGCCGCCGCCAAAGTCCGCAGCCGCCGCCGCCGCCACAGCCTCCGGATTTTTGTGCCGCCTCCCTTTCCCCCTCCACGGACCTCTTCTCCAACCCCTCCCCATCTTCTCCTTCCCCCCATCATCGCCTTCCTGATCTCTGTTCTCCCTCCCTTTGCCTTTCTGCTCGAGTTCGCATTCATCCCTGCCACCCCTTGCGATTTTCCCATTCGCCACATTCCCCATTTCCCCCACCTCTGTTCCGTGCAAGATCCCCTCCACGTCTACCCTCCCGGATGCGCATAATCGCTGCCGATATCTCCTTCCCCTCCCCATGATTGCCGGTTTCTCCTCCCCAACAACCCGCTGTCTCCTTCCATCCCCGCCATTGCCCCTATCCACGCTGATAAGAACATAAAATGTAGTTATAAGCACCCATGAATTGCTCTTATTTAACTCTATTGAACTCTTGAACACAACATCTCCTCTACTATCTCATACATTGAAGTTTCGAGAATATTAGTGTATTGAGATGAATTTATTTTATATGAATTTTGCCTTTTTATTTTCAGGAAGTTTACAAGAGTAAGGGCATCAAGATCCTCCAATCTAAGTGCATAAAAGGGCATAATGGGTGATAAGAACATAAATAGTAGCTATAACCACCCATTTATTGCTGATATTTAACTTCATTAAACTCTCAATACACCAGCTCCTCTACTATTTCATCACTTGACATTGTAGATTATTAGTTCATCAAAAAGAGTTTATTCTACATACCTTTTGCTTTTCTGATTTTCAGGAACTATAGAAGAGGAAGAATAGCGAGATACTCCCAAATAGAAGTTTTAAAAGGCTTAATGGGTGGTCCAAAGGAGGTGGGAGCCCAGTCAAAGGAAATGGGAGCCCAGCTGAAGAGGAGAATAAAAGAGGAAAAAGCCCTCTCTCGGGAGGCGCTCTGCTTCTTTTTTCTTGACTGCTGTTCTTTCTCTCTGCTAGGTATAGATTTCGTCCGGCGTTCTTCCCGTCGGAATGTAATGTAGTGTAAAATAGTGAACACAGTTTTTCTTTAATTTGAGTCTTGTTCTTCTTCTTCACCTTCTTAGTAATAGTTCCTTTCCCAATCTCTGTTTCTGTCATTTTCTTCGTCGATCTCTCACTCTCCGCTATCCTATCTTCCGCGAATCTATTCTCTCGATTTTCTTCCTTCGTTTTCTTTCCAAAGTCATCTCTTCTTCTTCGTTGTCGCTTTCTGCTTCTTTTTCCTCTTACGTTTCACGCTATCTATCGTTCTTTCTTTTGTATTTCATCGGCAATCTAAATCTCTACTTCGAATTCATTATTCTGTCTCCAGCCTTCTTTCTCTCGATCACCGCATCTCCCTCTCTCCCGTCTCTCTCGTAACCGCATTTCCCCTCTACCTATAGTCATCTTGTCCCCTTCTTTCTTTCCTTTCTTCTGCTCTTCTCGCTCTCTTTCTCCTGGAATTTTTCCGATCTTCCTCGCGCGCGATCTCACATCCTTTTCCTCTTTCCGTCTTCATCTTTCCGTCACACTCTCATCCGATATTTTGCTCCCTCTCTTTTTCCTTGGATTTCTCTCTTCTCTCTCCTGTGACTGCTCTCTCCTTCTTCCGCTCTCTTCCTTCCCATCTCATTCTCGCGTTCCCATCCCCGTGGTCAGCTATTTCCTCTCTAACAACCGCTGTTTCTTTTTCTCTCTCTCCCTCAGTTCTTTTCTTTTCCTTTTTCTCTCTCTCTCGATTCATCTATCAATTCTCTCTTCCGACTCGTCTTCCGATCGTCCTTCTCTCTTTCTCTGCCGTTGTCTCGTATTATTCTTTTATTTCCCAGTATTTCTTTCCCGTCGGCTCGTATTCTTCTCTTCTTCATCTCTCGTCTTGTCCCTCTTAATAGCGTTCTTTCTCTCTCTGTCTTTCGATTTCTTTCTCACCTCTCTCTCTCGCGATCTCCTTTTCTTTTCGCTGAATACCCATTCACGCAAACTCTCTCTTTCTCTCATCGTCGGTAATCTCTCTCCCGTTCCCTCTAATTTCAATCTTCATTCTGTCATTCCCGAATTTTTGCCATTTTCTCGTTTCCGTCTTTTTGCTTCTCCCGAATTTCAACTTTCCATTTCTCTTCTCTTCCGCCGCATCTTCCCTTCTCTCTCCCACGATCTCTCACCCCCTCACGTCGTCCCTCTCTTCCTCACCTTTCCGAACCCAGTAATCTTCAATTCCGTATTTCTTCTTCTCTCAATCTTCCTTCCCTTCTAAATCTTTCTCTCCCTCTACCTCTCCCCCCGTTTTCTGATTTCGTCTTCTCATTTTCCGATTTTCTCCGCTCTCCTCAGTCTTCCGTTTTCGTCTTCTCAGTTTCGTTTCCTCTCTTCATTTCTGATTCCATCTCTTCCGTAAACTCTCTCTCTCACCATCAATTCTCTTTATTCTCTCTCCTCACGTCTTCTCTCTCACCTGCCCTCCTTACTTTCACCCTATCTTTTATTCTCTTTCACCCTAGCTATATCCCGCTCCTCTTCTATTTTCCAAAACCTTTATCTCTCTTTATCACACTAACTTCTCTCTCTCTCTCTCTCTCTCTCTCTCCTAATTTCGCTTCCCTCTCTTCTGCCCCTAGTTTTGGTTTCTCACATTCTCCTGCTATCGGTCAAATCATTTTCTGCCCCTCATTTCATTCTAAAACTCTCTCTCTTATCTCTCTCTCTTCCCTTTATTCTAGAGCTAACTCTCTCTCTAACTCTCCATCTCATTCACTCCAATTTCCCTCTTGCACCTGTTCCTTTTCTCTCTACATAGTTAGATTTCCTTATTTATTCGTTCTAATACTTTTCTGTACTCCAAATTTAGGATCTTTATATCTGTAGGCTTACTTAAATCATCCATTAAAAATCCTTCATCCCACGGTCAACTCGAAGAGTTGACCACCACTCTTTCATCATTACCCTCATCTCTACTTCTGTTATTGCTATTCTCGTGCCCTAGAATCCCTGTGGATCGACCTAGAAAGCTATACACCCTACACAAATCTATCATCCATAACTTCCTAGCTTCCTAGTTATAAATAGTAAGTTTGCCGGGCTTAAACACACGACGACTTTGAGCCTATCAATGGGCTGTCCAAAGCAAGAAGGGGGCTCAGTCAAAGAAAAGGTGAGCTCACCGGAAGTGGAGACTCGGGAGAATAAAAGAGGGAAAAGCTTTCTCGGGAGGCTCCTTCTGCCTTTTCTTTTGTTGCTTCTTCTTCCTCTTCTTTTGCTGCTTCTTCTTCTCCCCTTTTTTCTGTTGTTCTTTTTTTTCTCCTAGGTTTAGATTTCCTCCAGCGTTCTTCTCGTCACAATGTAGTGTAAAATAGTGAACGCAATCTTTCTTTAAATTTTAATCTTGTTCTCCTTCACCTTCTTAGCAATATTTCCTTCCCTCGTCGATCTCTCACTCTCTTCTATCCTATCTTCCGCGTGCATATTCTCTCTTTCTTCTTCTGATTTCTTTCCTCATTTTTCTTGCGATTCTCTCCTTTTCTTTCCTCTATTCTGAAATCACCTCTACATCTTTCTTTCGATTTCCGATTTGGTCTCCCTCTCCTTTCGCTATTTCCGGAATCCTCACAACTGCAATCTCTCTCCCTTGTCTTCTTTCCTTTCTCTCTTTCCCTCTCACCCTTCCGCGCGATCTCTCTCGCTCTTCGTCATTCTCTTCCTCGTGTTTTTGACTCCCATCGTTCTTTTTCTAAAGTTGTCTCTTTCTTCTTCTGATTTCTTTCCTCATTTTTCTTGCGATTCTCTCCTTTTCTTTCCTCTATTCTGAAATCACCTCTACATCTTTCTTTCGATTTCCGATTTGGTCTCCCTCTCCTTTCGCTATTTCCGGAATCCTCACAACTGCAATCTCTCTCCCTTGTCTTCTTTCCTTTCTCTCTTTCCCTCTCACCCTTCCGCGCGATCTCTCTCGCTCTTCGTCATTCTCTTCCTCGTGTTTTTGACTCCCATCGTTCTCTTTCTAAAGTTGTCTCTTCTTCGTTTTCTGCTCCTTTTTCCTCATAGGACAATCCTCGCTTCATTTCCAAAAACTCACGCATTCTTTCTCTCTCTTACATTTCGCTCTATTGATCGTTCTTTCCCACATTCTTTTCTATCTTGATCTTCCTATCTCCCCAATTTTCCATCTCCATTTTTTTCCTATCTCTTCAATCCCGATTTCATCTCCCTCTTCCAAATTCACTTTCCGTCTTTCTCTCCCTCACATTCTCTCGCCGGTTACCTCCTCACGTGCACGCTTTCTCTCCCTAACCTTCTTTCTTTCCCTCTCTGGCTCTCACATTTCCGCTTCATCTCCCTCTCTTTCTCCCCCTCTCCTTCGCAATCACCGTCTCGCTTCTCTCTCTTTCACCTCTCTCTCTCTCTCCCGTATCTCCAAATTTCTGTATCTCTTCTATTTTTCTAACTTCGTCTTGTACATCCTTCCGAAAATCTCTCGCACTTACCCTCTCTATCTTCCGAGCGCTCCCTCTCTCGTTCTCTTCTCTTCTCCACATTTTATTTTCTACAGTTTTAGCTCTCATTCTTCCGCTATCTCCCTCTCTCTCGCAATCTCATTCTTTTCCGAATACCCCCTCACACTGATGGTCCCCACTCCCCGTCCAATAGCATAACGAACATCGGTCCACAAACAGGAAGTGATGGACCCCGCTCCCCGTCCAATAGCGTAACGGACAATGGTTCACTGACAGGAAGGCGTCAAGAGAACTCAGCAGGGGCGCTAAAGGAAAGCAACGTGGCTGTAGAAAAGGCGGGGCGACAACAGCGACCAGAGAAACCGACGGTCGCAAAGGACGTGGCGGAGGTACACGCGGGGCGGTGCCAACGACCTGCGAAACCGACAGCACGTCCATCCGAATTCTACTACTTCTAGAGGTTTCTTCTATCTAGGATAAATAGGGGTCTTCCACGAAAAGAGGGGACAACTACCGTTTCTCTACTTTTGAAACTTAAGTTCGTGGTTTATTATCCTCCTCCCTTTTATGTCGAGTATACGGGGAAACGCCGAGAAGGCTCATCCTACTATAGTCTTCCCTGGCTATCGCTTTTAAGCCGAGAAGGCTTACGAAATTATTATTCCCCTCTGTTCCTCACATCCTGCGGCAACTCTCTCTCCTCCCTATTTTTGGTACGTCGACTTAACGACCGCATCATAAAATTGGTATCAGAGCATGGCAACGAGGTCAGGAACCGAGTTCCGGGCTGGTACCGGCACGCACGGGACTCCGGAAGACATACCAGAATGGGCTAAATCCCTGTTGAAAAATCAAGAGGAATCCAAGGTACAAAATGAATTCCTTATGGCTCAATTGATCGAGCTCAAGGCGGAGGCTACCACCAAGGCGACTTCATTCCCCATCGACTCTTCTGCCGTCCAAGCTATCGAAGTCCACGATGAGGACCTCCACTGGAACGCCGCGAAGCGGGGTGCCAAACCTGAGGTATCCACGTTCGACAGATCACTGGATCCCAAGAAATACATGGATTGGGAGGTTGGACTGGAGGAGTACTTCGACTGGTATCAACTCCCTGAAGGACGCCGTCTTCAATTTGCACAAATGAAGCTATCGGGGCAAGCCCGGATCTACGGCGGAATCTACCAGGCCACAGCCGAGCGTCGGCGCGAGTTGACGATCACCACATGGGCGGAAATGAAGGGGAGGCTACGAGCAAAATTCATGCCGGACTGCTACCAGCCTATGATAATTGATGAGTGGCAACATCTGCTGTAGGGAGATAGCACCATCGCGGAGTACATCGCTAAGTTTGACGACCTTATGATACGGTGCAACGTCGATGAGGAACTGGTGGCGACCCTCGCCCGATTCAGAGCAGGACTCCGGCCGGAATACCAAAGGGAGCTAATATTAAGGAAAATCACTACGCTCGAGAAGGCTTACCGCTACGTCGCCAATATGGAGTTATACACCATCGATGCTCAAAGAGATAATGCGGCGTGGAACACATTACCAGAGATGGCACCAGCCGATTCCCCCTCATCGGCGTCCAAAACTACGCGCTATCCTTCACATCCAATACCGAGGATCGGCACGCCAGCTACATATAGCCTGCCACTGCCGTACCACCCCCCAGCGGCCGTTATTACCGGCAGTCTCCCTAGTGACGCCTAACCCGGGTAACATCGGGTACGGAAATCGTAATGGAACTTCGATTGGTCCGCAGTCAACCAGATTGCAAATGCCTCCCTTGTCCACGGCCGAACGGCTACCCGATGGTCGGACGGTGGCCAATCCTCGACCACGACCGCCAATCGCCCCGCAAAATACTACCAATTCGCGCATAGCCTGCTACAAGTGCCAGGGTTGGGGACACTTCGCCTCTCAGTGCCCCTCCCAGAGGCAAGCCACGCGACCGGCTCGGGCCTTACTAGTGGAGTCCATGACGACGAAGCACATCCCGCCCCGGACGCCATTGAGCCAATCACTGAAGTGTATGAGGCCGATCCTGATCTCGCGGCAGGGTTCGAAGGACCTCCCGGCTTTATGGGGTGCATCATCAAGGAGGTGGTTCCCATGACCAAGGAAGAACGTACGATCGCCCTCGCCCTCCCGGCAGAAACAAAACTCTACGACCCCCCTGCGGCGCAGTGCGTGTCACCGGGTCTCGAAGATACCGGTCGATCGTCCATCTTCTCCACTCATACGCGGATTGCCAACTCCATCATCAAAATTTTAGTCGACAGCGGCAGCGTCGTCAATGCGGTATCAGCCGCTTCCGTCCCAGTGCTCGGCCTACGACCGGAGCTCCATCCTCAACCTTACAGAGCCATGTGGATGAACGACGCTAGCCTACCAGTGACGCAAAGGTGCCTCGTACCCTTGCAAGTTGCCAGGTATAGCGCGGAGGTGTGGTGTGATGTCCTACCTATGGGAGTCGGCAGCGTACTCCTCGGTAGCCCTTGGCTATTTGACTTCGACGTAGCGCAATATGGTCGAGCCAACCGTTGCGTCTTCTATTTCGGAGGTAACAAGCATATATGGCAACCGTATGTTCTGCCGGTTCCGGCCATCGCTACGCCGACACTATCCCGGGTGGATAGAAACCCACCCCTCCAATTTCTCAGCCTCGTGTCATCCCGCCAATTCCTCAAAGGTATCGAGAGTAACAATCCTATATGGGCGATTCAGGTGCGAACCAAAGCGACGACAGCCGACACGGACAGCTATCCGGCCTTTCTCGCCGAATATGACAGCGTCTTTCCCATCGACGCACCCGACACTCTCCCTCCGGACAGAACTATTCGGCATTTCATAGATTTCATACCCGGTGCCTCCCTCCCAAATCTCCCCCACTATCGACTGAGCCCGGCGCTAAATGCTGAACTACAACGACATGTAGAGGAGTTGCCCCGCCGAGGTATCATCCGGGAGAGCCGCAGCCCCTGCGCCGTGCCGGCCCTCCTCGCACCCAAGAAGGACGGCACCTGGCGACTTTGCGTGGATTGCCAAGCGATCAATCGCATTACGCTACGCTATCGGTTCCCTATACCTCGCATAGATGATCTTCTAGACCAACTATTCGGCGTGGCGATATTCTCCAAACTCGACCTCCGCAACGGGTACCACCAAGTAAGGATTCACGCGAGCGACGAGTGGAAGACTGCTTTCAAGACCAGCGAGGGCCTCTACGAGTGGCTCGTGATGCCTTTCGGACTCTCCAATGCTGCGAGTACGTTCATGAGATTGATGAATGAAGTGCTCCATTCATTTGCGGGCAAATTCCTCGTCGTTTATTTCGACGATATCCTCATTTATAGCCAAACCACCGCCGAGCACAAATTACACATGCGGAAGGTTTGTGCCAAGCTCCAGGAAGAGTAGCTCTACACCAACGTCTCCAAGTGCTCCTTCCTCCGCAAGTCGCTCGAATTCCTCGGATTCGTCGTATCAGCAGCCGGAGTCGCCGTCGATCCTTCCAAAATAGCAGCTATTTGAGATTGGCCGACACCCACATCGCAGACGGAGGTTAGAAGTGATGGGGAACAACCCGGTCGGGATCGACGACCGTTCCTCACCACTTGGGCCGTAGTCCTAGCAGGGAATGAAATGCGTGCTCATGAGTTCTAAAAAAAGATACGAGAGGGTCTAAACGCTCCGACGACGGGCGTGATCGCCCCAGGATCACACCGAGGGGAAGTTGGATAAGCCGGGTCCTCCCGATAACTAGGTTCAGCGGGAACTGGTACGGTCAGGCAGCGGGTCCGTGGTACCGCACGCCCACCCTCAACCTGCCCAACCTGGAACCGAACCTACATAAACCTGTCTAAACCCACCCACCCCAATGTATCTAGCTAGTCCTAGCCCCGGCGGTGGATACCCGCTCGGGAGGCACGAAGGAACTAAAAAGAATCTCGAAAGGGGTGACCGCGAACGCACCTGTGGGGCCGAGGCTCGGTCGGCTGTGACGAGTGGCGGCGGGAAGTCCAGTGGCGAGTCGACCTGAAAGAAGCCAGTCCGGGCTGGACCGGGACCGCGAGGTAGAACTTGGGGCGGGCCGTCTCACGCGCCTCCCGGTAGGAGCACCGATCGACTGTCCGGGAAGCGGCGACCAAACAGCCCGATCCTCGACTCCCCAATTGACGAGGGAGGAGGATCGATCGCTAATGACCGAGCCCCTAGGCGTGTACTGGGCACGGGGCAGCGGCTGCTGGCGGGGCCAACGCGCGGGCGTGGCGAAACCGTGGAGCGGGCCGATGGATAGGCTGCGGCGGATGCGCGGCTGATGCTGGATGCAGGCGGATGCAGAGGAGGGGCCCTTCGGCCCTCTGAAAGTAGGATGGCGTGGGGAGACCGGGCGGCCCACGAGGGAAGTGGCGGCGGCGTTACGCGGGATCGACGGCGGTGGCGCGTGGTCGCACCTGGGGGGGCGGCGACATCGTGTCATGCAGCTGGCGGGCACAGGTCGGCAGCCTCCTTGATTGAGGCGATGGGGAGGAGGAGCTGGGGGGGCCGGCAAGCTGGCGGGCAGGCGGCAGCGGGTGTTCCGGCGGCGACAGCGTGCAGAGCGCGTGGCAGTTGCGGGCGGGACCGGCGGCGACGGTGCGTAGGGCACGCGGTGGCGGCGGGCGGTGGGACGGTGATGGGCTCAAAGTCGTCGTGTGTTTAAGCCCTACAAATTTACTATTTATATTCGAGAAAACTAAGTCCAGATAGAGATAATAAAGGTGTATAGCTTTCTAGGTCGATCCACAAGGATTCTAGGGCACAACAGTATCAATATTAGGGGTAGAGATCAGGAGTTAAGCAAAAGCAAGAGAGATAATATTGATTACTTATCGGAAAGATATGACACTAAGGATAGAATTGAGAGCGAGAAATTGAAGTAGGGAAGGATGATTGACTGGTGGTCAAAGAGGGTAGAGAATAGAGAGAGGGACTGAGGGAGGTGGAGCGAATAAAGTGAGAGAGACAAAATAAGGGAGAGAAAATATCACTTGAAAGAAAGTGGTGAGAGAGAGGAAGATAAAGAGAGAGAGAGCGCGAGGGGGTATTCCGAAATAGACGAGATTTGACAGAAATCGTGGAAAAAGGTAGAAACGGAAGGCGCGAAGAAGGGAGGGTAGGTGAGAGAGAAGACGTGAGGAAGATAGCGAAATCGTGAGAGAGAAAGAAAGAAAAATTGAGGAGAGAGAAGAAGAAAAATTGATGGTGAGAGAGAGAGTTTGCGGAAGACCCGACGAAAATTAGAGGAGGATGGGAGAGAGATTGCGGAAGAAATGGGAGAGAGGAATACGAAAAACGTGAAGATGAGGGGACGTGAAGAGAGAGAAGAAGGTAAATGGTGCTGAGAATGAAATTTAGAGGAAGGAAGGGATGGAAATGAGAGGACGAACGGGAAGAACGAGAAGGAAGAGTGACGAAATAGGAAAAACGGGGAAGAAAATCGGAGAGAGCAGGAGGGGCTCGGAAATAGAGAGAGAAAATATAGAAAGAAATTAGAGGAAGCGATTGTGCGGAAAATCGAGAGAGAGAAAGAAGGAAAAAGAGGGAGAAAGAGGAAGAAAGAGATCGGAATACAGAAGATATCGGGGAAGATGAAGGGAGTTGCGTGATGAAATTAGAGGAAGGGAGAACTGAATTTTCGAAATGAAGAAGAAGAGAAAGAGAAGCGGAAGTGCAGAAGAAGGGAGAGAAAGAAGGAATGCGAGGAGGTTACACACGCAGAGAGAAACTCCAAGATGGTAGATAATTCCGAAAAAGAAGAGAGATGGGGAAGGATCTATGGAATTGACGGCGAGAAAACGGAAGAAAATAAATACGGAAACGAGTTCGGGAAAGAGAATGAGAAAGAAAAACTTAGAAACGGAATAAGGAGATATAGAGCGAAATAATGTTAACTAAAATGGATGAAGTGAGAAATACAGGACTACAGGAGGTAAAATCGAGGGAGAAGTAGAGATTGAGGAAGAGGAAGCGAGAAGATAGGAGAGAGTGAGAGGTAAGAAGCGGGAATTCAGAGAGGGACGGAAACAAAGAAGACGTAGAAGAGAAGGAAATCGGTAAGTTGGGGAGAGAGAATAGAATGAAGTGACGAAACCAAAAAATTGAAAACGAGAAAACGTAGAAGAAAACAAGATGAACCGAAAACGATAGAAGGAGTTCAGAGATTGAACAAGAAATTAAGAACGGTAGAATTTGGAAGAAAAAGAGTTGGATTTAGAGGGAAGATGAGACAAATCAGAAGATCGAAGGAAGAACACGAAGAGCGGAAATGGAAGGAGAGAGAGGAGGAAAGAGAGGTTGATCGGGGAAGGAAATAGTGCTAAGAAAGTGAAGGTGGAGAACAAGATTAAACTTAAACAAAGACTGCGTTCACTATTTTACTCTACATTCCGACGGGAAGAACGCCGGAGGAAATTTTAAACCTAGGAGAGAGACATAACAGCAGTAAGAAAAGGAAGAAGCAACAGCAGCAACTACGGGAAGAAACTAAAAAAAGTAGAAGAAGCTCCCAAAAGAGCTTTTTCACTCTTTTATTCTCTAGAATCTCCTCGGCTGGGCTCACATTGCTTGTCTTGGACAGCCCATTAAGCCCTTTAAGCATTTCCATTTTGGAGGATCTTGCTGCCCATCCTCTTGTATACTTCATTTCTTTGCTTTGGACAGCCTATTATGCCTTCTATTTTGGAGGGTCTTGTTACTCTTCCTTTGTATAGCTCCTGAAAATGAGATCATGCAACATAATATCTTTTTGATGCATTAATAGTCTACAACATCAAGTCAAGAGATAATGGAGGGGATGGTGTATATATGAGTTTAATAAAGTTAAATAAGAACAATAAATGGGTGGTTATAACTACTATTCATGTTCTTATCAGACGGGTGGTGATTTTCAGGCCTTTCTCAAGACCTTGTGAGGTCTCCTTGGGGCAGGACTCCGCTGGGAAACCTCGCGGGCTCGTGGGGTGGTGGGGATCCAACCGGATCAACCCACTGACCACCTAGGGGCGGCGGCGGCGGCGGCGGACCTGGCTTGAATGCACGATGTAAATTACTTTGGGGTTTTGTTTGGGGAAGGGGAAACCCAAGATAGTGGAGATGATTTAAGGGGGGAGGGAGAGGATCATGGTGAGGCTAGACCATGCCCTAAGGGGGGAACGGAGGAGGAGGAGAAGGGAGGGTCTTCCTCTCTTCTTCTTCTTCTTCTTCAAGGAAGATATTGTTTTCTTCAAAATTTGCCTAAAAAAAAAAGGTGGCGCCATCTTTCTCCTCCTATTTAAAGGTGGAAAGAGGGCTAACCCAAGAAGAAGCCCTAAATGGGCCTAAAATGGGCCCTAAGGGCCAAACATGCCCCGGGAGGCCCGAGACGGCGACCGGGGCGGCCCGTGAGGCCCTAAAACGTTCAAACATATCACCTTGGCCTTCCTAACACTAGGCCACTAGGAAATTCAAAACGCAAAGGGGAGAAGATAGAGTCAATCTTTACAGGCGCCGCGTTGACTACGGCGTGTAGACGAAGGATGGATCCCGCACATCGGCTCAGGCTTGCCGAGCAGGCTGTGAGCGTGTCGTCTGTCTCGGATGGTCCCCATCAAGAAGTTTCCATGGACTGGCACAATTTTACCGCCGCTTCGTGCGCAATTTCAGCTCTCTGGCCGCCCCTTTGACCGATCTACTCAGGCTCCCAAAATTCGACTGGAGTATTCTGGCGGATCGGGCATTCCAACAGCTCAAGGTGGCCTTAATTTCGTCACCCGTCCTCCGCCTACCCGATTTTGACAAGCTCTTCGACATCGCGACGGACGCCTCCGGCGTCAGCATTGGAACGGTATTATCTCAAGAGCTTCACCCGGTTTCCTTCTTCAGTGAAAAGCTTAGGAAAACCAAAGCACGGTATTCCAATTATGACAGGGAGCTCTATGCCATCGTGCAATCCCTCAAATTTTGGCGACACTATTTGCTCCATCGGGAATTCACATTGTACAGCGATCACGACGCACTTCGGTTTCTCCACTCGCAAAACAAATTAAGCGCAACACATGGGCGATGGGTGGAACTCCTCCAAGATTTCACATTCTCCTTGCGACGCAAACCGGGGCGCGAAAGCCGGGTGGTCGACGCTCTCAGCCGTAGACTCCATACGCTGCAGATCTCACAAGCCTCCATTACCGGATTCGACCGCCTTCCGCTCATCTACAAGGACTGTCCGGACTTTCACCAACTCTGGGAAGAAGTTACGCACACAAAAGCCCCCCATGTTGAATACTGAATAGATGCCGGGTTCCTTTTCTATCACGATCACCTCTGCATCCCTGCCGGCTCCACACGCAATTTCTTAATTTGGGAACATCATGGTGGCGGCCTGGCTGGTCACTTTGGCATCACCAAGACTCTGTTGGCACTGGAATCGCGACACTTTTGGCCGCATCTACGCCGCGACACCCGCCAATTGGTTGGTCAATGTTCCACCTGCATCATTGGCAAGATGACGAAACAGAATACGGGACAGTATCTTCCTCTTCCAGTCCCCGACTCACCTTGGCAAGAGGTCAGTATCGATTTCGTTCTCGGTCTACCGCGTACCCGGCGGCACATGGACACTATCCTCTTGGTGGTAGACCGTTTCAGCAAAATGACACACTTCATTGCCTGCTCGAAGTCTAAGGATGCCGCCCACACCGCTCGCCTTTTCTTCAACGAAGTTGTTCGCCTCCATGGCGTCCCACAGAGCATCGTCTCCGACCGCGACGTCCATTTCACCAGCAAATTTTGGAAGTCGCTCTAGCGCCTCTTGGGAACGACACTGAAATTTTCCACCGCCTTCCACCCACAGACGGATGGTCAGACGGAGGTCACCAACCGTTCCTTAGGCAACCTTCTACGTTGCCTGGTCCAAGAAAACACCGACACCTGGGATGATCTCCTCCCTCGGGCAGAATTTGCATATAATGCATCGGGACATCGCGCTACGGGACTTTCTCCATTTCAGGTAAACACAGGACATACACCAAATCTGCCGGTGGACCTCATCTTCCTCCCAACCCAGGCACCCCATTCTACTGAAGCCGTTCATTTCGCCACCGACCTCACCGAGACACACCAACAAGTGAAGGAGCGCCTTGTCGATTATAACGCCAAAGTTAAACGGGCGGCCGATGTCCATCGCCGTCCGCTCGAGCTCCACGAAGGAGACATGGTCATGGTTCGCCTTCGCCCTGAATGCTACGCGGTGAAGCGAGCACACAAACTTCACCCGCGCCGCCGGGCCATATTTGAGTGCGCCGCGTCATCAACTCCAATGCTTACGACATTGCTATTTCGGCGGATTGGGGAATTCTGTGAACATTCAATATCTGTGATCTTGTTCTCTACAAGGGATCCCTCGAGGTCCCTTCTAAACCCGGCCTACCCCCGGACTCATCGGCATCGAGTCTCTTCGTGCCGGAGGAGAATGATGGTCCCCACTCCCCGTCCAACAGCATAACGAACATCGGTCCACAAACAGGAAGTGATGGACCCCGCTCCCCGTCCAACAGCTTAACGGACAACGGTTCACCGACAGGAAGGTGTCAAGAGAACTCAGCAGGGGCGCTAAAGGAAAGCAACGTGGCTGCTGAAAAGGCGGGGCGACAACAGCGACCAGAGAAACCGACGGTCGCAGAGGACGTGGCGGAGGTACGCGCGGGGTGGCGCCAACGACCTGCGAAACCGGCAGCACGTCCATCCAAATTCTACTACTTCTAGAGGTTTCTTCTATCTAGGATAAATAGGGGTCTTCCACGAAAAGAGGGGACAACTACCGTTTCTCTACTTTTGAAACTTAAGTTCGTGGTTTATTATCCTCCTCCGTTTTACGTCGAGTATACGGGGAAACGCCGAGAAGGCTCATCCTACTATAGTCTACCCTGGCTATCGCTTTTAAGCCGAGAAGGCTTACGAAATTATTATTCCCCTCTCTTCCTCACATCCTGTGGCAACTCTCTCTCTTCCCTATTTTTGGTACGTCGACTTAACGACCGCATCACACACACTCTCCCTCTTCCTCGCATCTTTGATTCTTTTTTTTTTGCATCTCAATCTCTTCCGAGTCTTGTCTTTCCCTCTCACTCTCCCCATATCCCAAACTCTCCAGCTATCAATTTTGCTTTCTCACTCCCCATCTTCTCCTAATCTTCTTTCGTCATCTCGCTTTTGGCATCTCTTTCATTCCTCTCACGCTTCCTCTTTCTTCCTCTAAATTTTGCTTCCTCTCTCTTACCGCTGACTCGCAATCTGCATTTCTCTCTCGCGTTCTCTCTCTCTCGTCCTACCTCTTACTTTTCTTTTCTCTCCCTAAATCACTTTCGCACTCTCGCTCTCTCCTAATTCTCTCTCTCGTAATTCTCTCCCTCTTTTGCTCTCTCTTTTTTTTCCTGCACTCTCGCTTCTCTCTCCTAATCATCCCTCATAGTCAATCTCTCCTTTCTCCCGCTCAATAATTCCAGCCGCCTCTCATCTTGCATTTTAATCTCCACTCTCTCTTATTTCCGATCTTGTCACTCTCTTTTAGTCAATCTTTCATCTTATTTCACTGCTACTTCAATCCAATCTTTCCTCTCTTTCAGGTCTTCCAATCTTGCTATTTCTCTCTCTCTCTCTCTTATCTCTCTTACTACCCTTCTCTCCTGATTGCCCAACTTCTCATGTCATTCTCTCTATCTTCATCCCCCTCTTATTTCTTTTATTTTTATATGGCTTAGATTTCCTTAGTTATTCATCCCAATACCTTCTTTGTACTCTGAATTTAAGATCGTTGCAACTATAGGTTTACTTAAATCAGCAATTAAAATTTCTTCCTCCCATGGTCAACTCGAAGAGTTGACCACCAATCCTCCATTATCACCCTCATCTCTACTTCTATTATTGATATTTTCGTGCCCTAGAATCCTTGTGGATCGACCTAGAAAGCTATATGCCTTTATTAGCTACATCTGGACTTAGTTTTCTCGAGTATAAATAGTAAACTTTTCGGGCTTAAACACACGACGAATTTGAGCCTATCACACGCGAAACTCCCTCACTCGCGAAACTCTCTCACGATTTCGCTAACCGCCCGCTCACCCCTCCATCTTCCCCAATTCTCTCTCTCATTCCGCAAGTTACGCGGATCAAAATTCCCTCCCGATCTTTCCGCCACTTCCCCTCCCTTGACCAACATCTACGCCACTACCCCATCGGCGACACCACGCCCCCACCTACCTCCACAACTGCTCCCTCACATTCGTGAATTCGCGAAACGCACGAATTCATGGATTCGTGAATTCCCTCCGTCCTCCCTCGCGCATCCTGCGCCTGCTCAACCTCCCACGATCTCCTTTCCGAATACCACGCCAACCCGCGCATCCTCTTGACCCCCCCTTCTCCCTTCTGTGATTGCCCTATTCGCCCGATCCCAATTTCTCCGTTCGGATCATGAATTGAATTCATCCTGACTTCCCCATCTTTGAGACGTCCTACCATTCGAATTCCGACAATTACGCACCCCTACCCCTGCGAATTCAATTTCCCCGTTGCCAAAATTTGGTCGCCTTCCCTCTCCTCTTGAATTCAAACCTCGCGTGTGTGCTCTTCCCGAATTCAGGCACGACTCGACGCGCGACTTGCCCTGCCACTGGTTTTACCTAACGACCTACCATCTGCATCCTTCAACCCCACGATTTCCCGACATTCCTATCGTTCTTCCCTCACCACATGATTACGTCACTCCTCGCATCATCACCTTCACTCGTACCCCCCACACCTTGTTTCGGGTTTGCCGATTTTTCACCTTTCTCCTGCCGCTTCCAGTTGCATCAACACCGCCGCTGAACGAGATTTTGCCAACGTTGCTCAACTAGGTGACGCGGTGTCATTCTGCATAGCTCCCTACCGCAAGGACCCCGCAAGCGCCCAGCCGATCTCGCAGGTTCTCGAGGCCCCGTGCCTCCAAGTTTGCCCAATCTTACGCTTGGTTGACTACGCTGCTCGCACGTCAGACCTACATCTCCATCGCGATTCTTGTCCAAGCGTGTTCCTACCACCGACATCCCCATCGCGCCACAGACCATGACGCCCCACTATACTACCACCCCGGGCTTCCTCAGCCAACTGTCCATGTTACGTATGACTGGCCTCCATCGCCATGACCGACTGGGCTTCGCGCCCGCAGGTTAGGCAATCATTCCCTTTTACTTTGAAGTACTATATCTCTTCCAGTGTCTCCCGCGCTTGTCTCCACCGTCGTCAAGACTTCATTTAGGCCGAGTGATTAGACGATTCGATAGGATTGAGACCGTGGTCCAATCCGTCGGGTTGATCGTCAAGCTCCCCTTGACGACCCACAGCCTAACGCTCGGGAGGACGTGGATCGGAAGGATTCCTAGACCAATACTACTCGGCGCATCCCAGGAGCTACGGAGATGACGTCGATACGGTACCGTGCTTGTCGGCGTTAGTAGGTCATCACATCATACTAGGTCACCTTAAGAACTCCCTTTCCTAGTTTCACCCTTACTCGCATGGTGTGTGACCGGTGTCACACCCCGGTCCTGCATCACTAATTCTTAATTGTAATCAAGGTGAGCATATCTAAGGTATGATGCTATGGTGATGAAAATATACTCACTCTCTCATGAGTGGATTTAATTCCTTACCCTCTCCATAAATACATCACTCCTTCCCTCAAAATGGAGGCTACTTAGTACTTAGAATTCCCCTCAACTCGCTTTTCTCCTTAAAAGAGTGCAATTCAAAAGGATTCCTATATTTGGATGCATCGTGTGAGGAGGATGAAGGAAATAGAAGATACTATTTCTACAAGTATGACTTGGCTAAAAGCAAATATGCTGATAAAACAAAGTGGATTATAAAAGACAAAGAAGGTACCACTTATGATAATTATACTCCCAAGTGAGGTGGATGGTGAAGGATAGGTGATGCAGGACCGATGGGGTGAATCGGCCCGGCGCTAATGTCCTCTAAGGGGAAGCTAAGGATGGGTTGATCTACGTGCTCTAAGTGATGCAATGATATCTAAGGTCTCCACAAGCAGTCAACCGACCAGTGCGTCGTCACGGCGATCCTGGGGTGCGCCGAGTAGGATGGAGCGGGAATCCTCCCAGATCCGCCGATGCAGGGGAGAGGGCAGCCTCGGGTCGTCGGGGCAGCTCGATCGTCAACCCGGCGACCGGATCCACGAACCCAATCCCGATCCCTGACGGCACTCAGCCTAACTATGTCCGAGGGGCGGTGGAGACAAATGCGGGAAGTACTGAAGGAAATATAGACTTCAAAATAAAGTAAGGGGATGAATGCCTAACCTGCGGGGCGCGAGCCCGGTCGGTCGGGGCGAGGGGAGGTCGTCGGGCGCGGCAGCGATATCGGGCACCGGGCGAGTCGGCGAAGGAACGCGGAGGGGCGGTCGGCGCGGGCGGAGTGGCGATGAGACGGGGCGAGCTGGTCGAGCGCACGTCACGGGAGGCGGGAGGCGGCGTCCGAGCGGATTCGGGGCGGGCAGGAGCGGTCTGGGCCGACCTGGACAGCTAGGGC
>CM044108.1:4967352-5114992 GCA_024174645.1 Lemna minuta
ACTTCATTGCAAACATCACACAAGAATGACAATGAATAAAAGTTAATTTCAA
Organism: Lemna minuta; assembly: GCA_024174645.1. NCBI lineage: Eukaryota > Viridiplantae > Streptophyta > Magnoliopsida > Alismatales > Araceae > Lemna > Lemna minuta. The sequence continues at coordinate 4,967,405 of CM044108.1, forward strand.
TGAATATAAACAAAAGATGAAAGTGTGATTGGCTTGAGGCCACATAATACTCATCAAAGAAGTGGTAGGAGTAAGAGACGAAAGGTGATATACGTAAAAATATGATTGCTAAATGTCACAAGTTTATGTATAAATTAAGTTTTGAAATTTAGAACAATGGCAAGTCAAGGTTGAATCCATAGGGAGGAAGGTTAAAAGATTGAAATCAAGAGATACTTTTTGGTATTTTTTAGATCAAGAAAGCAGAAATGATCAATGAAATGGTGTATACATGAATGAAATTAACTAATCAATTGCTTCCAAAATCCTTTTGAAGATTGAAAACCCTTTATTGATGGTGTAAAAGTGATTTTATGGTTTGAAAATATAAAAATGTTGATAAAAAAATAGATAAAATGGAAAAGATGGATGGAAAATAATTCTAATATAACAATTCGCGATGAAAAAATACTCTAGTGATGCTCTCTAACTACAATATACCTTTGAGAGCTCGTACATTTCACCCAGACTTAGCGTCCTGTAACTAACACAAGGAACGAATAGAAAAGAGAAGAAACTATAATTGATGTTCTATACATGAAGAATGATTAACCAGTGCCTTCATTCCTTCTAACTAGCCACAATGAAATATTACTATTAACTTTTTTGCCTTGGAATTTTATCCAGCCCCTATCACTTTGAAGTGCTTAAAATGATGATCATGCTCACAAAATTTCAACCCCTAAATCAATTAGGATCATGAGATATTGGGATTTTAACTTGGATCATTTCTAGTTGTTGATTTCACTTTCTCTCTCCTCAAATCGCCCCGGTCAAACTACTCCAATCAAAACCACTCCAGTCAAAGGGTGAGTTAAATAAAAATAATAATTTTTTAATATTTTTTCTCCTTTCTCCTTTCTCCTCTCTCTTCTCTCTAGCGATGGCGAAGAAGTGTAGATGCAGAGGGTTTTTGGGTGTGCATGAGATATGTTTGCGCACAACCAAGAGAGAGAAAGAGATAGTGGAGAACAACGAATGCGCGATGAAGTGAGGGAGGGTGAGGGAGAAGTGATTCTGAGTTGGCAAAGTATATGTGTGATAGAATTCACTTCCATCACGCAAGCAAGAGAAAGTGGAAAATATGGTGATGGAAAAAGGCAAAGAAGTGAAGAGGAAGAGAAGAGGAAAACGAAGAGAGGAATAGAGATGAAGAATAGTAGAGATGGGAAGGAGATGAAGAAGAACGCGCAACAAAAAGAAAATTTTGTGGTGCAAAAGGAAATGGGAGGCATTGAGAGAGAGATGAAGAGGATGGGGAGAAGAAGGAGAGGGAGAAGTCTCCTCCTCCTCCTCTCCCTTACGTGTGCACATGCGTGCATGAGAGAAGGAAGAGAGGGCACAGAAGAGAGAGTGAGATCGAGAGGGGAGAGACGATCTCCTCCTCCCTCTTATGGACACATGGGTGCTTGAAGAAGAGAAGGGGAGAAGAGTGCATGAAAGAGAATAATTCAGGGTTTCTCTTCAAGGAAGAGGTGATGGTTGAAGATGGAGATGAAGCAAGGGAGAAGGAGAAAGAGAGAGAAGAAGGCTCCTCTTCCCCCTTATGCGTGCAAAGAGAAGAAGAGAGGGAAGAGGAGAGGACGTACTTGTGCCTCTCCTCATGAGAGAAATAATTTTCATCATGAGAGGCGAGAGAGAGAGAGAGAGATTGATTGGGAGAGAGAAAGAGGGAAAGATTGATTGATTGGGAGAGAGAAAAAGAGAGAGAGAGGACGCCTCTCTCTTCTCTTCTCTATGTTTTCTATTTTATTTTATTTTATTTATAAAAACTCATTTTTACTAATTATAACTTCCAAAAATTCCCAGAAAATGCCCAAAAAATTCAAAAAAGGTCAGCTTCCTCATAGAAATAAATGTATTCAACAAAATTCATGATAAAGTGTATCCATAAATATTTTCATGTCAAAAGAGTATTTAATTGGGGAATAAATAGATATTTTATTTTATAATAAAATAAGATTATATTCCTATTGAATCAATGTTATTAAATGCTCATAAATTTTTAGTAAATTATGAAAAATCAAGAATATGCTCTTAAACACAAGAATGATCACTTTAATCATTTTAAATCATGATAAAATGCATTTGTGATTATATTTTAAAGAAGAGGTGCATAAAAATGCACAAAAAGAATAGAAAATATATTTTAATCAATAAAAAAATCAGATTTTCAAAGAAGAATATAAATTTTTTCTTACAACAAAATGGAAATGTGAATTTAGACCTAATGTGCTTGAAATTAAACATAAATTAGTCCACAATCTAATCAAATCTAAAATTAAAATGATATCCTAAAACAAAAATTAGAGATATCACGAATTCAGTCCTAATAAATCCTAAGAACTAATGTGATGTAGGATATTTCGAAATATGATGAAATGAATGAAGATATTGATATAGAAGAGAAATAATCCTACAAGTGATGGGAGGATCTATGAAATGATATCAATTGAGATTATGAGAGTTGGAGAATGATAATATATGGGAAGAAGAGAGAGTAATATTGGATTAAAATGTAGGATGAGATGATGGTAGATTAAAATATATTTTAGTGAAGTGTATGGAGATGATGATGCGATCAGAGGAATATAAGAAATGATGATATGAAGAGATGGATGTGGATCGGTTTTGGGAGGGAATATAATTAACATTAGAGAAGAGAGAACGGTTAAGATGAAATTTTAGATTATTGGTGATAGGAGAGAAATGATATAGGATAAGAAAACGTTGAGAAAAGAATTCGGATTTATGTGTAAGGTAGAAGTCACGTGGGGAAGAGAGATATGGGGAAGAGAAGAAACTGATGAAGAAATGGATATGGAAGTTACGGAAGGAGTGGATGAGCAGAGAGTGGTGGGAATGGATGTTGGACTTATAGACTATAAGATAAGAACTATTATTACGAAAAGGGGGAGAGGAATGAATACCTGTTCGGGACGGGAAGCAATGCTCCGGGAATTACTTCCAATGACAGAAAATATCCTCGTTGACTCTGGTAGAGAAGGTTGGAAAGCGACAGAACGGAGGGAGAACAGATGGGAAGGATAGAACTCGGTGAGGAAGATGAGGCGGACAGAATCGATGGAGATATGGGATGAGCGTGAATACAAGGGGGTAACCAAAGTAACCAAGAACCAGACTTTCATTTATCAAAAACACTGTTTTTGTTTCTTACATTTCTCTCTTTTATAGAGTAAGAGATTTGATAAAAGAGAGGATAAGGATCGAAGACTCTTGTAGTCAGCGAGGGAGAAGTTACGAGAGGTTATTGCGATCGTCAGGACGCCTTCTAGATTGTTACGATTCCACGTTTAGAAGAGTCAACGCACGCGGTCAATTTCTAGTTAATTTTCAGAATTATGGAATGACGCGGGTCGCTCGGATAACATGCATGTATTGAGGTGACAGTTGCAAGCGTCGTGACCATAAACAAATCTTCGGATTGTTGGTAAGGGTCGTTGCGGACAGGTGCATGCAGCTGGGACTCGTCGTCGCCTTTTACGCTACTCCTGGATAAGTGATAGGCTCTGACGATAATTTTGGTGAAGTCTTCGTGCTTCCAAATTGGTGATAGTCGTTGATGTGGATGTCTGCGAAATGACTGAGCTTCTTCTGGGAATTCCGGTTATTATGAAGAGGCGGTGACGTGGTTTATTTGAGCGGGTAGACAAGTTGCACTGCTGCTGGTGTCGCGTGAAATATCCAGCTCTCTTGCGGTTTACTCGAGCGAAGTAAAGAGAGGCTGATGTTGAGAACTGCTCTAGACAAAGGAAGCAACGGCTGATGTGGCAGGTGGTAGTGATGATAATGCGTGCTCCATAATATCACGTCTTCATTATTGTCATAATCTGTCAGGGGCAATATTCATGCGGGTGTAATCTCCATTGTTGAAGCTTCAATCATGTCTTCACGGTCGGATTCAGATGTCTTCAGTGTGTGTTTTCTTTCTTCACTTTCATAGGAAGCTGCCTAAGTCTTCAGATCTCTCCTCAGGGTAAGAGAGGGTGTATGAATATGAGGATCTTTGAGACAGCTTGAGAATAATCTGAGGTAGTTGTCTTAGTAGTCACTAGAGTTAATAAGGAGCTTGATATTCTTCAAGATATTGTCTTCCTTTTGTCTTCAGAGTCCTTTAAAAGTCTTGGTGATGTTGCTTCATGGGGATAAATGCATGATAATATTATTGTGAAGGCTTTGTCTTGAAGTAAATAAGAAGGTAAATTCCTCCTTTAGATCTCTCCTAAAATTTCTATCTATAGGTGGGTTTTCAATGAAAGAAGGAATATTTCACAATAGTGTTCCTATGGATGTTTCTTGAGATCATTATTCATAACTATACAAGGTATCTATGATATGGTGGTTGTGGTTTAGACAATAGGGAACCTATATCAAAGGTAAAAGGGTGGTTGACTTGGTCTTTCAAAGAGTTCTAAGTATCTAGGGATAAAAGTTAATTCCTTTTGACCAAGTCAATCTTTAGATTAGTTGATAAATGGGAGAGGAGGGAAATTAATCCCCATTGGATCTTCACTCTCTTTTAAAGGTTTAGAGAGGTCTTCTTCACTCACTTGTTGGATGAGGAAAAGGATGGCATGTTGTTGTAGTTGAGGATGGGTTCACTTTCTTAATGCATACCTTTGTTCTATAGGAACCCCTGTTCTCTTTTCTTGGGAGAATTCTCCATCATAATGTCTTAAAATCTGATCTGAAATCAATCCACAATATAATCAGATTAAAAACATCTGAGAAAAACCTAACTGATCTTCGGTTATGATTCCAAACAAAAAAAAGTGAAGTAAAAGCAAAAAGAACAAGAAAATCTAGGATTCAGAATCAAAATATTGAGACGATGCAGTCTAATCATAAACCAAAAAAACTATTATTAATAACACCTTCAAAACAAAAAAAAACTAAAAAGGAAAAAATAGAAATAAAAAAACTAAAGAAAAACTTAATAACAACACACAAAAAAAATTGGTCAAGCAAACAAAAACAAAAATTAGAAAAACGTAGTTGTTGGAGATCAATTGTTGTTGAGAGATTTATCATGAAGTGGAGATGAAATCATTGACGAAGATCTTTGGAGATGGCGTCATTGGAGAACATCATTGAAGATGATTGTTGATGAAGAATCGAGTTGAGACAGAGCAAGATTTGCAGCTAAGAGAGAGCAAGACTTGGAGAAAGTTTCTTGGAGAGGATCTCAAGTGATTTGTGAAAAGCATTGACTTGCTGTCATTGTGTCTGCATGTGAGAGAGTGAGAGTTTGCTGTCATTGTTTTTGTTGACGAGAGACCATTGTGCTTTTATTCTCTATTGTGCCCTAAAAAGGATAAGTAAAAAATGAACATTATGCATAATAATAATACTAATAAGGAAATAAAGAAACAAAATAACTACACAAACTAGGCTAAAATAAATACCAATAAGACTTAAGTTAGAAAAAAAATTAAAAATTAGCAGATTGATGACTTCGAATTAGGCATATTGAAAATAATATTGATGTTATCAATAAAAATTAAAAAGAAGAGTAATGGTTAATTCATTAAACAAGAGACATTAATGATATTGATTTGATGAATGAAATATGAAAATTAAGTGTAAGGCTTGTTCTTTAGGGATTTCACAGTTCAAATATCATCACGAGTCCATCACTCAACCCTTAGATACCTACTCTTGTAAAGACATATCTTTATTGCACCATTTTGGATAAAATATCAATCAAGTTTTAAAATTAATTGATATAATATTGCATCAACATTAATAAGACAACAATTTAAATTATCAAACTTATATTAAACTAAAATTTATCTCTTGTAAATTATCATTCTCACTCTCTTACATTCATCTTGACTGACTAAGAGAACTAGTCAAGGAAGTATAAATTATCTCTCTTGTCATTGATGCAATGTTTACTTTGTCCTATTGAACGACACAACATGACATATGATCATTGATAACATGCAATTTATACATGAATTTACATGATTATTAATGCAAATTAAGGCATTAAATATTCTATTTGTATGCATGTTATCATATTTTGAGTGCATATCTATCATTTTATGTAATTTTAAGTTATGATCTAAAAATTTATCATTTTGGGGATAATGATGCATAAATCTAATATTATAATTTTATTCCCATTTATATTTGAAATTACAATTGCATTTTCATGATTTAATATTAAGATAAAATATTTTTTATTTACACTCATGTATGTTTCTTAATTTATTTTCTAAAAGGAATGAGTGTATTTTTTAAATTAAAATTTATTCTCTTTTTATTTAAATATTTTGATTTTCTAATGATAGATAATTTAATTTCTGATCCAACAAAATAAATTTGGATTAATTTGGAGTTGTATTATGAAAGCTATGAATTTTGAAATTTTAGGAATTTTCTAGAATTTTTATGAATTTATTTAAAGCTACTTTAAATTTTTTAAAGAATAATAATTAAAAAAATATTTTAATTGCCTGTTGAGGTGGCGATGTGTACACACCACGTGTCGACAGGTATGTGTGCGTCTGGGCGCATGTGTGCGTATACGTACACTTGTGTACGTGTGAGAGTGATTAATCGGTTAAAGCATCCTTAAGGGATTTGCGCTAACCCATTAAACTCAATTACCTTATGTACACGTTAACTGATATAAATTTTTATCATGTAGGACTATGTATGTTTGTTTTTATTTGTAGGTGACGTGGCACAATGAGACGCGTCCGATTGCGGGGTTAAATTGTGATCCTCATATTTCGCTTACTCAAGGGGGTATGTGGCGGCATGCGATTAGGTGACAATGCATTTTAAAGATGATTTAATTTCAGCTGTTCATCTGGGGAGTTAGAACGATCGAGACTAAATGCACCCCAATGGACACATGGACTCATCTTGATGGCTTGATGAAGATCGAATGGTAGACATCAAGTGATGCCTCTTCTTCACGCGTGACATGATAAAATTTGGACGCTTCATCGTCGATTGAAGAGACACGACTTAAAGACAAAAATTTGTGAATCAACGTTCAATCTGAGCCATTGATCAAAGATGAAACAACGAATCCAACGGTTGCGCCCAAAATTCTCTTTAAATTCAATTGTTCTTCTACCGAAAAACCTGTTCTTTTATTTTTGAGTAAATCAAACTATTTAGACATCATAATCGTGGAATCATTTGATTTCTAATTCTTGTGTACTCATTTCCTTGTTTGAGTAGTGTTTGAAATCAAGATTTGGTTCAAAGAATTAGAAGAAATCACCTCTTGAGTGTTGAAATTTGTTTTCAAAATCGCAGAATGAAAAGCCTTGAATCCAGCGATTAATTAGATCATTTCGAGCGCGACTTCGGGTTAGATTAAGTCTTTTCATCCTAATCTATCTTCCTTTAGCATAAGATTTTAATTATGAAATGTAGATTAAGTTATCATTTTAATTTCGGTTTTTATCATTTTTCATGATCGATTTTCTTTCTTGATTTCAAATCTTGATTTCTCCCCGAATTTTGATCCAAATTTAGTGATTTCTGATTGTGTGGATTCGTATTGGAGTTATATTTCATAATATACTAAAATTCATAATTTCTCAACTCAATTCGTTGTCCAACTTGATTGAATTTGAAAGATAGATCAAAATTTCCCTTATTTCTTCGTGGATTCGACCCTTATTCTCCACTATACTCTTTAATTAGTGATTTAATCTTTAAATTGGTGAGTTTGGAACTTATTTTTACACAAGATTGTGTGTATCAATGACTGTACGAAATCATTTTGTCACTCATCTTCAAGGAATGAGTTAGAATATTTTTTCTCTGTTATACAAAATTCAGTTACACACTAGATAAATTTCTAAAACCGTAGAAATCAAAATTTCAAGTCGTTTTAAACATAAAAATTAAAATATCTCAGCTCTCTCTATCTAATAAGTAAACTACCCAAGAGTTGATTGCCTTCTCACTTATTTCATATATTTTGTATGATTTCTACTAATAGAATTGTTGCTTAATCACATTTTTTTCATCGCCACATACTTAACTAGATATTGTTGGGTTCTGAAGTCGATAAGCCTTCCAATTTTTTTATCAAAACATCGAATGTAGCAGAATAGATTGAATCAAATATTCAAAACCTTGAGGCACCATGAACATACAAGGTTTCACCTATAGAGTTCTTGAAGCCATTAAAGTGTCTAATGATGAGAGCATAAAAGTGAGTGTAAGTATTATTCATAAAATGCTCTTACATGATGACATTAAACTATTGAATATGCTATTACAGCCACCATTTCATAAATGAAAGTTTTTCTTGATAATTTTATCACAACAAAATTTCTCTACATAAATGTGAATTATTTATTGCAGGAAAATTTATAAAACAATCAAGGAGAACATCTTCTAGAGGACAAAATTTGAAGGAAGGAGCATATTTCAAGGGCCCACTAAAGCATAAAATGGGTCCCATCAATGCTAATCGGGGGAGGGACGCTAAAAGGAGAAAGGATGAGAACTTTTGGTCTTCTTTTTCTTCTCCTTCATCTCCTTCGTTTTGTTGTCCCCCCTCTCTATCCTAGATTTTTTTAATTTTCCTTTTTGCCAGCATTCTATCCATCAGAAAGATGTAGTGGAAGTATCTGAAGTTATTATCATTTTTCCTTCGACATCTTCCCTTTTTTTCCATTCGCTCTCCCAATCCCTTGGGTCAACAATTCATGTTTCATTCTCTCAATCTCTCGTCTATTCCCCACTTTTTCTACACTTCAATCTTCCTCTCTCATCATTTTTCTCTAATCTTCTTTTTGATCTCATTCTTCAACCTCTCTCTCTCCTTATTGCCTTTGATCCTTTGTTCTCTCAAAAGTTCTCAATCCATTTCCCTTGCCGCCTTCCTTCTCGATCATCCTTTTTGGTTATATCTCACTAAAAAATTCCTGCTCTCTCTATCTTACTGACAAAACGATATCATATGGTCATTGAAAACACACGATGTCGTGTCAAAACAAAGTCCAAACTTACCAATTTAAAGATTTATTCACGAATCGAAGGATATAATGGTAAATAAGGGTCGAATCCACAAAGAATTAGGGAAATTTGAGGGATATCTTTGAAATTCGATCAAATCAGACAACGAATTGAGTTTAGAAATTAGGCATTTTATAATATTAAGAAAGATAACTCAATTGTGAATCCACGAAATCAAAAATCGAGTGATTTGGATGAGAATTCGCAGAGTAACCAAAGTTTGAAAATGGGTGAAAATATCAATCATGAAAATGATTAAAAACTGAAATTAAAACCAAATTAAACTTAATCTATGATTCAAAATGTAAAATTAACACTATATGACGAAAGATTAAAATGAAAACACGCAATCTAACCCAAAGTAGGCTTCGAAATGATCCAATTAATCGCTGGATGCATGGCTTTTCATTCTGTATTTTCAAAGACAAAGATGGCGTTCAAGATGTGATTTCTCCTTGATCTATCGATCAATTTTCGATTTCAAATGCTCCTCGGACGCAGAAATGTATCAAGAAGAGATCTAAATTGATGGATGCTTGAATTGTGGTGTATAAATAGCTCAATTTCACTCGAAAATCCAAGGGTACATTTCCGTTTGAAGAGCAGTTCAATTTATAGGAGAAAAGAGACATAACCGTCGGATGAGACGGTTCATCGCGATCAACGGTGAGGATGAAGCGTCATTTGATGAATCAACACGATTAAGTCGTGATCGTTTGATCGTCGATGGAGCGTTGGGATGTGTCCATGTCCCGCGTGTGAAGTGATGCGTCGCTTTGATCCATCCGTTGGATCTTCATCCAACGATCGCAATTTAATCGGAAGGTACATCAGTCGCGATGAATCTCGACCGTTATAACTCCTTGATGGACGGTCGAGATCATTTCACTTAAGTCCCAATTAAGGCACGTGGTTGCTTCGTGATCTAGTGGACTTCGAATCCATCACATCAATGCGCGATAATCCACGCGCTTTTGATCCAAAGCATCATCTTTCGCCACGTCGCCTGAGATAAAAACAAAGAAGGGAACATAGTCCCACACGGAGAAAAGGTAAGGAAATCATCGGCTATATATGGTGTGACAGATAAGAGGGTTAGCGAGTTCCGATAATCGGGACGCTTATATGTACTATAACCCTAAATTACGAGTAAATATAAATATTGCACACGTCACCTCCGCACCATGCAGGCGCTCATTTGGGTCTGCGTGGCATTGCCACATGGCATTACGTGCCACGTCGCATCCACGCGGGTCCCGCGCGAGAATTACCCCTTTTTTGCTTGTTTTTATTTAATTTAAATACTTTAAAATCTAAAATACACTTAAATAAATTCAGAAAATTCCAAAAATTCCAAAAAAATTGTAAAAATCATAACTTTCAAAATACAACTCCAAATTAGTTGAAATTTGTTTTGTTGGATCAGAAATTGAATAATCTATCATTATAAAAATTCAAAATATTAATATAGTGAGAGAATGAATTTTAATTAAATAAACACATTCATGTATTTTCTAAAATAACTTTATAAAAATAAATTAATGTTAATAATCATCATTTCTCTTATCATTTAATCATGAAAACATACTTATGATCTGAAATATAATTAGGATTAAAATCTTAATGTTTTAATTATGTATAATAATCCATAAATTGATGGATTTTTAGATCATAAGATGAAATTATGCAAAATGATAGAAATATACTTAAAATATGATAACATGCATATAATTAGAGTAATTAATGCTTTTATTTGCATTAATAATCATGTAAATTCAAGTATAAATAGCATGTTATCACTTACTATCTCTTTTGATCTCACCCTTTCCCTCTCCTTCTCATTCCCCCTCTTCCACACTCTAGTAGTTCCTTCACTGTCTCTCGAAATCCTTCTATTTTCCTCCCTTTGCTCTCTTGACCTCGTCTCCACTCGCGCATTTGTTTTCTCTCTCACATTCAATTTACTCTCTCCTTCCTTTTCTTTATCTCTCTCTCTGTATTGCCCTTGCTTCCAATTGGTCTCTTTGCCGTTCATTTTTGCAATCTTATTTCGTCCCCCTCTATCTCTTCTCTATCTTTCATTTCCTCTCCTCTCTTACTCTCCTGAAAACTTCCCTCTCTCTTTGATCACTATCAACCCCAGTTTTGTCTCTCGCACTAAAACTATCTTCTTCTCTTTCTTTCTCTCTGTATGTCGCTCTCCCTCACGCCTCTTCTCTCTCTTTTTTGCCATTTCTTATCATCTCTCTCAATCTCATATTCTCTTTGTTCTGCATTGGAATCATTTCCTCATCCTCTCTCTTCTCCTCTTTCTCGCGATTTCCCCATCGTCTTCTCCAATTTTTTTATTCCTCTCCTAATTTTGCAAAGTTTATCTTTCTTACTCTCAATAACCATCAATCACACTGCCCCTTCACTCTTCCACTCTCCATCATTTCCTTACCGTTTTCAGTCCTCGCTAGCTCTCCCTCTTTGTCCGTCTCTTCCGATTCATCCCTCACTCGATCTAAATCTCGCTCTCTTCTTCCAAGTCACCGCTGCTCACACTATTCCTCTTGTGATTTTTCTTATCGCTCCTCTCTTGATCTCCCTCTCCTCAAATTCCCTCCTCATTCTCTTGCTTTCACTCCTTCCCCATCGCTCAATATCCTCGCACTCCTCCTCTCTCCCTCTCTAAATTTCTCTATTTCATCCTTCATCATCACCACTCATGATTTATCTTCTGGGATTTGAGGCTTGACAAGTTCTCAAATTTTTTACCAAAACAATGATTGCAGCAAAGGATGTTGACTCAAAACATTCAACAAAGTTGAAGCACCATGAATATATGATATTATCATCCATTCTAGATGATGCTATCATTGAGTATAGAAAAAAATTCATACTTACAAGGATCATTTGAAAGATTTCTTCAACCATGCAAGCCTTCGCCCTTCAGCGGTATCCACACAATCTCCGGACGATTGAATATCTTCTTTAACACTCGTCAACACGAGATGAAGAGAAGAGAGGGGAAAATTTCCACTAGGCTTGCATGTGCACTTCTATTATGGTCATTCTCCCCCTTTTAATAGAATTTTGGAATATGAATTTTCACAAAACCCCTTATTATAATTTCCATAGCCACCAACATTCATTTACCCATGAGTGTGACCCTATAGGTCCATATGTCTTACCAGTCAAGGATTCTATTGACCCAATAATACTTATTGGTCTTCCTTATCAATGAACTATATCAAGATATAGATTAATTGGCCAAGGATCTATACAACCTCATCGACAAGTTGAGTCGCCAACCAAATGGGTGCCAAGCTACACCACATGCTCTAGGAGATACAGAGTATATCAGAACTCCTTCGTGGAACCCTGTTGTTGTGGGTTATTGTGTACCTATAATCCTTCATCCACGCGAGACTCATGAATTACTTAGGGTATAGTTAATTGTCAAACCCTAATCGGTCACTAAATTTAGTATTGATGTGAGTAAGAAATCATCGAGAACAACTTCTCTAATATTTACACTACCATGGCCAAGGATTTAACCACATCTAATTTCTTGAGTCAATCTCCTCTTATAGGAAGGGAGGATGATCACATCTTGACCACTCAATCACCTTTGAGGACTTCATATCGTATCCAATCTATGACGTTTTGGAGATCCCATGGCTAGGGATTCGTAAGTCATAGTCAAAACACAATCATACATCCACAATATGTCTTTGATGTCTCAAGTCAAAGGACCAGATACACAACTGTGACATGAACCAACTTGATTGATAGTTTGGCATATTACCATTCAGGGATTCGTACATATCAATTCCATGAACTCTTTCTCCAAAGAGACCCACCATCTATCCTTGGTGTCTCTACATCGATGGCCAAAGGATTTTCTCTCTCCCTCTAAAACTCTCTTGCACTCCCATCTTACCTCTCTAGTTTGCTCATTCCCCTTTTCTCTTTTTTCCTCTAAAATGTCTCTCGCACATTATTTATCACCATATCTCTATCTCTCGATAAATCTCTTCCTCCACTTTTCTCCCACAATCTTTTTTCCCTTCCATTTTCAAGTTCATGCTCTCTATTTTCCTCGCTCAATCTCTCTTACTTTCGCACACTTTCTCTTTCTTGCTCTATTTCACTCAGCATCTCACCCTCTCTCTATTAATATTTGGATTATGACCTTCTTACACTTCTTCATCACACACACTCTCTCTCTCCATAGAACTCTTGTCTCTTCTCTCCCTTTCTCTTGTTTTTTATTTTATCCTTCTACCTTCTCCCATGCTCTATCTTTTTTGATTCCACTCTCGCAATCTCTCTCTTCATCTTTATCTTTGTCTCTCTCACTCTTGTTCTTTGTCTTTGTCTGATCCCTCTACCCATTCCTTCTCTCTCTATCTCTCTCTTGATTCCCTTTCACCCTAAGACTCCACTTCTCACCCTCACTCTCTCACTCCCTCTCTTCCTCTTTCTCCCCTTTACCATCCATTTCTCTTGTAGTTTCCTTCCTAGATTTAATCCATTTCTCTTCCAAGCTTTAAAAAATCTTCAATCTTCCTCTACTAATTGTACTGACAATTAAGATCTCAAATTAATCTGGATATTTCTCTTCTCCTAACACAAAAATTGACATTTTCTTGCCCTAGATCTTTGTGGATCAACCGTTAAAACAATACAGTCTAGATATTGATGAGATCTTCCACAAGGTCATTGAATACACGCGGAGACATGTCAAAACAATTACCAAACCCACCAATTTAGAGAATTAATCACAAATTAAATAGTATAGTGGTAAATAAGGGTCGAATCCACGGAGAATTAAGGTATTTTCAAGGTGTTCTTCGAAATTCAATCAAATCAGATAATGAATTGAGGTGAGAAATTAGGGATTTAAATATATTAACAAAGATAACTTGATGGAGAACTATTTTGAAACATGAATGATAACAGGCAAAAATATGCTCTAAACCATCCTTTTATCTGCATTTTGATCATTAGAAGTTTGAAATTAACAAGGCTTTTGCATGTTATCATGATGTCATGCCTGCATTAAATACTTTTATTGCACTTAAACATGGATGAGTTAATGATCATTAACTAGGGCTATTATAAGAAATTGTGAGTAAGAATTAATCCCATACATAATTACTCTAATAGCAATTGTGGACAAGATAATTCATTTTTTTTGTAGCATTTACTTTAAATGAAGCATGTTATTTTCTTTTTCAGCAATTAAGATCATCATTTAAGTCTTCTAAATGCAATTCATTTTATTAATGCCCTTAATGGGCTTATTGTTGCTAATGAATTTCGAAGCATATATACAGGATTTGCATGTAAATCATGGGAGCCAATCACATGAAGAGATGCTGGGCTGTGTACACGGCGATGTGTACACAGCCAACGAACAGCTCATCTGTTGAGTAAGAACACCAAGTATGCAAGTCACCCTCCACCAATCAGGTGGAGGCAAACCAGGCGCTGACCAATGGCAGCGACTAGCACCAACGCGCGTGTGGAGCAAACCGCACCAAGGACCTAACAAATTTGCAAAAGAAGGGGGAAAATCGTGGCGATGTGAAGGAGATGGCGATTTTCTTTTAAAAGCAGAGGAGAGGAGACGGAAGCGGGGTTCTTGATTTCCCGCCTAAAGAAGTTCAGCCTGGAGGACACATCGGGGAAGAAGATCCAATCGTAGGTTTGTAGTTTCTGAAATAGACTTCATTTTCGGTTCTCTATTCACGCATTCCTGTTCGCGTGAATAGGTTTAGATACGACAGTTTTTTTTTGTTGTTCTTTCATCGTTTCTTTTCTTTTCTTTCATTTAATCTTTCTAAATAGAATGATTTCTCAATCGTATTCTTTCTACACTTAACTGTTTGAAAATTTTCTTACACAGTAATATTTCTCTTCAAGATTCGTTTAGTTAATCCGTGAAGTCTAATTTAGGTTAGTTTGAATTTCATTCTGGTTTACTTCTGATTTCAGGAGAGCCTATTTTTCCCTCTATAAGAAATGAATAAGAAGTAGATAAACGAATTTCAATTGCATTAATTTTAGTTCTTGTTTCGGAATGTCTTGAATTTCTAGTTTGCAATTTCATTTCAGTAGTTAGGTTAGTCTTTCCCCCTCCGGAAGTTGGTACGATGAGATTGTTTTCTTGACAGCTCACTTTAAACAACAACCTAACATTGCATTTAATATTTTTAAGTTTTCTGTGAGGCAGAGAGACTACGGACTGAATCATGTTCATACAGTTAAAAAAATTTTCTAAAAAGCCTATGAAAGATAAGAGAATTTCAATTGATAATAAAGATACAATGAAATAAGGACTCTGTGGAAAAACAAATTAAAAAAATCAGTAAAAGTCATCTGCAAAAGCTTAAATAGGAGAGTAATCTACTTGAGATTGTTTGATAAACAAAATAGATCTTTGAAAAAAGAAGGGTTTTAACAAAAAAAAACAAAAAAAGAGAAGTCTGATTAATTGTTTATTGAATATTAGTTAAAACATCTTTGAATTTTGAAATTAAAAATTACTACACATAACCATTTTGTTGTTTTCTATCCCTAAATCGATTGAAATTGAAATTCACCGCCGCCTCCTTTGGGTTCGACCCCTTACTACACCACTAAGGGAAATTATAAATTTTATTGTATAAGTTCGGAAAAACCCTAAATAACGACATAAATCACGCTAATTTCCGACTTATCAATGAACACAAGGGTTCTGAGTGAACCTATCCTCCTTCTCCTCCTCTTCCTTATCTACCAATGTGAGAAATTACCCATTCCTTAAATGGATGAAAAGACCTCTCTAAATAAATAAAGAGAGTGTAGATCTTAAGGGAATTACCTTCCCTCCTTTTCCTATTTTATACTGATCTAAAGATTGACTTGGTCAAAAATTTAATCCTTATCTTTAGAAACCTAGAATTCCTTGAGTGGACCAAGTCAACCACCATTTTATATTGATATAGGGTCCTTATTTCCAAACCTTGTCCACCAAATCATAGGTACCTTATATCATTTTAATTAATGAACTCAAAAGAAAATCAGTAGGAATCTATTTGTATTTTCCCTCTCTTTGAAAACCACCCTTAGATAGAATTATATGAGATCTATTATTTATGAAAGCACACTACCTTCAGAGTTCAAGCTCTTATGAAGAAATCAGTATGAAGAAGTTTGCTGTTAAAGAAGACAATCATGGTTAACATCAAAAGGAATCTTATAACTACAGAATCATTCAAGAAGGAATATACGAAGAGTCCAAGATCACTTCTATCTTGACAATTATGCTGAACGGACTACCTTCCCCCTTGAATCAAAAGATTCCCACATCACCTCTCCTTATTGACATGAACCATTATGACGAGTATAAGGGAAGCTTCCACATAAAGAACTACCTCCCACTTGCCCACACCTCTGCGACTTATGAAGACAATGAAGGAATGGTTCTGAGAAGAAAATAGCGGAGCAGATCATCGACGTTGACCTCTGCAGTGGGAAGCGTGGCCGAATGAAATGACTTAGAGAAGGATATTTCTCTCGGTAATAATCTGGTCTGCAGAAATAAAAGACATGAATATTGTTGTTTTATTGAAGACGTCAAAGTCGCGACGATGATCTGTGGAAATTAAATCCGCGTCCACCAAGAACTCGCGAAATCACAAGATGACATCATTATGATTGAGAGCTTGCCAGATTGATGCGCAACCGGAGCAGTTCAATCATTTTTTTCCAACGCCGGCTCCTATCCTGGAGGTTTCTTCACGGAGACCCGCGACAAATCTGGTGAACGTCTGAGGCGGGAAACCCAGATTGGTCTCTTCCTCAATGAAGACCAAGCTGAATATCCCGAAGAAAGAAGAGTCAAAGAAATTATTAAAGAAGCGCTCTGGGTTCGTCAGCTACCCCATTTACATCTGGACGGAAAATAAAAGAAAGATGCATCGACTATCGAGAGTGCGACGACTGCTCCTCAGCTTCTCAGTCGATCGTCGTCACCGACGGTTCCGCAGGACATGCTAGAAGAAAGAGGCGTGAAAACATTCCCGAAAGAATTGAACACAGTGACGGAACACGAATACAAGTCGCGAGAAGAATGTTATTCCAATTATCACAAGTCAACGCGTCAAACCCGAAAAGCTAAACAGCGTCATTCAACGACTCCTACGGACGCAACAATGACATTAATCCTCACGACGCCCATGCAAATGTTCTTCCGCGGAAGATGACTCACGCGACAGGATGATTCAGCATAATTACCGAGATGTTTTCGCGTCAGCCCACCAAGCGACGACCACGTCGGACGACGAGATAAAGGCGTGACGCGAAGGGTTGTATCCGGCAAAACTGTCTCTCCCCCGAAGCACCTCTTCGGTTCGACTTCTTCACCATCTTTTCTTCTATAAAAGCGACGATTGTGAACAAGAAAAGGTAGTTGATTATTGATAAAAGTTTGGTTACTTGGTTACCTTTGGGTATTGATAAGCGTAAAAACGCGGTCGTTGAATGCACGATTTTACGTATCAAACAAAATTTATACTCAACTCTTCGAAACTGATTTTTAAATTAGAACAGTGGCAAGTCGAAGTCGAATCCACAGGGAGGAAGGTTAAGAGATTGAAATCACAAACTATTTTTTTGGTATTTTTAGATTTAGAAAGCGGAAATGAACGGTGAAAGGAAGAAAATGAGCACGGAGATGAAATGAACCGAAAAAGTGATTCCAAACTCCTTTCAGAGATTGGAAACCCTTTATCGATGGTGGAAAGTGACTTTTAGGGTTTTTAAATGTAGAAATGTGGATGAACAGAAGAGGAAAATAGAAGAAATAGATAGAAGATAGTTCTAATATAAGATTTGTGATGAAAATACGATCCAATGATGCTCCCTAATCAAAACATACCTTCGAGAGCCGTATATTTCGCCCGGACTTAGCGTCTTGCATCCAACACGAAGAATGAATAGAAAGGGGAAGAAACTCACTGAGAAAGAAGTTCAACACATGAACAATGATCCATTGTCGCTTTCTTTCCTTCTGGCTAGCCAATGCTAGAAGCAAACAACAAAAACACTGATAACCCTAACTTTTTCGTCTCAGAACTTAAATCAGCCCTAGCAAATTCGTGGAGCTTGAAATGAAGATCATGCCCACGAAATTTTAGCTCCTAACTCCATCAGGATCGTCGGATATCAAGGTTTTAATCTGGAGCATTTATGGCCGTTGATCTCATCTTCTCTCTCCTCCAATCGCGCCGGTCAACCCGCTCCCACCGGTCAAACTTCGCTGAGTCACACGCTAAAAAAGACAAAAATAAAGTTTAAACGCTTTCACTCTCTCTCTCTCTCTTCTCCGCTATTCTCTCTCTCTCATTTCTCTCTGGCGGAAGGAGTTGTTCGCGGAGAATCATGGAGAGGGAGAAGAAACTCCTTCCGCCTTCTCCTCGGCGACAGAAAATTTTTCGTCGCGGGAGAGAGGGAGAAGGGGGAAAGAGAAGAAGAAGAGAATGAAGAGAAAGAGGAATTTCCGACGGAAGTTCCCGGAAAGAGATGAGAGAGGGAAGAAGGAAGGGAGAGAGACGAGAGAGGGAGAGAGAGGAAGGCAGCGAGAGGGAAGAGCGATCGGGAGAGGAGAGGAGAGATTGTGGAGATTGTGGAGAGTGAGGGAGAGAGAGGAGAGGAGAGGAATCCGGAGGGAGAGAGAGAGGAGGGAACTCCTCTCGCGCGACGGAAATTATTTCCGTCGCGAGAGAGGGAGAGAGGAGAATCTCCCTCTCTCCTTTCCGCACGCACGCGTGCGCGAGGAAGAGAAGGAGAGAAGGGAGAAGAGCTCCTCTCGCGACGGAAATAATTTCCGTCGCGAGACGGAAGAGAAGAAAGAAATGAAAAGAAAAAGAAAGGAGAGGGAGGAGAAATCTCCCCCTCCTTCTGTAACGCACGCGCGCGTGCGGGAGAGTAAGGGGGAGAAGTTCTCCTCGCGACGGAAATTCTCCGTCGAGAGAGAGAGACGAGGAGAGAGAGAAACTGGGAGAGGAAAATGGAGGAAAGAGAGAGGCTCGCGAAATGGAGGATGAGGGAGAAGTTCGCTGGAGAGAGAAAGAGGAGAAGGAGAAGGAAGAGAAAGAAAAAGAGAGAGAGGTGAGGAATTTCTTTTCCTCTCGCCTCTCCTCGCGACGGAAATTCCGTCGCGAGAGAGAGAGCGAGGGAGAAGCAATGAGAAACGGGAGAGAGGGAAAGAGGGAAGAGAGGAAAGAGAGAAGAAAATGGAGGGAGGAGCGAGAGAAAGAGAGGAGGAATTTCTTCCTCGCGAGAGAGAAGGAAAGGTGGGGAAGAAAGAGAGAGAGGAAAGAGAGAGAGAGAGAGAGAGATAAAAAGAGAGAGAGATAGTTTCCTCTTTTTTTTATATATTTCTAAATGTTCTTGATAAATGCATTTTAAATGCATTTTTATAAATACACTTCATATATATTCTTATGTCAATAAATACAGTTTATAGGAATTTCATTTAATAATAAAAGAAAATTGTATTCTTGATTAATCCATTCACTAAATGCTCATAAAATGCTACAAATTTATGAAAAATCAAGAATATCCTTTAAACATAGAAATGATTAATTTAATCATTTTAAATCATGATAACATGCATTTATGATTATATTTCAATGAATAAATGCATAAAATGCATCATATTAATGCATGAAATTGCATGTTAGCAGGTATGCTTACCCTTCGTGTTCTTCGTGCCTCCCCGTATCTCCATCTTTCCTCTCCCGCATCTTCTTCTCTTCCGAGTTCTACCTTCCTATCTTTTCTCCCTCCTTTCTGTCAGTCTTTCTTCCATCTCGCATCAAGTGCAAGCGGCGGAAACATCGGATTATTTTAATAGTTCAACGAGCGTCATCTTCTTGGCTTCCTCAGGTATCATCATCCCTCATTTCGTGAATGATACTTCTATCACAAAATCATAAGTCCACATTAGAATTCGTCACTTCATTTCTATTCGTTCTATCTCTCACATATCCGTTCCGCCATTCTGGTCCACCTTATTCTCTCCTCCTTTCTTCTATTTCCGACTATTTTCCGTATTATTCTCTCCTCGTCGTCCACACCACTCTCTTCTCTTCATATCTGTACTCTCATTCACTGTCATCCCCGCTATCTCCCCTATTAGTATTTCATATATTCTATATTATCTCTATTTTATAATATCTCTTCTCTTATCAATATTTAAATTATCTATCACTCTTCCATCCTTCTCTTCTTCATATTATCAGTCTTAAATTCCTTCCTCATTATAAAATCTATAATTATCAACACTCTTACTCATTAGCTAAATCATTCCCTCTTCTCTACCATTTATTTCATCTCCATAATCATCTCTAGTATCACTGCTCTTAATTTTATAATTCTAATATATCCTATTCATTATCCTGTGAATTATATACATTCCTTCCTACTGATATCAATTCATAGGTCCTCCCTATTTTGTAGGAATATTATTCACTTTAGAAATATCCTACATCATAACTTGAAGACAAATCCAAGAAATATAAAATAACTCAATTTGGATCATGATTCGAGGAGAAATCAAAGAGCAAAATTAGGTCGAATTTCCACGCGCGAAGAGAAAGACAAAAGAAAATTAAAATCAAAATTAAAATCTAGTGTTAGAGGAAGAGAGATTAGGATGAAAAAGCAAAATCTAACCTGAAATAGCTCTTGAAATAATCCAATTAGTTGCGGGATCAAGGGATTTTCATTGCCCTATTTCGAAAATGATCTTCGACATTCAAGAGGCAATTTCTACTTATTCTCTCAACGAAATCTCACTTTCAAGTTCTCCTTGGACGTAGAAATTGATCTAGAAGCAAAAGGAAGCAAGAGTTGAGATGTCTAAATAGTTCAATTTCTTGAAACACCCAAGAGTTTTTTACATTGTCAAAGAACATGTGTATTTATAAGGCGATTTGGGCGTAACCGTCGGATCGATCATTTAATCTTCAATCGACGGTTCTGATGAAATGCTTGGATGCGAATCATTATGCTTAAATTGCATATGTTGAATTGAAGATGAACCGTTGAGATTACGCCATGTTGCGCGTGAAGAAGAAATGTGATGAAATGCCTGCCATTCGATCTTCATCCGATGCTTTGGATACGTCCACGTGTCCATAGGGTTCATCGAACAGTTTTCATTTCAGATGTTATAACTCCTTAGATGAACGACTGCGATTAAACAGTTTTAAAATGATCCATCGATGAATCAAAGTTCATCAACGATAGTGATCAAATCGCATGATCGAACTCTCCACATGTTGTCACATCCCATGCGCATAAAAACATAAGAAAATAGTCCCACATGAAAAAAATAATTGAAATCCGTTGGGTATATAACTAATGCGTGACTAATGAGATAACAAAAATCCTGAAAAGGGTGCTTATTCTCATTAATCACACACACGTGCACACACGCTTACACACGGTCACACACATGCGCGCACACATGTACACTGTGTGACACGTTGCGTTCTCATATGCCGCCACATGGTGCTGATATTTTTGCCCATGCCATGTCAGCTACCTCGTCAGCACGTGATAAAACTGTAATTTTTATTCATTTTTTTTTCAAAATAAATTGAATTAAATTCATAAAAATCAGAAAAATTCTAGAAAAATCCCTAAATATTAGAAAATTCATAAATTTTAAAATACAACTTCAAATTAATCAAAAATTTTTTTTGGATCAAAAATTAAATTAAATTATCTAAAGAGTCAAATTCAATAAATAAGAAGAAAATAAATAGTTATTTAAAAAATACACACATTTCTCTTAGAAAATAAAACTTAGAAAAATAAATGAGTGTAGAAAAAGTATTTTCTCTTATTATTTGACATTAAAACCTAATTATAATCTCAAATAAAAATGAGAATAATCTAATCATAAAATTAATCTTAATTAGCATAATTGTCCGTAAATTAGTACATTTTGAGATTATAATTTAATATTCATAGAATGATAGATATACACTAAAAAATTTGATAACATGCATCATAATGGAATGTTTTATGCCATAATTTGTATTAATAGTATATTTTCATGTATAATTTGCATGTTATCACATTTCTCGAGTGCTTCATAGTTTCCTATATTATAAATGATAAATTTGTCAAGCTTAAACACACGACGACTTTGAGGTCAACATCTAGCCTCTAGTGGTATCTACACGGTCTCCGGATGGTCGGATCTACTCTTCAATGCTCTTTACGAAGAGAGAAAAAGAAAAAAAGAGAGAATTCCCACAAGGCTTTCATGTGCACCTTGAGTTTTTGTTATTCTCTTCTTATTCATAGACATTTGGTATGTAATTTTTTTATAAAAACCCTCATAATTATGTCTATATCCACTAACATCCATAGACCTTATGTGTGTGACCCTCTAGGTTCATATATCTCACTAGATAATAACTCTAGAGGCCCAATAACACTTTATTGGTTGATGAGCTCGATTTCGGGGTATTTGTAATCATTATTTTAAATCGACTCCATGCAACCAAATATTTATAATTCCTCACTTTGTATAATGGTAAAGTAAGGGTCGAATCCTCAAGGAGCCTAGGTGATGAGACTAATGCTTTTAGGGAGGAGAGATACTATTATAAGGGGGAAAACAAAAGAAGGGTTTTTTGGAGAAATATGTAAGGACTAAGAAATGGAATATGGTAGGAAGGAAATCAAATATATATATATATATGTGTGTGTGTGTGTGTGTGTGTGTGTATTTATGAGAAATAATTGAAAAAGGATTGAGAATGAAATGATGGAATGGAGAGATGTGAATGATTAAATGAAAGATGATATAAGAATGATGAAAAATGGAGAAATGGGGTAATCAAGAAATTAGTACTGATCAGAGATTGTTTGAAGAAAAGAAAAAATATATATAAAGAGAAATATGATTTCTACTATCCATGGAGGGGATTAAATGTGAAAATCAGATCCAAATGCTCACAGAAATCCTATTTTTTATGCTAGTCTTAGGCTGGGTGATGCTAGACTCATTACGATCTCGATCCTCCAATTGATCTTGCCTCCACAACAAACTTGGGCACCAAAAAATGCCAAGCTTGGGCCTAAGCCTCTCCTTTATCTTATGGTAGTTTGATGCTAAGAGAGCACCAAAAAACAACAAAAAAGGAAGAAGAAAATTCTTTTATATGTTAAGTTACGAGGTTCCTTTGAATCAATGGTAGAGATTTAGTCTTTTTGGGTTTAACTAAATGAATAGTGTAGATTAAATCCATAAGCCACGAACATAATCATCTCATAAAGAGGTGGGAGAGACCCTTTTAAGGAGGTGACCCCACAACCACTTGCTTAGGGAATGGATTGAACACTCTTTGAGAGGTGGTAACCTTACCACTTCCCTAAGGAAGTGGGCTTAGCTCTTTCTCCTCCTAAAAATATGAATCCTTCCTAAAAATGAGGAAATATCTAAATTGATTAATAATAAATAAAATAGAAGAAATTTGACTTTTTTTACCCTTTCAAGAATCCCTTTGACCACCTTTGACTTGTCAAGAATCACTTTGACTATCATTGACTTCCAAGAGAAATGGAGTGACTCGTCTCCTAAAAAGGTGGAATGGGTTGACCTTCTTTAAGGAAGTGGTTGACCTTCCTTAACGAAGTGGTTGACTTAACTCCTTAAAAAGTTGAAAGATTTGACTAATCTCCTATGGATATGACAAGATTTGATCATCCTCCTAAAAAGATGGAAAGTTTTAAATGACCTCCTAAACAGGTGGAAAGGTTTGACTAACCTTCACAAAAGGTGGTAAATGTTGAACAACCTCCCAAAAAGGTGGAGTACATGTTTTCTTCTTCTAGATAATCTTCATCCATCCTCCCATTAAAGTTCACCTAAGTCCTTGTATCCACATAACTCATAAAAATATGAGAATTTAATCATTTGACTTCCAAGAGGTCAAGTGGGGTTAGTCTCATAATTGATGTAACAAATAGATTCGGCCGTTAATTGCACACCGATTCATATCAAAATTAATACCAAACTCACTAATTTTATGAAATAATCACAAATTGAATAGTATAGTGGTGAATAAGGGTCGAATCCATAGAGAAATAAGAGAATTTTGAGAGATCTTTTGAAATTTGATCAAATCGGACAATGAATTGAGGTGAGAAATTAAGGAAAGTGACGGATTTGGAAACATAACTTAAAGACGAATCCACAGAATCAAAAATCACTCGATTGTCTTCAAAAATCAAAGAATAAATTAGATAGAAATTTCCGAATGCGAAGAGAGAGAAATCCAAAATTAAAAACAAAATTAACTAAATCTACAATCCTAAATTACAATTTAATGATACAGGATGAAAGATTAGGAGGAAAACACATAATCTAACCTGAGATAGCGATCGAAATAATCCAATTAATCGCTATATTTATGACTTTTCATTCCGTGATTTTGAAGACAATCATCGGTGTTCAAGAGGAAAATTCTCCCTATTCTAGCGACAAAATCTCACTTCTAACCACTTTGTCGACATGGAAATGAGTCAAGAAGCAATTGGAAGTGAGAGATTTAAGGATGGTGGTATCTAAACAGTTTGATTACTCGAAAACATCCAAGAATGCATTAGAATGTCGAAGAACATCTCAATTTATAGCAAATTTGGGCGTAACTGTTGGATGGAGCATTTAATCTTCGATCAATGGCTTTGATGAAACACAAAGATGCGAATCATTAGGGATAAGTCATGGCTGCTGGATCTGAGATGGAGCATCGAGATTTCACCACGTCGCGTGCCTTAGAAGTGAAGCTTGAAACACTGTCTATTGGATCTTCATCTAACGCTTCGGATGCGTTTTCGTTAGTTTTAATCTCAGCCGTTAGAACTCTTTTGATGAACGGCTGAGATTAAATCATTTTAAAAATAATTCGTCAACAAGTAGAAATGCGTCATGTACCCCCTGCCTTAAGTGATGATCAACGATCGGGATTTAGTCGCGCGATCAGACGCTCCACGCGCTACCATATCATCTTAAAGTGACGATCGTCGATCGCAATTTAATCACGCGATTGGACGCTCCACATGCTGTCACGCCACCAGCGAGAAAATAAAATTTATTTTAAATTACAGAAATCGATTTATAATTCAAAAAAATTTAGAAAAAATCTGAAAAAAAATCCCTAAAAATTAGAAAATTCATAATTTTTAAAAATACAACTCAAATTAATCCAAATTTGCTTCATTATATTAGAAATTAAATTATCTATCATTCTAAAAACTCAAATTATTCAAATAACCAGAGAATAGATTTTTATTTAAAAAATAGAATCATTTGTCTTAAATATTAAAACTTAGAAAAATAAATGAGTATACAAAAAGTATTTTCTCTCATTATTTAGCATTAAAATACAACTATAATGTCAAATATAGATGAGAATAATCTACTTTAAAAATATATTCTTATAAATACATAATTATTCCTAAAATAGTGCATTTTGAGATTATAATTTAAATTTGCAGGAAATGATAGATATGTACTCAATGTATGGTAATATGCATAAAAAGGGAATGTTTTATGCCTTAATTTGCATTAATAATCATTTAATTGCATTTTAAGATTGTATGTTATCAATAATACAATAAAAATTTAGGAAATGATGCATAATAGGACTTAGTCATATTTGCATCACATTCAGTCATATAAAAATAGATATTTTTGTTCCTATGGTGGTTATCAACACTTAAACATGATAAATAATACATGAATGTGACTTATATTTTAGAGTTTTACTTGGTCAAAATTAATTAATTATCCACATCAATATATAGATCAATAAATCGAGGATCAATTGAACCAAATCGATAGATTGAGTTGCTAGCCTGTTGGGTGGTATATCATGTACTTTAGAAGATATAGAGTATGTAAGAACTGTCGCATAGAACCTTTTCATTATCAATTACCATATATAATCCTTCATATGCACGAGACTTGTGAATGACTAAGGGTATGGCCAAATATCAAACCCTAATCAGTCACTCAAGTTAGTATTGATATGTGTAGGAAATCATTTAGAACTCCTCTGATATTTCAATTACCTTGGCCAAGGATTTCATTGCATCTCATTCCTTAAGTTGATTGCTTCAAATATTGACGCAAAGATCAATGACGCATCCAATCGTCTTATTTGCTTCATAGATCCTCAAAATCAGAACAACCAAACAATGCCTATAAGATTAAGTAGGGGTGAGAGGGAGAGAGAAGTCAAAATTGGAAATAAATCAAGAACTAATTCCATTATATCATCAAACATAAAGTGAGTAAATTTATATTACGCTCGACTAGACACCATTGTAATTTTTTTATATAAAAAACCAATTACTAGGGCCCACATTCTCTACTTGGAACAAAGATCACCATTATAACTCTGTTCATCTGACATATGAGATCTTATCACCTTTTTGTGGAAAGAAATACTGAAAAATAGAATAGATAATCAGTTCATTTATTAGGCTACTTTTGATGTTGTTGGATCATGATCAATTCAAATCTCACGATCTCTTGGAGGAGCTGGATCATAACTCCAAGACAAACAAAGAGATTTGGGAGACACTAAAGAAGATGAAGATTGTTAACTACTCCGTGTCAAAAATGCCAGAGCAAAGGCCCTCAAGTTGGAGTTCAAGATGTTGGTTACTGTCACAGTTCAGAGTATGAGTTGAAATTGTTCCGAGCTCATCGATGCGAGAGTAAGAGAAATTAGGCCTCCAATCTTACCCTTCCAACCACCTCTTGCTTTACGGTATAGAAGAGAACGACACGCGATAGGGCCCTAGGTAAGTTTTATTCATCCAAAGATATTATACGCCCTCTCTGGCTACCATTCATAGGTCTGCCCTAACCCACTTGGTAATTGTGTTAGGCTTCATACAGCAGATATTTTTGCCACATCAGGCCAATATAAAAATATAGTTTAAATAAACATGCCCTACATAACTACTCTTCAACCGTTACAGGGTATATGGACCTCGCGGTTGACTTCAGTGTCAAGCTGTCTACCCAAGTCCTCCCCCAGTGATTACTGTTGAATCATATACTCGGGGGTTGGGTGCAGTTATGCATCCTAGGGTAAATGATTCTTGAAGGTGACATTGCTTCCCAAGTTCTCAAAGAGGTGACATTAAACTTGGGGAGAAGATCAGGTCTCTGAGGATCTACAGAGAGAATCCCCCAGTGCAAGACCGAGGTGGAGCAAGCGCTTCTAGTCTTAGACATTGGCAAGCCCAAGGACAAGCACGAGGGAGATAGTCCCCACTTGTACGGCGCCATGAATAAGGTAGGTGCACAGTCGCGGACAAGGATGGCGAGATGTGAACAAAGAAAGTAAGAAGTAAATCTTCCGGGGCAGTTTGTCAGAATTAAGCGCTACCATGGGGGTGCCTGTGTCAATGACAAGGTTAGGCCGTCGGGTCCGCCGTGGCAGGCAGGATATCCGTCGTGATATTCGATATCAGGGTTTCCAGTTTCCGCTATTGGATGACTGCAGGCAGACTAGACGTCGGATGTCGGATGGATAGGTCGGATATTGTCAGATACCATTGGATATCGCCCGATATTGTTGGATGTGGTATTGGATACCGTAGGAGAGGTAAGTTATACTTGGTTAAATTTTTATTTAAACTCTTGTATGGATATCAGATATCCACCTCCAGTACCCCGCATGCAGATGCCATGGACGTACTCCATAAGATATCCACCATGGACATTTGGTTCTGAGTCCGAATAACAACTTGCCTTTTGACTTGTCCACAATTGTTGGCCAAAGTCCACCTCATTTCGGTTGGCACGGATGGGGACTGCTTGGTTAGCCATGAAACAATCAGTCGCCAGAAGGTGATGATTGGCCGAAGTCCATCTCATTCTTGCTGTCATGGATGGTTAGCCATGAGATGACCAGCCAGCCGACGGAGATGATTGACCAAAATGCCTCATTCCCGAGAGCACTGATGGGGATTTCTACAATGACTCCTTACCAAATAAAAATAGATTAATCCAGCCACTACCGGGACAGGACAACGTGATTCAGCTATAAAAGGCGATAGCTGGTCATTGTTTTCCCATCCGCTTAGCTTTTCTCTATCCCTTCGGTCATTTCCCTCTCCAATATCTCTTTCCCATGTCTCGCTTTCGCGTGCTGCCCATCCTTCTCCTTCTCGTCGTGATCCTTCCTCTATTTATAACAGCTGGTACGGTCCGCTTCCATTTACCTAGATAAT
The DNA here is from genome assembly GCA_024174645.1 of Lemna minuta. Taxonomy (NCBI): domain Eukaryota; kingdom Viridiplantae; phylum Streptophyta; class Magnoliopsida; order Alismatales; family Araceae; genus Lemna; species Lemna minuta. The sequence goes on from CM044108.1 coordinate 4,995,776, forward strand.
CTCAAATGTTCCTAGCTATTCAATGGTCTTTACCGGGATGTTTCTATGTCTTCACCAAACAAAACAAATTATGCTCTACCAAGGTCAATATTTTGCCAAGACCCAGCAGAGACATTTCAATTTATTTTTTCTCACGTCTCCAATGCGTTTATTTTTCCTATTTATCTAAAGAATTAGAGGCAATAACGAAGAATTTGTTTATTTACATTTAGCAGGTTCAGATGAATTCCGTGAGTAATGATGTTAAAGTGGTTTTGTTGCATGAATTTTCTCTGTATGATAGCACTATTTGAACTAAAACTACTGTTATTTGCGCGTTATATTCATATCCACCATATTTCGGACCCTTACCTGTGCTAATATTAAACAACTGTCTTAAGCGAGTACTGGCGCTGGAACTGCTTTTGTTTCGCCATTTTGTCATGTTAATCCACTGGTGTCTGTAGTTGCTGCACGTGAGGCGCCGGCTTTAGCGGCAGCGCAAAAAATATGTGAATCACGGAGCTCTAAGTACGGCTTGACCTGCATTGCTAGCTCGAACTGCGCAATCGTATGCAGAACGGAACGCTTCACATCAGGCTATTGCACTACTTTCGGCCGTGCCTGTGTCTGCACTAAGCCGTGCTTCCTGTGCACGTGAGCCGCTGACTTGAACTGCGGGGCAAGAAGGGGACACAGAATTTCTTGTAATAACGGCATAAACGTCTGCAAAACGAAGCGCTTCGCATCGGGCGATAGCACTTCTTGTACAAGTACGTGAGAAATAACTAATCATGTGAGAAAGTGTCACTGATTTGACGTGTGTTATCCGACTGTACGTCGATATGCACCACTGTTCAGCGTTTCCTTGAGTGATTGTTCTGGGTTAACTCCATTGACTTAATGGAGGAAATAATGTACTGTGGTAAACCAGGTTTATGTTTATTGCTAAATAAAACAATCTATGTGTTCAATTGATGCTACTATTTATCAACTTTTTTTATAGAGTTGTTATAAAATTTGCATTAACTTCATGGACTTAATGTTGGCTGCTGATCACCTCAAAGGGCATCCGAAAGGTGATGAATACACTCTACAAATGCACACAAACACTCAAAGAAGAAGAATGAAAGAATGGAGGAAATGCACTAAAACTCATGGAAACTTACATATAACACTGTGGAGGAAGAAAGGAATGCTCGAATACATTCAGGAAGGCCATACGAGTGCCTATTTATAGTCTCATGAGAAGAAAAGTCTAAAAAACATCACTTATTTTTTTAACCCCCCATATCTTGTAGAGTGCACGTGGCATGCATCTCGGCACATGCTATAGTCCCCACCAAGATGTGTATGCGTGGTCCCCCCAAAAAATGCATCACACGCGCTACACGTGAGATAACATGCTAATTAGACATGATAAAACATGATTATTGATGCAAATTAAGGCATAAATCATTTCATTTCTATGCATGTTATCATATTTATGAGTATTTGTCTATCATTCCATGAAAAAATCATTATAATCTCAAAATACATTAAATTAGGGTTAAATATGATGAATTAAAGATAAATAATTTTATAAACCCATCTTTACTTGAGATTATAGGTATTTTTAAAGTAAAATAATGTGAGAAATGATTTTACAAACATTTATTTAAATTTCCTTAAGTTAAAATATTTTAAGAAATAAAAGTATTTTTGAAATGGAAATTGAAACTCTCATTATTTATTAATTTTGACTTTTTAGAATGATAGATAATTAAATTTTGGATCAAATGAAAGAAATTTGGATTAATTTGGAGTTATATTTTGAAAGTTATGAATTTTCTAATTCTTAGGGATTTTTCTGGATTTTTTTGAATTTATTTTTTATTTTAAAAGTATTAAAAACAATTAAAAAAGGCCAAAAATGGATTTATTTTTGCGCGAGACCCACGTGGATGCGACGTGGCACGCAAGGCCACGTGGCAGAGCCACGCGGACGCACGTGAGCGCTTGCGTGGCGCGGATGTGACACGTGTTCATATTTATATTTACTCGTGATATAGGGTTATAGTACATATAAGCATCCGTAATGGGATATACGCTAACCCTCTTAAACGTCGCATCTTTTAAACCCGAAGTCTTCCTTTTATTTTTACCGTGTGGGACTATGTTCTACGTTTCTTTTTAATTTCAGGTGACGTGGAGCTACGTGGTGCGTCGAATGTGATCGCAAAGCGTCGATCTAGTGGACGCGAGGTCCACCGGATCACTAATCAAGCACGTGTCTTAAATGGAGAGTTATAACGGTCAGGATTTAACGTGATCAAATGCATCCAAAGCATCCAATTAAGATCCAACGGATGCATTTTCAAGGTGTTTTATAACGTAAGACACGTGGCTTCATCTGAGCACACCATCGATGATCGGACGGCAGTGATTTAATCATAATGATTCACAATGAACCGTTTCATCAGAACCGTCGATTACATCTAATCGGACGGTTACGCCCAAATAAAGTATAAATAGAGATGTTCTTCCGATTTTTAAACCATTCGAGAGCAATCAATCAAATTGATCTGTTTAGACACTAATACTCTTCAATCTCTTGATCCTAACCTCTTCTAGACTCAATTCCGCATCTTCGGAGTGCTTAAGATCAAGATTTGGCCAAAAGACGAAGGAGAAATCAAAGCTTGAACTCGACGATCACGATTTCGGAGTTTTTAATGAAAAGCCATAATCCCGGTGATTAATTGGGTTAATCCAATCGCAATCGAGGGTTAGTGGAGTCGGTTTTTACTAATCTTTCATCTATTCATGTTTGATTTTCATTTAGATTTAGAATTTCATCTTAATTTTGTTTTATTTTTGTTATTTTCGTGATTCTAAGTTTCGGATATTATCTCCCACTTTAATCTTCAATTTCTCCACGAAGTTAAAGTCAATTTTGATGATTTTTGATTCTGTGGAATCGCCTTGAAGTTCTCTTTCATAATCTACCATTCTCCCTAATTTCTAACATCAATTCTTTGTCTGATTTGATCAAATTCAAAGAGATCATCATAAATTTCCTTAATTCCCTGTGGATTTGACCCTTATTTACCATTATACCCCTCAATTCGAGATATTTTCATCAAATTGGTAAGTCTGGACTTTGTTTTGACACGAGACCGTGTGAAATTGATGACTTTGCGGTCTCCTCTCGTAAACGTGCACCCGCTCAGCATGTGCTACAGTAACCACCGAGAAGCCTACCGCTGGCGCACACTGGTGCTTGTCCCTGCGCAACATTGGGCACTTGCTTGGTGGGTGCTACAATACGCGCCAAACATCTCGCGAGGGGCGCGCTGTGGTGCTTGCTCCTGTGTGCTGCTACACACCACGGGGCACCATCTCGGCAAGTGCTATAGTACCTCCCTAGTAAATAATAAATCATAAATTAGAAGAATCTTAATCGTGAAAAATAAACATTACTGCTCATATGAAAATAATGCACATCTACATTCACATGTCATGTTATTATTTAGTCAAATGATTTTAATATGATCATTGCCAAAATAAACACGTTCAAATAAAAATATAACATATTTAAGTTGAATTTTTATTTTCTATTTAGTGCTTCTTGTTTCATTGGCAACCTCCATTACAAAAAGATAGACAAGGCATTAAAATTTTTGTAAGGTCCTCACTCTTTACACTTAAAAATGGAAGGTATTTAATTTTTCCCAAAAGATCTTGACAAGCAACATACTCAACCAAGAGTGCATTGACATAGTACATGAAATTTTAGTAGCCCCCTCATACTTCATTGGTAACAATGTACATGCCCACATCCTCAGTGGGTCATTTCTAATTCATTCTATAAATAGTATAGTAGAAACCTTCAAACTAATTTTTACAAAGAAGTTAATTTTTCTTAGCTTAATTCTAGGATCCAAGAATCTTTACTTGAACACTTTTATCAACCAATATGGCCATTTTAATACTGGTGATGTAAAAATTAAAAAAAAAATTATATCGACTTGATTTCAATTTTTAAATTAATATTAGCGAGTTAGATAATATCATTTAACATATGTTATTTTAACATTATTCTTTACACAATGCGTAGACATCTATTACTGATGCCAGACCAGGGTGATAACCCTGATCGCGCGCCTAGCTACTATAGGTGAGTCTAGGGGTGGGATGGCCTAGGGTGAGCTATTAGGCAAGGTACGAGATGGAAAGAGAATTTTGCAAAGGGATAGGGGGACAGGGGTGATTGCGAGACGGGGAGGGGAAGCGTCGGTCGGTATCGTGAATCGTTCGGGGCAGGAGTGAGGAGGGAAAATGTTGGAATTGGAGAGAGAGGGAGCAGTGATGGGAAAATCCGGGAAGGGAATGAGGATGATGGGGTATCGCGGGGAAGAGGAGAGAGGGGGAGGGAATTTTCGGCAATGGGGCGAGGTAGTGATGGGTTGTTGGGAAATGGGGGGGGGGGACAGAGAGGATTTGCTAGGTGATGCCAATTCGAGAACTGGGGAGGGGGAATGGAAGTTGTGGAACAGGAGAAACTGGGGAAGATCATGGTGTCGACGGGATTTGAGATGGAGAGGGAAGGCGGGGGAGGTTCGAGGTAAGGTGGAGCAGGGAGGTTGATGATGATACTGTGGCGGTGGCTCAATGGCAGCAGCGCTAGATCGGCGGCGGCGGCTGGAACAACAGCAGCGGAGTGAGCGGGATTGGGTCAAGGGGAGGCGCTGGTATCGGCAACGGATGCGGCGGTGGCACATCATCGCGTGGCGGCAGCGGTGGCGGTGGAGGCGGCGGTAGGTCTCCTTCCCCGATCTTCCGAGAGCAGCCACTTGAGAGGGAGATCACTCATTTCTTTCTTCAAATGATGTCTAGGGTTTGTGGGCGGGTCCCTTCCCCTCTTATAGATCCCAAAATGGCCTAAGAGGGGAAAGGGCCCACTTGAGGCCCACAACCCAAAGCCTAAACATGCTCATAGAAAATAAGAAAGTTCACAAGGAGAGGGACTTACCGAAAAGGGAAGAACCCACCCGGAAGCCTAAAAGAGAGAGAGGAAAATATGCAAAGTCTCGCTTAAACACGTGCAGGCTAAGAAAGTTCATAATAACAAAATAAGGTAGATAAGTCCACGCGCACGCGAGCCTGGGGTGTGACGTGTCGTGGCGAGACGAGGTCCTCACGCGGTGTAGTGGAAGTCGGCATCCTTCATCTTTGCCTGTCGAGGGGGCTGGGTGTGCGCGAGTGCCGGCTCCTCCGGCGCCATGGTGTCATGCCTTGGTGGCAACGGGGGTCATACGCCACCAATTACACTCAATAATAGTACTCTGTCAATTATAGCTTACTTGGCTATGCCATGGATGAGTGGGTTTTTTCAGCTTACTTGCCTATTGCTACACAAGATATCTATACAAACTAGTTCTCATAATATTTTAAAAATTTTTCTGCCTAGATATATTCAAGTAATTTTTAATTCTTATAATTTTTGGCAACCTATAGAATCCTTTCATCAATCCTGAAGTAATGTCAAATTAAAACACTCCTAGTATAATGTGATCTGTGAAAGTTTTTGGAAATTGAGTATAAATGGTATTTTATTTTCATATCTATAAGTATATAGTTGCATCTATATACCCTCAATCAAAAATCTATTTTATTTAGAAATGAAAAATATTTAGATGAAGACACACCTCTCGAAATATTCTTACTGAAGATAGTTTTTAATAATAATAAACTTATTTCTAAGCTGCATGCATATTAAAGGATTTTTAACATCATCACATATTCATTTGTCACCACAATTTCCTCCCTTTTTATTGTTATGACATATTACACTGAGATATTTTTAGATCCACTAAAATTTAGTGGCCTCAATATACTTCACACATCTTTAGAGGTTCAATAAAGTAAAATATGCACATGATACTCATCGACACACACCTACTAATGTACATGTGTTCCCAAACGAACACCCAAACTCCCCATTAAGCTGGGCAAAAATGTAGATTACCCAAGTTTGTCACAAATTAACTCACAAAAATTACTAGTTTAAGCACACAAACAGAAACTTTATTATTTTTTGAAAAATAATTACAAAAATTTGATTCTAGAAGACAATATTCTTGAGTGTGATCATCTTTAGAGATAAAGATAATCCTTACATAAGTATTTACTTGATTCTAGATAAAAGGAAATCTATTATTTTGATTTTGTTTGTGTTCTGTAAGGGATATGAGAATTTTGATCAACATTGTGTTTGATTTTTCTTTAATATTTTTTAAAATTATTTTTGAATAAGTAAATGACTAGACCTTAGTCCCTCATTAATATCATTCAGACTAGAGAATATCATAAAAAATATACCTTATATTCAAGCTTCATGCATCATTCATGCGAGTAAAATCAGCATATCTTAATCTTCATTAATTTTCATCATTAAAAAAAATTAAGATATTGTAAGGGACTATCTTATAAGTAGGTATAACTTATCATTATTGATGCTAGCAGCCCTAGGCGACCAAGCTATTTTAGTCAATTATGAAGTAGGTTGGCATGATTAAAAGTGAAGTCAATCTTATAATTACAAAAGTTTTCATAGTAAAATGATGTGGCGCAACTTTCAAGGAGAGGTCAAGTACTTGGGGTCAAAATCAGGTGAGATATTGAATTGACAATGTGGCACCAAACCAAATTTTGAAGAAGTCATTGAGGTCTTCAGGGGAGAAACCTATTTAATGATGGTTGTCACCACCAAGAATCGGGGTTTAGATGAGCTTCAATGCGTTCAACTTGCTTGCAACTCGTGTATCCCCTATTTGAAGGAAATGTAACCTCCGAATGGAATTTATGTTTTATTCACAAAGTTGTGGGTGTCATTGTTGTTACCAATAACAATGATCATGAAATGAAAAAATTAATAAGTGAAAACCTGATGTATCTTTTAATAACAAGGTGTTGAATAGACAATGCTGAACTTTAAAATAGACAATGATGTCGATTAGCATCTATGCATTCCATCAGAGCCATTGATTGAAGATTAAATACTGATCTGATGGTTACACCCAAATCTCCCTATAAATAAGCATGTTCCTCGATAGTGTAAAGTATTCTAGGATGTTTGGAGTAAATCGAACTGTTTAGACAACTCAGTCCTTAAATCTCTTGATTTCTTCCTCTTCTAGACTCATTTTTGCGTCTAAAGAGTGTTTCAAATCAAAACGTTGTCAAAAGAATAGGGAGAAATCACTTCTTGAATGCCACTAATTGTCTTTGAAATTGTGGAACGGAAAGCCTTTGATTCGATGATTAATTGGATCCTTTCGAGCACTTTCTTGGGTTAGAATTCATGTTGTCCTCCTAATCTTTCATCTTGTATCATTAGATTATAATTTAGAACCTTAGATTAGGTTAATTTTAGATTTTATCTCGGGTTTCTCTCTCCTCATGATCGATTTTCGAGTGATTTTTGATTCCATGGATTCGTCTTTGAGTTCTCTTTCCAAATTTACTAAAATTCATAAATTATCACCACAATTTAAGGTTTCATTTGATCAAATTTTAAAAGAACACCTAAAAAATACCTTAATTCTCCATAGATTTGACCCTTATTCGCCACTATACTATTTAATTCGTGATTAATCTTTAAAATTGGTGAGTTTGGTAATTTGTTTGACATGTGTCCGCTTGTAATTGAAGACCTCACATATTCATCGTATCTACTGGTGTGGGTAGTTCTGATGTAAGGTAAGGCTTAAGACGATGGTAATTTACCTTGAATTGTTTGCTGAATTTGATGTTGGAAATAAGTGCAGATTCGTTCTCAAACAATTCCATAACCACGTAAGGGTTGTTCCATCGTGAGTGCAGCTTCCTTCGAAAAAGCTCAAGGCAAGAATGGTGGAGTCAAACCTTATCATTGACTTGAAGGGCTCTCTCCTGATGTGCTTATCCAGAAAGGCCTTGGTATTCTCTCTGTAGATTTCCATGTTTTCATAAAAGTCCCTCCTTAGCTCCTTTAATTTCTGAAGCTGGAGAAAAACTCAACAACTTTGGACTCACCTAGATCGCTCGATGAAGATCAAATGTTGGATGTTAAGTGATGCTTCTTGACGAGACAATTTTGTGTAGTCGTTGAATACACACAACCATGTGTAAAAAAAAGTTCTAAACTCACCAATTTAAAAATTAAATAATTAATTAAAGAGTATAGTAGTAAATAAAGATCGAATCCATGAAGAAATAAGGAAAATTTTGGGATATCTTTGAAATTCAATCAAGTCAAAAAATGAATTGAGGTGATAAATTAGGGGTCTTAGTATATTAATAAAGATAACTCCAAAAATGAATCCATAGAATAAAAATCATTGAATTTGGATCAAAATTTGTGAAGAAATCGAGAAAGAAAATCAATTGCACACAGAGATGAAAACCAAAATTAAATCTAAAACTAACCTAATCTACAATTCAAAATTAAAATCTAACGCTACAAGAAGATAGATTAGGAGGAAAACACATAATCTAACTCAAAGTCGCGCTTAAAATGATCCAATTAATCGCCAGATTCAAGGCTTTTCATTTAGGGATTTGAAAAATGAATTTCGACGTTCAAGAGGTGATTTATTTTGATTCTCTCAATCAAATTTTGATTTCAAACACTCAGATGTGGAAATAATTGTAAGAGAAGTAGAAATCAAGTGATTCTAGGAGTGAGTAGTCTAAACAATTTGATTTTCTCGAAACATCCAAGAACGAGTTTTTTCGTTGAAGAACATTTCAATTTATAGATAATTTGGGAGCAACCATTGGATGTGTCTCTTCATCTTTGGTTAACGGCTCAGATTAAACATCGATTTGGAAATCATTATCTTTAAGCAACTTCCATTTGATCGATGATGAAGCGCCCACATTTTACCACGTCATGCATGAAGAAGAAGTGATGCTTAATTTCCACCATTTGATCTTCGTCAAGAAATTGGGATGAGTTCATGAGTCCAATGGGTGCATTTAATCTCAACCATCATAACTCCTCAGATTAGCGGCTAAGATTAAATCTTCTTAAAATGAATCATTGCCTAATCAGATGCAGCCAGGTACCCCCTTGAGTAAGTGAAATCTAACTATCGCAATTAAACCGCGCGATCAAACGATTCTTGTTGCACCACATCACCTGTAAATTAAGAAAATGAAATAGTCCCACATGACATAAATTTAATTGATTTCATGCATATAAAAGAAGTGCATGTATAATGGGTTAGCAAAAATCCATAATGGATGCTTAACCCACAAATCACTCACACGCAGACACACACGTACACGAGCACACACACACACACGCACGCACATGTCATCACGTGGCATGTACATGCATCGCCACATGGCAACGCTCTATCACATCAGCGCACGATTAAAAACATATTTTTTATTCTTTTTAAAAATTGAAAATGGGTATAAATAAATTCAGAAAAATTATAGAAAATCCCTAAAAGTTAGAAAATTCAAAACTTTCAAAATAGAACTCCAAACTAATTTAATTTTTTTCTTGGATCATAAATTAAATTATCTATCATTATAAAAATTAAAAATCTTTAAATAACAAGAGAATAAATTTTAATTTCAAAAATACACTCATTCCTCTTAAAAAATAAATTTTAAAAAATACATGAGTGCAAAAAAATATTTTCCCTTATTATTTAATCATGCGACTGCAATTATCATATCAAATATAGATGAGAATAAAAGTATATTATTGAATGGTGTATAATTATCCCTAAAATGTTCTATTTTTTGATCATAACCTAAAATTACATAAAATGATAGATATGCACTTAAAAATATGCTTACATGCATACAAATAGAATATTTTATGCCTTAAATTGCATCAATAATCATGTAAATTCATGTATAAATTGTATGTTATCACTTCTTCTACGCGCGCGATGTGGAAACATCTGAGCGCTTCATCATCAATCAAACGGACGGAACTTTATGATGCCAATTTGTGAATTGACGTCATGAAGTTGTTGATCAAAGATGAAGAGACGCAGCCAACGGTCGCGCCCAAATTCCTTTATGAATTAGCATGTTCTTTGATGAAAAAATCATTCTTGAATGTTTTGAGCAAATCGAATGGTTTAAACAACTCACTCATGGAATCTCTTGTTTTGTACTTCTTCTAGACTCGTTTTTGTATCCGAGGAGTGTTTGAAATTAAGATTTGGTGGAGAGAATAGATAGAAATCACTTCTTGAACGCTGAAATTCAATTTCAAAATCGCAGAATGAAAAGCCTTGAATCCGACAATTAGTTGGATCATTTTAAGCGTGACTTTGGGTTAGATTATGTGCTTTCTTCCTAATCTTTCTTCATGTAGCATTAGATTTTAATTTTCAATCGTAGATTAGGTTAATTTTAGATTTTGTTTTAGTTTTTCTCTCTCTTCGTGATCAATTTTCTACCTAATTTTTGTCTTTGATTTCTCTGAAAATCATGATCAAAATTCTATGATTTTTTATTTCATGGATTCATCTTAGAGTTCTCTTTCTTAATATACTAAAATCCTTAATTTCTTACCTCAATTCATCATCCGATTTGATCGAATTTCATAAACATATAAAAAATTCCCTTATTTCTCCATGGATTTGACCACTATGCTCTTTAATAAGTGATTTAATCTTTGAATTGGTGAGTTTGGAACTTGTTTTGACACGATTTTGTGTATAATCAACAACCGCACAAAATTCTCTCCTCAATCGCTCAACTCAAAGAAGCACCAAGAAGAGATGATTGTATCATCTAGTCTACAGCAAAAATATACTTAAAAAATTATTTCATAGAGTTCTTGAAGTCGTTAAAGCATTCGACCGTTTGTGATATCGACACGGTTTCTGGACAAATGGATATCCTCCGAATGTTAATCAACCGAAGAGGAAAACAAGAGAAGGGAGAGTTTTCCTCGAGGTTCACATGGGTACCACTTGTTATCATTGTTCTCTTCCTATTTATAAACTTTTAGAATGTGAACTTATCATAGAAACCCTTATTATATTTATATCTACCAATGTCCATAGACCTTATGTGGGACCCTCAAGGTCTATATGTCTTGCTAGTTAATAACTCGATGAACACAAGAAACCTTAGTAATTTTCCTTATAATTGACTATATTAACATAAAGATTAATTGATTTAAGGATAAATTTAACCAAATTGATAAGTCAAGTTCCCTACTCGGTTAGGGAGCAATTGATAAATCTACACCTCATGCTTAGGGAGATATGGAGCATTTAAAATCGCCATCATGAACATTGTTGTCGTCGGTTTCTTTGCATGTATAGTCTTTCACCTATATGAGACTTATAATTGACTGTATTAACATAAAGATTAAATGATTTAAGGATCAATTTAACAAAATTGATAAGTCAAGTTTGTTCTCTTTCCTCCGTTTATGCTAGCTGTTTTGGACCTCTAATATAAACATTTGTCTTCCCATTTAAGAAGGTTGTTTTCCTCCATTTTGTTTGTGGGCTTCATCTAATCTCATCCCTAGACTCTTGGTGGATTGATGGAGGACCATGTTGGTAAGCCCAATTGCGCGCCGAACTACTAAGGGTGACTCTAGGGGAGGAAGATCCTAGGGCGATCTCGATGATGAAATGAGCTATCAATGCCTACAATCAAGTGTCGTCCCGCACATCGTCTCCAAAGTCCTAGAGTGTGGTGAGTAGTGCCAGTCCACGGGTCCTCCAGGTCCATGTCCACGTGGCGTTGGACCATGGGTTGTCAAAGTGAGCCCGACAATCAACGCGATGGATTGGACTACGGTCTCAATCCACTCCAGTCGTCCTCTTGATTAACCTAAACTAGGTCCCGATGGCAGTGGAGACAGGTGCAGGAAATACTAGAAGAAATAAAAGTACTTCAAATAAAGAGAGGGGATGCGTGCTAACTTGCAGGGTGCGAGCTCGATCGGTCGTGGCAGGGGAGGTCGTTTGTACGTAGCACAGACGGTTAGCAGAAGCAGGCCGGGTTGGCAATGTTGTGGACACTGAAGAGCCCTCGACGCGACGAAGACCTACCATGGACACCTGCGTGGCGGACCGAAGATAGCAGGATGGCGCAAGAAAGGAGTGCAGGCGTAGACAACAGATGTGGGCACGTGCAGCAGGTACAGGTGCGGGACGGGTGCGGGCAGCAGGTGCAGGAGCGGGCAGCAGGCACGGGCGCGGGCAGCGGGTGCGAACGCGAAAGCGGATAGCAAGCGCCGGCCCGATCAAGCGTGAGGAGATCACAGGGTGCGCTGGGTCATTGGAGGGCCGAACCTCGAGAGCTGGGGGGATTAGGAGGTCTGACGCTGACCCTTGGATGTCGTTGGGGAGGGAAAAGTCAGCACAGGGTTCAAGATTGTCGCGTTGACTATGCCTGGCCGCAGAGAGGGGTTGTCGTAACGGTGCGTACAACTGAATTGGTGCGTTGGGTGTGGACGGCTGACCGGGCAATGACGTGGATTTGAATTACAGTCGTGAACGCTGATCACTAGGGGTGCCGAGGGGCATGAACGGACACACGCCCAAGTGCGAGCGTGAGCGTGGAAAATGGCGCGCACAAGGGGGCAGTCGACGTTGGTTGGGCGTTTGGGGCGAGGAGGCTGAGGTACCCTGACGAATCTGTTCGGGCAAGGAGGAATTTGGTTGGGCAACGGGTGAAGGGGAGAGAGCAGGGAGAGAGAGAGGGTGATTGGGGTGTTGGATGATAACACATAAATCTATGAACTTTAACTCTAAGTTTTCATGAACAATTGGCTTGAAAAAGAATAAATTTATGTGTTATTATGCTTAAATTGCTTAATCTTGCTTTATTATGCTTCTATGGAATTTCTTTGGTTTGATAATACTTAAATACCTCTTTCTGATTAAAAACTGACAAAGAAATGAATTGTGAAAGCAAGATATATATATGTTAGAATTTTAGAAATGATTTAAATGAGTTTTAGGGCATTTGTTTAATTAATTTAATCATTTCTTGTCTATTTATGAGCGTCAGGGGTATATCTACAATTTTCGGAAGTACAGGGTAAGTCAGGTAGAAGTCACCAGATCGCGACACGTGTCGCAATCTGGTGGCGTCATTTCTAGTTTTTTCTATTTTATTCCTTCGTTTTGTCGTTTTCTGTTACGCGTTTTGTTTCGGCATTTTAATAATCCTCCGTCTTGTCGTTTAGTTGTTTTTAGTTTCGTCGTTTAGTTTTAAATTTCTTTATTTTGTCGTTTTCTTTAATGGAAACCGTATTAAACTATAGTTTATTTTCGTCGTTTTGTCGTTTTGCAGAATCGAAGCTTATATTAAACTCCGTTTTGTCTTTTTCCGGTTTCACGTTCTCGTAGTTTTGTTATTTAGTTTGTCGTTTTGTCGAGTCGTTTTGTCGTGTTGACGTGGCGGCGTTTTGTCGTTTATTCGGGTTATGGTTTTGTCGTTTTCGTTTTAACGATTAAAATATTAAAAATACTTTGCTTACCTGCGGCGCCGTCATCGTTGACCACGAGCGAGAATAAGAGAGCGACGTGGCGCTCTCTTGTCGCGCTAAATGGGAAATCTGCGCAAAGTTAATCGCCGCAGATTCCTTAGAATGTTCTTTATTAAAATACTATTTAGTATTTTTCTTTACTCACCTACATGTTTTGTCCTTTTCTCACTTACCTTGCAGGTGACGTGGCGGAAATCCGACGGCTGGCGGGATGGTGACGTGGCGTGATCTGGTGGCTTGAGGAAGGAGAACCGTTGACACAGAGAGTCACCTGATCGGACGGCTAGGAATGCTCGAAAAAGAAAGGGTGATATCTCATAATCTAGCCGTCCGATCGGGATGAAAATTTTTGAAGAGAGGTTAATCGCATGTGCTCTTCCCATCTCGTACGGTTGAGATTTCCATCGGACACTCGAAGCTCTCGAAAAATCAATCCTGACCGTCGGATTGAGAGGAAGCCCTAACTCCTAAAAGTGCTCCTCCTCCCTCCAGGAATTCCTTTGTCTTTTGGCTCTCTCTTGACACCAGGTCACCAGCAGGAAAGGAGAAGCTTAGGCCCAAGCTAAGCATCATTGGATGCTTGAGTTTGTTACGAGAAGGAGATCAAGAGGAGATCGTCGTCGTAGCGAATCAAGCACCACCCAGGCCTAGGATTGGCATCAACACGGGGTTTGTGGGAAGATTCTGAGGAGGGATTCTCTTGTAAGCCTTTTCCATGGATAATGTAGGATCTTTTCTTCTATTTTAATTGTAGGTTATTGCATTTTGCTTCATAAATCACACCAAACCGTATCATCCATCTCCATACTCGACTTCCCTTCTTTTTATCTCTCCTTTTTCTCTCTTTCTCCCTTCAATCGATCTCTATCCTTCCAATTCTACTCTCTTTTCCTCTAATTAGTACTACAGAGATATAATCTCACCAATTACATCCATTATCACTATTTAATTCTCCTGCTAACCCCTAAATATCCTCCCACTATAGGAATTCACCCCTTCTTCTACTTTCGTCTCAACCCTCATTACCTAGATTCCCTGAGGATCGACCCTTGCTTACTACTGTTCTAAGTGAGGAATTATAAATGTATTGAATGAATTAGAACACACAACAACGATATAATCAACCAAGTTTTAGTTCATCAACTGTGGCGTCGTTGCCGGGGAATCGAGGTGACATTGAGGTTAGTGACTTCTCTTTTTCTTTCTTTTCAAATATTTTCTTATCATCTCAGTATAAGATTATTTTAGTGAGAAAATAGGGAGAGAAAGAGATACAATCTGTAGGGAGATCTGAATTCAGTATATGCAAGGAACTAGATCAAGGAAACCTAAGTTGATTGATCTCAACTCAATAGGAAAATCTTCGAATTCGGAGGAGAGTATAGCCAAGTTGAGGAAGTCTTTGAGGAAATGGACCAAAATCAGAACCAAGAGAATAGAAATGAAAATCAGAGGGAAGAAAGAAGAAAATACAAAGAACATTACACTCCTATAGGAAGCGATGGCTTCACTAAAATCACGGCAATTTGGGAGATAATGTCAACTTCAAAAATAGATGTTTCTTTCTTAAATGCCCTACCTTCATATCATGGCCTTCCTCATGAGAATCCTTATACATTTTTAGAAGAATTGATAGGTAGATGCTCTCTTTTACCATATTCGGAGTTTCACAAGATGTATTGAAGATGAGAATCTTTCAGAAACTTTGAGAGATAGAGCTAGAGAGTGGTATAGGAATTTATGCAAGAAATTTGAGAGTTGGAATGAAATAGAGGAGTGTTTTATGAAGAAATTCTATACTCCGGGTAGAACTAACCAAGTTAGACAAAGAGATACAAGGATTTGAGACAAGGAGATTATGAATCGTTTTTGTGATGCATGGGAGAGGTTTAGATCTTCAGCTAGGAAATGTCCTCATCATGGATTTAATACTTGGCATTTGATGAATATCTTCTATAATGGATTAAATGAGAATTCTAGGAATAGAGTAGATTATTCATGTGGAGGATCGATCATGGAAAAATATGATGATGAAATTGAAGAAATCATGGAGAAAATAGCTGAAACCGATAGTCATCGCTTAAGCCTAACTCATAATGGTAGGAATGTAGAACCCAAGAGAGGGGGAGTGATTGATGTTCATGGTAAAGAAACGGAAATTAAGATAGAAAGGAATGAGCATAGGATAGGGAAGATAGAAACTAACATTGAAAAACTAACTAACCTAATGGAAAAATTGGTGACTCATACTAATGTGTCCAAGGTGCAAGAAATTCCTTGTTCTTTGTGTTTGAGCGGGGATCATCATGGCGGAGAATGCGCAGCGAGGAAGAAGTCAATGCCATGAACTATGTACACCCATACAAGCCATGGAATGCACGTGGAAATGAGAACTACAAGGATCACCGGCCACCCTACCCACCTAAACCCTATTCACCTCCATATAACACAGCCACCTAAACAAACTAATGAATCCAATGTGACTGATTTTCAGGTGATGAAGGCGATGATGGAGCAGTTAACGAAAAAGCGTCCATGGTATGAGGTGAGGCAGCTCAACCTTGTGACCAATCGGATGGACCGGATGGAGGAACATGTTGCGCCCACCCACGACAGTCATGGAGACTACTAGAGGTAAAGAAAAAGAAATGGGCTCCAACAAAGGTCAATTTCCAACTCAACCTTCCATTAATCCTCAAATATATCCTCTATTGAATCTCAAGAGTTTTCTCTTTCCCAAAAATTCATTAGATAGTTCACCTCAAGACCCTTGTGATAGTGCTCATGCAATTACAAGATTAAGGAGTGGAAAGATATTAGAGGCTCCTATTGAGAGTGATTTAGAGGATAAGAAAAAGGAAAGTGAGGAAGAAAATGAAGAAAGTGAGCCTTTGGGGGAAAGATATAAAACCCCGCTGCCTATCAGCCACCTATACCCTTTCCAGAAGCTTTGAAATCCTCCAAACCTCCTAGTGAAGCCAATAGACTCATAGAATCATTTAAAGAAGCTAACATTACCATACCTCTAGAGGAAGCCATTGAGGTACATACCAACATTCTCTAAGTATGTGAAGGAATTATGTACTCCTCAAGAAAACCAATCGGATCAAGCTTCCCGAGAGTGTTAGTTCTATCATTCTTAATAAATTGCCGGTGAAGAGGAAAGATCAGGGGCCACCATTAATTACATGTGATATTGGGGAACACAATTTTTCCACGGTCCTTGTTAGAGTCGGGAGCGAGTGTTAATCTTATCCCTAAAGCTCTATACTGATAAATATAAGTTTGTTGAGATGCAACCTATTAATGTAGAGCTTCAATTAGCTGATGGTTCTATTAAGAAGCCCAATGGAGAGTTAATTAATGTAATGGTTAGGGTAGAACAATGTGTCTTTTCCCGCTGATTTCATCGTTGCTGAAATAGAAAGTACCCGATAATCTTACTAGGGCACCTATTATCTTAGGTAGACCGATTTCTGCTAGCTACAGCCCGAGCCATAACTGATTGGGAAAAAGGGAAAACCATTCTTAGAGTAGGAGAAGAGAGTGTAGAGCTAAACATCTCTAGATTGATGAAGTACCCTAGTAGTAGTCATGAGGATATGGGAGCCTTAGATTTATTAGAGGATGAGTTTGATTTTTAGAGAGGACATCCTCGAAATTTGTGAGTAGACTTAATAAATGAATCTCTAGATTCTAAAGACCCATTTGAGGTAGAGCTTAAGCCACTGCCATCCACCCTAAAATATATATAGGGCCCTAGAAACACGTTACACGTCATAATCTCATCTTCCTTAACAAGTAGTCAAGAGAAGACCTATACGAGGGTATTAAAAGAGTATAGAGCAGCAATAGGTTGGTCATTTTGATGATATAAAAGGAGTGCCTTCCAGCATATGTGAACATCGAATCTTTATTGAGGAAAGGATCTAGACCTACTAGGGAACACTCAAAAGGCGTTGAACCCAAACATGATAGAGAAGTATTGAAGGAAATTCTTAAATGGCTTAAGGGAGATGTAATCTATGCCATTTCAGATAGTTCTTGGGTAAGCCCAGTACATATGGTCCCTAAAAAATCAGGAGTAACAGTAGAAAAGAATGAGAAAGGGGAAGAAGTGCAAACTAGGTTAGTTACTAGTTGGCGAGTATGTATAGATTATCGAAAACTAAACCTTGTGACCAAAAAAGACCACTATCCCTTACCTTTTATAGACCAAATTTTGGAGAAACTTGCTGGTCAAAATTACTTTTGCTTCCTTGAGTGGTTATTCGGGTTTCACAATCAAATCAATATTCATAAGGACGATCAAGAAAAAACCACTTTCACTTGTCCTCTAGGTACGTATGCCTTTAGACGGATGCCCTTCGGACTTTGTAATGCACCCGCTACATTTCAAAGATGTATGAATGCTTTGTTTGCAGACCTAACTGAGGATGGATTGGAGATCTTCATGGATGATTTTTCTGTTTTTGGAACGAATTTTGAATCTTGTTTGCAGAAATTGATAGAAATATTTAAAATTTGCATCCAAAATAATCTTGTGCTAAGTTGGGAAAAATCTCATTTTATGGTGCAGGAAGGGATAGTTTTGGGACATCAAGTGAGCAAGCATGGGCTGGAGGTGGACAAGGCCAAAGTCGAAGTGATCAAGCGTCTTCCTCCACCCAACGACCTAAAGAGACTTAGAGGGTTTCTCGGCCATGCGGGCTTCTATAGGAGATTTATAAAAGATTTTGCTAGGATTGCTAAACCATTAACTAATCTCCTATCTAAAGACGCGGATTTTGTTATTAGTGATGATGCTCTTCATGCTTTTGATGAGATTAAGGATGCTCTTATTAAAGCTCCGTTTTGCAGGCACCTAGTGGAGCCTTCCTTTGAGCTAGCTCGTGTGATGCATCCGACTTCGCGGTAGGAGCAGTTTTGGGGGCAGCGTCGATAAAAGCCGGTGGCCATCTATTACGCTAGTAAGACCTTAATGGATGCTCAAGTGAATTGTTCTACTACTGAAAAGGAATTTACTAGCTATAGTATTTGCTTTAGAAAAATTTAGGTCTTACTTGTTAGGTAGTAAAGTCATTGTATATACTGATCATTCCGCTTTGAAATATCTTGTTAAAAAGAAAGAAGCTAAACCTAGGTTGGTTAGGTGGATTTTATTGCTGCAAGAGTTTGATATTGAGATCAAGGATAAGAAGGGGAATGAAAATGTAGTTGCTGATCCTTATCTAGGCTGATCATAGATGACCCCTCTCCTTCTCCAATTAGAGATACTTTTCACGATGAACACATTCTAGCAGTCCAAGTTAGGTCAATGCCATGGTATGCACACATAGTTAATTATCTATCCACGGTAGAATACCCATAGACTGGGATTACAAAGTGAAAGGAAGAGATAAATTGCTACCACATTACTATTGGGAGGAACCCGAATTGTTCATCTTAGAGTTCGGATCAAATATTTAGAAGATGCATCCCCCGAGGAAGAGCAATTAGAAATTCTTAAAGGCATGCCATTCATCATCTTATGGAGGTCATTATTCATCTAAGATCACAGCATCAAAAAGTCTTGCAAAGTGGGTTTTGTTAGAGCATTTATTGAGATGCCCATGATTTTTATTTTGAAATGTTTTAGAGTGCCAAGCCTCCATCATGTTGACAAAAGGGATCACATGCCCCTTAAGCCTATTATAGAGGTTGAAATATTTGATCTTTGGGAATTGATTTCATGGGTCCTTTTCCTAATTCTGATGGGTATGAATATATTTTGATGGCAGTAGACTATGTATCTCGATGGGTAAGAAGCAATTTCCCACGAACTAGTGAAGAAGAGTGGTCATTAGATTCCTTGAGCAGAATATGTAGATATGGATGCCCTCGAGCCATAATTAGTGATGGGGGAGCTCATTTTAATAATTATCAATTTAGGAATTTGCTCAAGAGATATGGAGTGCAGCATAGAATGACTACCCCTTATCATCCCCCAATCAATGGGCAAGTAGAGAATTGCAGTAAATCAAGAAGATCTTAAAGAAGATTTGTAAGTTCGATGGAAAAGATTGGTCAAGGAAGATTTTTGATGCATTATGGGCTTATAGAACAGCATATAAAACCCCTTCCCAGGAATGTCCCCATTCCGATTAGTTTTCTGAGTAAAGCATGCCATCTTCAGTAGAACTAGAGCATAAGGCATATTGGGCCACTCGACAATTAAACTTGTCTATGGATGAAGCCCAGGAAGATTCTCGACTTGCATGAACTTCGCTGAGATTAGAAATGAAGCTTATGAGAATTCGAAAGCATTTACAAAGCAAAAATGAAAGCCTTCCATGATAAACATTTAAGGCGGAGAGAGTTTCATGTCAATCAAAAAGTATGGCTCTATAATTCTAGACTTGGAGACTCTTTCGGTAAACTCAAATCACGGTGGGATGGTCCTTATATTGTGGTTGAGAATTTTTGGTGTGGTGCTGTTTTCTCAGTGATCCAAAGACAAGTCAGCAATTCAAGGTGAGCAGGGCAAAGGCTTAAGCCATATTTGGAGAATGCGGCATTGCAGCCTCCGGTGGAGATTGGTCTTAAGAGAACCGGGTCATAGCATAGATGATCCGATGCAGTCCAATCCTCTAACCAATTAGCTTTCTTTTAATTTCTTTTCTGTTACCTTCCTTCTTACTTTTATGCATTTTTCCAAAAGGAAAAGGGGACAAATTATTATCTAGTTTCAACTCGTCGATTTGTGTATGATCAGACCATTTTCTCTGTGCTCTTGTAGGTGAAAAGAATCTGTAACTAGAGCCAAGGAAGGAAAGAAATACATTATGCACCGGCTTATCTATTCTTCAAACGGGTTTCCACGCACCAAAAATCGTCCTTAGCGGTTTGCAAATGTTCTTCCCTCAAATATTTTCTGTTTTTTCTTTCATGCATTGAGGGCCATGCACATGCAATTGAGGGCATATTTTCTGCTGATTTTTCAGAACATTTTTGCTGTTTCTTTTATGCATGATGCTGAAATGGGAATGCTCATCACGAAAATACTCACATGCTAATCAACCAAACTTAAGTAGCCTTCCATTTTTGGAAACCTTGGAACAAGGGTAGGTAGAGTAGAGCTTTGGAGAGTATCGAGAGAGAGTGGGAGAAATCGAAGCCATTGGAAGCGGTGACCTCTCTAGGAAGGATCTAACGGGTGCAAAAGATGAGGCAGTTGCTATGAGTGTGAATTGATTAGTTTTGGTTGAGCGAGAATAGGAATTCCTTTCCATATTCCCTCAAGCCGATCCTCCATAGTTTAGGGTTTCCCTTATCTTTTCTTCTTTTGAAGAGTGTGATATTGGTGGCATAGAAATCATAAAAATTTCCTTGGTCCACATCCACTTTTTGTCCATGATCATTCTCATTCACCTTCATTCTTGATGGCAATCTCTCTAAACACCTCCATCTACCATTATCATTACATCACCCATTCTCTCTTTTCCTTTCCTAATAAAACAATTTTTGGAGATCTCTTCCGCATTCCTCCATCCTCTGCACCTTTTTGTCATTTCTCTTCTTGTCACATTGTATTTCAGGGAGTATGTGGGTAAACACTTCGCTTCATCCTCTGCGCTCCTCTATTCCTTTGTCTTGTGAGTCTTTCATGCTCCTTTTCCCGCAAGTTATCGTCTAAATGTCATAAATTCTCACTTTTCCTTCTATCATCTATTCTTGACCTTTCATCACGTCATTTGCTCCACTGAGTAATAGTTGCCTTGTGATGTTCAAGTTTAAAAGTGTTTAAAGATTCTGTCATTGCTTAAAAGCAGAATCAGTGATGTATTTGTTTTTCACAA
Organism: Lemna minuta; assembly: GCA_024174645.1. Lineage (NCBI taxonomy): Eukaryota > Viridiplantae > Streptophyta > Magnoliopsida > Alismatales > Araceae > Lemna > Lemna minuta. The sequence continues at coordinate 5,017,109 of CM044108.1, forward strand.
TTTTGAAAATCATCGGGACGATGCACTGTTCCGTGTCCTCCATCATTGTTCTTAATGGCGTCATTATGAACAAATCCTTCCACCATCTTTCTCTTTCTATTTCACTATTAGTGTCATGATCAATTTGAAGTGTTTCCTACATGTTCTCCTATCCAAAAGAAGGAAAGACAGAAGAAGGAATGTTTCTTTACTATCATCATTTCTATTTCATCACCACACTTTCCATTCAAGCCTTCACCTTTCTATCCGTTCACTCATTTCATCTTTCTACCCATTCATCGGTTAATAGCCTCACATCACCATCTCCTCTCTCTTACACTCCCTGCCACTAACCACCTCTCCGAGAAGGAGTGCCATCTTGATTGAAGTTTATCCTTGTACCGCACATTATTCACTTTTCATCTCATATCCATCCTTGTGTACTTTTCTATGCTATTTAGCCTTACACACCTCTTCCTAGGGAGAGAGAAGAAAAGGGGAGCCCTAATTCTAGGTAGCTAGACTAGTAGAGAGAGAGAAGAGTGAGAGATGATATGAGGAGGTGAGGGAACTTCCTTAGTTGAGTGTGAGCATCATTCATGTCATAGCACAAGCTCTAGGTCTTTTCGCACCAAGCCGTAGGGGGACTTAGTAGAGGGTAACTCGGTCCGATGGCTCTGTCATAAGCGATTTGATTGGTATTCTTGCCCCTTCCTATTTCCTTGCCCAAGGTTGGAAAGTGGAAGGATTACATAAGTGTCATCAGAATAAGCAGATGCTAAGGGACTAGCATTGAGTAAAGTGGGGGTGTTTGATAACACATAAATCTATGAACTTTTAACTCTAAGTTTTCATGAACAATTGGCTTGAGAAAAGAATAAATTTATGTGTTATTATGACTAAATTGTAATCTTGCTCTTTATTCTTCTTCTATGGAATTTCTTTGGTTTGATAATACTTAAATACCTCTTTACGATTAAAAAGCGACAAAGAAATGAATTGTGAGAAACAAGATATATATATGTTAAATTTTAGAAATGATTTAAATGAGTTTTAGGGCATTTGTTTAATTAATTTAATCTTTTCTTGTCTATTTATGAGCGTCGAGGGTATATCTACAATTTTTGGAAGTACAGGGGTAAGTGGTAGAGTCACCGAGATCGCGACACGTGTGCATAATGCGGTAGCGTCATTTCTAGTCTATTTTTATTCCTTTGTTTTTGTCGTACATTAGCGTTTTGTTTCGACATTTTAATAATCCTCGTCTTGTCGTTTTGAGTTGTTTTTAGTTTCGTCGTTTTTAGTTTTAAATTTCTTTATTTTTATGTAGTTTTCTTTAATGAAGCTTAGTGTTAAACTATAGTTTATTTTCGTCGTTTTGTCGTTTTGCAGAATCGAAGCTTATATTAAAACTCCGTTTTGTCTTTTCCCGGGTTTCACGTTCTGCGTAGTTTTGTTATTTAGTTGTCGTTTTTGTCGAGTCGTTTTGTCGTGTTGACGTGGCGGCGTTTTGTCGTTTTATTCGGGTTATGGTTTTGTCGTTTTCGTTTTTAACGATTAAAATATTATACTTTGCTTACCAGCGGGCGCCGTCATCGTTGACCACGAAGCGAGAATAAGGGCGACGTGGCGCTCTCTTATTCGCGCTAAATGGGAATCTGCGGCGAAAGTTAATGTACGCGAATTCCTTAGAATGTTCTTTATTAAAAATACTATTTAGTATTTTTCTTTACTCACCTACATGTTTTGTCCTTTTCTCACTTACCTTGCAGGTGACGTGGCGGAAATCCGGCGGCTGGCGGGATGGTGACGTGGCGTGATCTGGTGGCTTGAGGAAGGAGAACCAGTTGACACAAGAGATCACTGATCGGACGGCTAGGAATGCTCGAAAAGAAAAGGGTGATATCTCATAATCTAGCCATTCAGATCGGGATGAAATTTTTGAAGAGAGGTTAATCGCATGTGCTCTTCCCATCTGTGCGGTTGAGATTTCCATCGGACACTCGAAGCTCTCGAAAATCAATCCCGGCCGTCGGATTGAGAGGAAGCCTAACTCCTAAAAGTGCTCCTCCTCCACTCCGAATTCCTTTGTCTTTTGGCTCTCTCTTGGCACCAGGTCACCAGCAGGAAAGGGGGAGATAGCAGGCCAAGCTAAGCATCATTGGATGCTTGAGTTTGTTCTGAGAAGGAGATCAAGAGGAGATCGTCGTAGTGGCGAATCAAGCACCACCCGGCCTAGGATTGGCATCAACACGGGGTTTGTGGGAAGATTCCGAGGAGGATTCTCTTGTAAGCCTTTTCCATGGATAATGTAGGATCACTTTTCTTCTATTTTAATTGTAGGTTATTGCATTTGCTTCATAAATCACACCAAACCGTATCATCCATCTCCATCTGACTTCCCTTCTTTTTATCTCTCCTTTTTCTTCTCTTTTCTCCCCTTCAATGCGATCTCTATCCTTCCAATTCTACTCTCTTTTCCTCTAGTGTAGTACTACAGAGATATAATCTCACCAATTACCATCCATTATCACTATTTAATTCTCCCGCTAACCCCTAAATATCCTCCACTATAGGAATTCACCCCTTCTTCTCACTTTCAGTCTCAACCCTCATTACCTAGATTCCCGAGGATCGACCCTTGCTTACTACTGTTCTAAGTGAGGAATTATAAATGTATTGAATGAATTAGAACACCAACAACTGATATAATCAACCAAGTTTTAGTTCATCAATTGGCGCCGTTGCCAGGGAATCAAGGTGACATTGAGGTTAGTGACTCTCTTTTCTTTCTTTTCAAAATATTTTCTTATCATCTCAGTATAAGATTATTTTAGTGAGAAAATAGGAGAGAAGAGATACAATCTGTAGGAGATCTGAATTCAGTATATGCAAGGAACTAGATCAAGGAAACCTAAGTTGATTGATCTCAACTCAATAGGAAAATCTTCGAATTCGGAGGAGAGTAATAGCCAAGTTGAGGAAGTCTTTGAGGAAATGGACCAAAATCAGAACCAAGAGAATAGAAATGAAAATCAGAGGGAAGAAAGAAAGAAATACAAAGAACATTACACTCCTATAGGAAGCGATGGCTTCACTAAAATCACGACGAATTTGGGAGATAATGTCAACTTCAAAATAGATGTTTCTTTCTTAAATGCCCTACCTTCATATCATGGCCTTCCTCATGAGAATCCTTATACATTTTTAGAAGAATTGATAGGTAGATGCTCTCTTTACCATATTCCGGGAGTTTCACAAGATGTATTGAAGATGAGAATCTTTCCCGAAACTTTGAGAGATAGAGCTAGAGAGTGGTATAGGAATTTATGCAAGAAATTTGAGAGTTGGAATGAAATAGAGGAGTGTTTTATGAAGAAATTCTATACTCCGGGTAGAACTAACCAAGTTAGACAAGAGATACAAGGATTTAGACAAGGAGATTATGAATCGTTTTGTGATGCATGGGAGAGGTTTAGATCTTCAGCTAGGAAATGTCCTCATCATGGATTTAATACTTGGCATTTGATGAATATCTTCTATAATGGATTAAATGAGAATTCTAGGAATAGAGTAGATTATTCATGTGGAGGATCGATCATGGAAAAATATGATGATGAAATTGAAGGGGAGAGAGCAGGGAGAGAGAGAGGGTGATTGGGGTGTTGGACATAGGGCGGTCGAGGTGAAGATGACTAGATGGTGAGAGTGGATTTCAGTAGGGGCGCCAGAGAGTTGATAGCTAGACGTACGCGGGAAGCGGTAGGAGAATCTGGAAGGCGTAGGTGAGGATGACCGGCAGGAACGAGTGAGGTGGATTGAATTTCACAGAGGGAGGAGGGGCAATGAATTTATTATGGCAGGGATAGAGAGATGAGGGCCTCTAGGCGACGGAGAAGAAATGCGAAGGGGCGATGAGAATTTTGGTGATCGGACGAGAGAAGGTGGGGACAGCCCGGTGGGGAAATGGGGTGGCAGGAGGACATGAAGAGGTGGGCTGGGTAATGGGGATGGATTTAGCAGTCAATGGAGAGGGGATGTCGGGGCGTCAAGATTGGAGAGTGCAGGGCGTCAAATTGGGCTCAGCGAGATGTGGGATTGGGGAAATCAGATTGAGGCGAGGGGAGGACGGCTTGGGAAGAATGGGAATCGGTCAGACGGGTGATAACATGCTACATTAACATAATAAAACATGATTTTTGATGCATATTAAGGTATAAATGGTTTCATTTACATGCATGTTATCATACTTATGTGTATTTTCTATCATTCCATAATAAATCATTCTAATCTCAAAAATACTTTAAATAAGGGTTTAATATGATGATTAAATTAATAACCCATCTTTACTTGAGATTATGAATGCTTTTTAGAGTGAAAATAATGAGAGAAAATGTTTTATAAACATTTATTTATGTTGTCTTAAGTTTAAAATCCTTAAAAATAAATGTGTTTTTGAAATAAAATTTAAAACTCTCATTATTTATCAATTTTTATCTTTTAGAATGATAGATAATTAAAATTCGGATCAAATGAAAGAAATTTGGATTAATTTGGAGTTATTTATTAAAATTTATGAATTTTCTAGTTTTAGGAATTTTTTCCGGATTTTTCTAAATTAATTTCGATTTTTTAACGATTAAAATGATTTAAATAAAGAGCAAAAAGGGGGATATTTCCACGTGGGACCCAGGTGGATGCGACGTGGCACGCAAGGCCATGTGGCAGCGCCACTCGGGCCCACGCGGCGCCTACGCGGCGATGTGATGGATGCGTATTATTTATATATACTTATCGCAAGGAAGTTATTACCCCTTAGATACGCCGCACCTTATAAACTTGATGGATTCTTTTAATTTTCTTCGTGTGGGACTAAGTTCTACACGGTTTGTACATATGTAGGTGACGTGGCCGATCGTGGAGCGCTGGATCAAGATGAAGCACGATCGAGGCGCGTCAATCATGTGGATGCGCGGACCACCGATCGTGACCAAAATGCATGTGGCGTTTTAAAAGCGTTATAAGGGCCACGATTTCATCACACGGGGATCATCCGAAGCGTCGGATCGCGATCTAACGGCGGAGATCAATGGCGTTTTATAAACGTATTTCATCAAACTCATCCGGACCGTCCATCTCAGATCCAACAATCATGACTTAATTGAAACGGTCCACGATAGACCGTTTCATCGTAACTGTCGATCGTTTTGATCGAACGGTTACACCCAAATGTACTATAAAAAGACATGTTCTTCGATATTCTAAAGCATTCAAGTCGGAAATCAAGAAATTCATCTTTCTAGACACCTCCCCTCTCATTTCTCTTGATCTCATCATGTTCTATTCTCATTTCCGCACCTCCGGAGCCTTTGAAGTCAAGATTTGGTGGAATAGATTAGGAGAAATCGGCGCTTAAATCTCATCGTCGCATTCTTCGTGTTCTAAGCAATTAATTAGTTTAATCGCATCGATTTGATCGCGATTGTGGATTAGTGGAAGCGGTTTTTCATAATCTACCTTCCTATCAAGTTTAATTTCAATTTAGATTAGGATTTCAAGTTCAATTTGGCATAATTCTAGTTAAAATTGTGATTTCTCTGTCCGAAAATTTCTCTCCACTTCGATCTTCAATTTGTCCACGAAATCAAGACAAAATTCAATGATTCTTGATTCCGTGGAATCAATTTGAAGTTCTCTTTGATAATTTACCATCTTCCCCAATTTCTATCATCAATTCATTATCCAATTTGATCAATTTTGAAGAATACATCAAGAATTTCCTTATTTCACTGTGGATTCGACTCTTATTTACCAGTATACCCTTCAATTTGATACATTTTCATCAAATTGGTAAGTTCAAAAATATTTTTGACACGAGACCATGTGAAATCGACGACCTCGCGGTCCCGTCTCTTCAAATGGCGCCGCTGCTGGGGAATTAAGGCAAATTTTTTATCAAGTTAGTCAATTTTGACTTGGTCAACTCGGATTTTTCTCTTAATTTCTTGAAATTCACGCAATTCAATCGTATTTTGAGTGATCCAAAGTAGAAATCAATCTTCGAGATACTTAATTCGATAAGATTAAATGATTTTCGCCCCTTTTCTATGGAATACGGGTAATCACTTCTTCAAAATCGCGTTAAGAATGCATAACTCTCACGGAGACCGACATTCAAGTACGATTGATCTGAATTTCTAATATATTTTAAGTATTTATAAGATTATCCATCTAAATATCCGATCCACTATTCATGAGAAGACGAACAGCTTGGAGAGTACGAAATAACCCCCTCGAAATAGACCTCTTTGAATGATCCTCTCAAACTCTAGAAGCTACTGAGACCGACACTACTGAGACTGATTCAACTTTTGATCCAACCGAACCAGTAGAAATGGCCCGGAACGATGAGGGAAATGCTGGGAAAAGCCTTAGTGACTATGCTAGGCCCGTCCTCCAGCGACCCGTCACTAGAATTCACTCACCCATAGGAAGAGGGGCTAATATTAGAATAGACTCCCATGTCATGAGCATGCTTCCTATCTTCCATGGTAAGCCTTCCGAAGATCCCTATAGACATGTAGATGAGCTTTCCCAGGTTTGTGAGATAAATCACCTTCAAAATGTCCCCGCCGACACGATGAAGATGAAACTCTTTCCCGCTACCCTTAGAGATAGGGCCAAAGGCTGGTTTTTAAAATTAGGAAAGAATTCACTAGTTGGACCGAGATGGAGGAAGAGTTTTTAAGAAAATACTATTCCGTAGGAAAAACCACCTCTGTCTGAAAAGCTATCCGAGAGTTCACCCAAGGCTCAAGTGAAACCTTCCACGAGGCCTGGGAGCGATTAAGAGATCTTACAAGGGAGTTTCCACATCATGTAGTGTCTAACCATGAATTAACGCAAATATTTCATGATGGGTTAGGCCCACAAGATAGATATCTTTTGGATGCAGCTAGTGGTGGCACCTTCATGAGCAAATGTGAAGACGATGCGATGGAACTCATTGAAACGGTGGCGGAAAATAGTCACCATAATGCGGCGAAACCATTTGGAAGAGGTGCAATGCAGAAAGCTCTCGACGCCAAATCAGCGGAGACGGGGATGCTCCTCAAAAGGATCGACAAAATGGCGGAAGTCCAGAACTTACTACTGGACAGACTCAACATCCGCAACGGTTCTGAAGGACTCGCCCCCGTCTCACTCCAAGAAGCGTCACCATGCGCGACTTGCTCGAGATTCGACCACGTCGATTATATTGCCTCGTGATTGCAATCCAAGGGCAAGGGATGTATAGACAAGGTCCATCGGGAGGACCAAGTCAACAGGGATGACCCAATTATCCAGGTAATTATCCTAACCTATATAATACCTCTGTTTTTAACAATTCCCTGCAGAATAATGGATATATGAGGAGCAACGATCAACCTTATCCTCCACAATACAATGGTCAGCAATATTACCCTAATCAAAGACAGTCGTCGTTCGTCCCACCGACTAAACCACAAGCATACACGCAAGCTCCACGTCAGACCACGCCGGCATCCGACCCGATCCTCGGCACAATCTCGCAACTAATGGAGCAAATGACAAGGATGAACTCACGCGTGGACGAAATTCAAGACTTCGTCAAGACGAACGTCCAACCTACGACGGATAAAAAGGGTAAGCAAGTAACTTTTACTGACCAATTACCCTCGCAGGCCACGGCAAATCCAAGGAATCAAGGAGCCTCGTCGACCCAGACACACAACATCAACCATGTACACGTCGACGAGGAAGCCGTTGAATTAGCATTGGCCATATCAAGCCTTCAGAGTGGGAAAGCTCTGCCGGAGCCATACAAGGATCATTGATGGAGAATTATTTTGAAACATGAACACAAGGGTTCTAAGTGAACTATCCCCCTCCTCCTCCTCCTCCTTATCCACCAACTTGAGAGATTATCCATTCATTAAATGGATGAAGAAGACCTCTCTAAATAATTAAAGAGAGTGTAGATCTTAAGGGAATTATCTTCCCTCATTTCCCTATTTTATATTGATCTAAAGATTGATTTGGTTAAAAGAAATTAGCCTTATCCTTAGATAATTAGAATTCCTTGAATGGACCAAGTCAACCACCTTTTTCCTTTTGATATAGGTTCCTAATTGTCTAAACCATAACCACCATATCATAGGCACCTTGTATGAATTAATGATCTCAAGAAAGAAACATCAATAGAAACTTCTTTGAATTATATTCCCTTTTCTCTTTGAAAACCCACCTATAGATAGACATTATAGTAGAGATGTAAAGGAGGAACTCACCTTCTTAGTTTATTTCAAGACAAGCCTTTGCATGAATATTATCATGCATCTATCCACATGAAGCAACCTCACTAAGATTTTGAAGACTACTGACGCCTTACAAGAGAAAATCATCTCCCATTTACATGAGACATCCACTGCTAACTAAGAGCAAGATAAGGAGAATATCCTTACCATTTATAACACTGGTCAAAGGTCCCCCTTGAAGCCAAGATATCACGGTCAACCATCGGCAGAGCATAGCAGCGAGAAGGCCTACACAGAGTTTATCAAAGACTCCATCGAGAAGCCACTGTCATCAAAGAAACCCGACGACCTCACGGGAATTTGAAGACAGCGGAGAGACGACAGGGGAATACGCATGAACTGATCTGATGCAATCTATTTATCACGGCGTCAAAGTCTGTGAATAATCCCGATGAGGAAAGACTTTAGGTTTCTGAAGACGGAGCGGCAAACAGCAACTATTAAAGACACGTATCTGCTCGGGAGGAGTTCGTGACAGCATTTCGCTGTTTCTCTGTGGTCAACGAGACCTTCTGTGGCCTGCATGCCAGAAGATCTTCAAACCTGACCTTTACTGGGAAGCAAAAGATCAACCGCCCTGTTGAAGTTAGTACGACGAAGCCGACTCCAATTAAAATTTTCAACAAGCCATGATTCTTCACCACCGACTAAAGACCGCCACTTCATCTTGCGACTGCATTGACTCCTGATAGGGCGCGCTCCTAATTCTCAACAACTTCCCGTCCTCGCCTACCTGCTCATACCGCCTGTCTGCTTACCGCCAGCTGAGGACTTCATAAAATACAAAAAAAAAACAAAAACGAGTCAACTCCATGAAGCATAGGCAGTACTGCATATTGACTACAATAGCGGCCCGAACGCACAAAGAGAATATAAAACGGAAAGAATCCGACTCCGTCAAATTCCACGTGAATTCCCGCTCAACCTGCGCAACCGTCCTTACGCAAAGTGGGACAGAGCGACGCCTCCCTTAACCGCTCCTTCTCATTCTATATAATGAAAGCTGTAATCAGAAAAAACGCAGTTGTTTATTGATAAAAGTTTGGTTACTTGGTTACCTTTGGGTATGCTTACCCTTCGTGTTCTTCGTGCCTCCCCGTATCTCCACTTTTCCTCTCCCGCGTCTTCTTCATTCCGATATTCTATCCCTCTATCTGTTCTCCCTCCCTTTATGTCCCTTTCAATCACTTCAAAGGAAGAATCAAACGGGAAATATAGTGGATCGCATACTGAATTCGGAAGCATTCATTTTATCGTCGCCGGTCAGGTAACATCCTCAACCATTAATCGTGACATTAGTTCGCATCCGATATCGTGAGTCCAAAACCGTCCTCTCCTCTCCATCTATATCCTATCGATTTCCTCACTCTTCTACTATCTATCTTATCCGAACATCTTATTCTTAACTACCACCACTCACATTCCCGATCGCTCTCATCTTACACCCCCCTATCCCTATTTCCTAAATATAACATATAATATACATTTCCACTCTTTCTATCTCTTCCACAATCTTCTCTGATTTTCCCTTCTCTCTTCCCTCATCCACTATCTCATATTATACAATACTAATATCACTCTTCCTCTAATTATATTCTCTATTCTCTCATTATTATCATCCATTCTATCTCTCTTCTATACTAATATATAATTTTATCACCATTATCATCCATTTATTCTCCTATTATCCTTCCCACATATAGTCCTATTTATTTCAAAGTATCTATCCTACATTATTCTCACTGATATCATTCATAGATCCTCCCTCATATTGTAGGATTTAGATGCATCTTCTAAATATCCTACATCAATCATCCTTTCCACCAAGGCCAAAATGAAGAAAAAGAAACGCCAATTATTGTCGAGCAAGACAGTGACTCGGAGGACGAGGAAGAACAGGTTACGGCTAAACCTAAGCCTAAAAAATACAAGCCCCCTGTGCCTTATCCTCAAGCCTTAAATCGACCAAAAGCCAAGAATAGCAAAACCGATGACAACCTACTATACGCCTTTAAAAAGGTGACCATAACCATTCCTTTAATAGATGTCATCAAGCATATCCCTTCCTATGCAAAATTCCTTAAAGGTATATGTACTCCCCATAGAAACCCTAAACGGATCCAACTTAGTGAGACGGTAAGCTCCATTATTATGAATTCCTTACTCGTAAAAAAGAGAGATCCAGGAGCACCCATGATCACGAGTAAAATAGGAGGAATGTCCTTCACTAGATCCTTGCTAGATATAAGAGCTAGTATCAATATCCTCCCCAAAGTTGTATTTGATCATCATCATGTAGGGGAGCTAGAACCTTTCCTAGTAGAATTATGCTTAGCCGATGGATCTGTTAGAAAACCCCACGGATGAGTAGAAGATGTCATCGTAGGGATAGAAGATTGTTATTTCCCGGTAGACTTCCTAGTGGTCGACATGAAAATGACTAAAGAGCTGAGCCAAGCCCCGATTATCTTAGGACGACCCTTCCTAGCTACCGCAAAAGCCGTAACCGACTGGGGGAAAGGAGAGCACACCGTGAAGATCGACATAAACAGATTAATGAAATACCCTTCACGAGCTTCCGAAAACTTGGGCGCCATCGACTTCGCCAACGATCAAGACATAGATGCATGCGTAGAAGAAGTTATGATGATCAATGAGGAAGCAAATGAGGAGCTTCCGATGGACGAGCCAACTTTGGAGCTCAAAACTCTCCCATCTACACTCAAGTACGCCTTCCTTGACGAAGAGAAAGCAAAGCAAGTAATTATTTCATCTAACCTAGACACAAAGCAAGAAGAACAATTACTGGAGGTGCTAAGGAAAAATAAAGAAGCAATCGGATGGACCCTGACGGACCTAAAAGGGTTCGACCCTTCACTATGCACTCATCGCATCTTCTTAGAGGATGAGTCGAGACCCGTTAGGGAGGCCAAGAGATGACTCAACCCAAGGGTATGGGAGGCCATGAAAGAAGAAATTCTAAAATGGCTAAATGCAGAAATTATCTACCCAATATCCGATAGCCAATGAGTGAGTCCGGTACACGTTGTTCCAAACAAAGCCGGAGTAACGGTCACGACGAACGAGAAGGGCGAGGAAATCTAGACGCGCCTATCGACGAAGTGGAGGGTTTGCATTGACTACCGAAAGCTGAACTCCGCGACTAAGAAGGACCAGTTCCCACTACCATCCATTGATCAAATCCTGGACCAACTATAGGATCAAACTGCTTCTGCTTTCTCGATGGATATTCGGGCTACAATCAGATTGCTCTCCACCCCAAGGATCAAGAGAAGACCACGTTCACTTGTCCATTTGGCATCTTCGCCTTCAGATGCATGCCATTTGGACTGTGCAACGCCCATGCGACTTTCCTACGATGAATGACGGTAATCTTCTCTGACTTTCTTGGTGACAGCTTAGAAGTTTTTATGAACGATTTCTCCATCTTTGGAAACGACTTCGAAAGTTGTCTTACTCACTTGACAAAGATACTGGAGGTATGCGTCAGGAAACGACTGGTACTCAGGTGGGAGAAATCCCACTTCATGGTACGAGAGGGAGTAGTGCTCGGGCACATCGTCTCGGGCAAAGCCTTAGAAGTAGACAAGGCCAAGATAGAGGTCATCCAAAACCTCCCTCTACCAAGTACTGTCAAGGACCTACGGAGCTTTCTCGGGCATGTCGGCTTTTATCGAAGATTTATTCAAGATTTTGCCAAAGTCTCCAAGCCCCTTACTACCCTTCTTTGCAAAGACAAGGACTTCATCATCGACGAAGAAGGGAAGCGCATATTCACGATGTTGAAGCAAGCACTGATCGAGGCACCGATTCTACAAAGTCTTAATTGGGACTTACCCTTTGAGATCATGTGTGACGCTTTGAACTACGCGGTGGGAGCAGTTTTAGGGCAATGACTGGACAGGAAGCCGACGGCCATCTGCTATGCAAGTAAGACCCTAATCAAAGCTCAAATAAACTATACGACTACGGAGAAAGAGCTTCTTACGGTGGTTTATGCTCTCGAGAAGTTCCGGCCTTACATCTTGGGGAGCAAGATCATCATCTACACTGATCATGCGGCCTTGAAGTACTTGCTCTCCAAGAAAGAGGCCAAACCACAACTCGTACGATGGGTGCTGCTCCTTCAAGAATTTGACTTGGAGATAAAAGACAAGAAGGGCAGCGAAAACTCGGTGGCAGACCACTTATCGCGTCTCCACATCTCTGGAGGAGAGGACATCGGAGATACATTTCCAGACGAGCATCTCCTCGCCATCTTGAGTCACGCCCCCTAGTACGCACACATTGTCAACTTCATCGTCACTAGATCGATCCTGGAGCATTAGAACCGGCATAAAAAAGATAAGTTCTTCTATGAGCTTAAGTACTATTTCTGGGAAGAACCGCTTCTGTTCCACCTAGGATACGACCAGATCATCCGACGATGCGTACCGGAGAAGGAGCAAGGAGACATTCTGGCGATGTGTCACTCATCGACGTGCGGAGGACACTTCCCGGCATGAAAGACCACGGACAAGATCCTGCAGAGCGGCTTTTACTCGCCCTCCATCTTCAAGGACGCCAACCGTTTCTACATGGAGTGCTTACAATGTCAAGCGGCGATCAACATCTCCAAGCGAGATGAGATGCCGATGCGGCTGATCTTGGAGGTGGAGATCTTTGAACTTTGGGGGATAGATATCATGGGACCTTTCCCACATTCTGACGGGAAATAGTACATATTGGTGGTGGTGGACTATGTGTCCAAGTGGGTCGAGGCAATCCCCACTAGGACAAACGATCATCGGGAGGTTCTGCGATTCATCACACGATGCATCTTCACCCGATATGGTTGTCCGAGGGCCATCATCAGCGATGGCGGCTCACACTTCAACAACTCTCACTTCTGGGCACTGTTGAAGAAGTACGGAGTACACCACCGCATCACCACGCCATACCACCCCCAGGCGAATGGGCAAGTAGAGGTTAGTAATTGAGAAGACAAGACTATTCTTAAGAAGATAATTCGTCCAGATGGAAAGGATTGGGCACACAAGCTCCCCGATACACTATGGGCATATCGGAGGACATGCAAGACACCCATCGGGATGTACCCCTTCCGGCTCATCTTTGGGAAAGCCTGCCACCTTCCAGTTGAGCTAGAGCACTGAGCCTACTGGGCTATCAAAAACCTCAACCTCGCACTGGATGAAGTAGGGAATGAATGACTTCTCCAGCTCTAGGAGTTACAAGAGTTGAGGCACGACGCGTACGAGAACGCGGCAATCTACAAGAAGAAGACCAAGGCCTTCCATGACCAACACATCCGACAATGATCATTCCAACTCAACGACAAGGTCTGGCTCTACAACTCTCGCCTCAAGCTCTTCCTTGGAAATCTTCGCTCCAGATGGGATGGTCCCTATGTGGTTCTGGAATTGTTCGACGGCAGAGCGGTACTCATCTCCGACCTGAAGACCGGTCGACAATTTAAGGTAAACGACCATCGCCTCAAGCCGTACCTGACCTCAGAGCCACCCGCACCATCAGATAAGGTAAATCTGCATCTTCTCGAGCACTCGAGGACGTGACAGTATCACCCTCAACCCATCATTAGTCGTAGGTTTTATTTTTGTTTAGTCTAGATGAAGACGTTAAACATATCGCTCTTGGGAGGCACCCCAAGATTATCTTACTTTTTTAGTTTTATGTGTTTTTTTTCAGTTTCTTTTTAAACATCGGAGAACTGCATTAGGAAAGGGCGCACCTGCACCGGAAATCCTACGAGCATCACAGACTAATGAGCTTTTCTAAAGCTATCTCACATCACTTTTTATTGTTTTCATGCCATGATTCGATGAGTTTTCACATGAGCATGTAGTTTTCATTGAGAGCAATGAAAGATTCTAGTTGGGGGGTGAGGATTTAGAAAAAGCTCTACCATTTTTCAAAAATTTTAAGATTCTACCTTCTAAAAACTCCTATTTTTCAAAATTGTTTTGATCTAATCTACCCCACCTTAGAAGTCTTTTCATCTAGAGATCTGACCTACTAGAGATATAGAAGTGAGGACTTTACAGTCCATATGATTACATTTGGAGTAATAAAGCCAAATGATCTAGAGAGACCAATGGATTAGAGTTAGTGGTTGACTTCTTTGGGGTTGGTGACGTGTCGTTTTCGTGCGTCGTTAAAACACAAAGACGATGGTCAAACAAAATTTATAAAACCGAACTCACAAAGACAAGATATAATAATCAAGTACTGGGTAAGTATCGGGTCGATCCACAGAGAGCAGGGTTGACTTTAATCGCAGAGTTGACTTGGTCAAACTTAGGTTTAAATGGAGTTTTAAATAAAAGAAAATAAGATGTAAGATATGGAAATGATATAAATAAGGTAAATAAGAAGTTTTAAGAATTGAAATCTCGGATTTGACAGAGAAAAGTCAAAAGTCAAAGTCAAAACGTTGACTTTGACCAACAGTAGGTATTCTGCAAAATCAGAGAATCAAATAGAGTCAGAAGATTACGAAAAGTAGATATTTAGAAACTAGAGAGAAAGTGAAATTTATTGATATATATTTCGTAATTTTTGGATAAGAAATGGATTTATTATGAATTATTGAAAATCAATGATCAGAAAATCCCCAAAATTAACACCTCAGAGGAAATCTTCAAATTGAATGCCCACATGAAATCCAAATCTTACAATTTATATGTCAATGGAAAGCTAAGAACCAGAGGAATCCAATAAGACCAAAACTATCAAATTCTGATTTGTCAATAAAAAGTAATTGACCCCCAAAAGTCAACGTTTGACTTCTGATGAAAGATGAACAATTCATGGTCAAACGTTAAATTGAAGGATCAAATGAACTCGGAATTTGATGAATTTCTATCCACGGAAAGCTGATGAAAAGAGGAATCCAATGAAACCAAAATCAAGGGATTTGGAATTATAATCAGAGAGATATCCTATTTTTAAGATCAGCAACTTTTTGGACCTAAAATTGGGGAAAATGAAGAACACTATGAACTAATTTGCAAAATTAAAGATCTAAACCTAATAAAAATACAAATTACCTCTTGATAATCGATCGAACCTCACTACTAACCCGATTGCCGCAAGAATGGGGCCTCAATTCTCTTGGATTGAAGCGAATTTGCTCGGATTCTTCCTTGTGGACGTTTGGAATTCAAGGGGAAAATTCGATGAAATCAAGAGATGAAATCGTGATTATCATGCTTCAATGGCTGCGTCTCTACACTCTTGGAAGCAGAGGATCACGAGAACTTAAGACCTTCCTCGAAACTCGCTTAATTTCTTCACGAGTCGATCAAAAGTTGAAGAACAAGAGAGGGAAATACATGGGTTTTAAAGAAGAAATTAGGCTTGAAATATTGGATGATGGAGGCGATCGTGGAGCGTCGGTTGCGGCTTCGTGAGTGCAATTCCGTGGGCAGGGATCGTGGCTTCAATGTTGCGACGGATTGGTGATGACCAAGGCTTCAATTTTGCTTCCACATCGCCGTAATTTCCGCCACGATCAGGCCACGATCGCGCCACGATCGGGCCGCGATCGGGCCACGATCGTGGTCCTGAACCTTCGTCGATCACATGCTGATCGTCTGGAAACGACTCCCCAACAAAATTCGTGTGATTGCGGCTCGATCGCGCCGCGATCGCGGCTCGATCGAGCTGTGGTCGCCGAGTTCTTCCATGAATCCTCAGGGCCATCGGATGTGACAATCGTTACTTGATGAAGATCCGACGTGCCAGAGCGTTCCACGCGGCTTCAACGGAGGCCGTCAGATTGCTATTGCGCGATCTCCCTTTGATGACAATCCAACGCTCTTCGCGTCGCCACTTGGCGTCAGGTAAGCCGTTCGATCATCTCACTTACTCCTCGAATTCAGCACGTGGTGGATTTGGTGATCGCGTGGACCGAGGTTCACGCGATCTCAGCCGTTGTGATCAGATCCGACGCCCGTCGTGCGTCCACGTGGCCTGAAAAAGAAAACCGTGTGGGAACATAGTCCCACACGGAAGAAATAAACGAAATCGACGCGGTTAAATAGGGGAAAGGATTCCCCTATTAACTATCCTTATATTTCCTCTCTACTTCGCAACACGTGGCGCCCCACATGGGCACCCACTTGGCCTCCCTGCCACTCGGCGCGCCTCCTGCGTGGGCCACACGCGTCCTACCACGTGGCCTCAGCGCCACGTCGTAACGGTGCGGTGGACCCGCGCGCCACGTGGGTCCGCTTGCCACGTCAGCCCCGCCTGGGCCCGCTCGCCACGTCAGCCGGCGCGCGCCACGTCAGCTCTGCAGGTACGTTTTGCTTTTTCGCGATTTTTCTAACTAAAAAAACTTAAAAAATTCAATTAAAAATCAAATAAAAATCGGAAAAATCGTATAAAACTTCAGAAATTCATATTTCTCAAAATACAACTCCTTTTTAATCCAAATTTTCTCCATTGGATCACAAATTCTTTTCTTTTTAATATCATGTCATTTAAAAATATGTTTTTCAAGAAGGAAATAAGGATGAATTAAAAATTTCATTAAATAAGTTCTAATTAAACATTCTAAATCATAAATTCATCCTAAAATCATCCTTCCAAACATTTACTAAAGTCAAAACTCATTTAATAACTGAGATTAACTTCTATTAATTTAAACAAAAGATTATCATCTATTAAACATGAAATTATCCCTAATTTATGCAGAAATATCAACTTTTAGTGAAATGACATGCCAATGGAGAAAATTCCTAAAAAGTATGATAACATGCATCATATTCGCATAAAATAAGCATGAATATGAGTTAATTAGGATAAGAATTCAGGTTATAAATGCATGTTATCAGTTGGGTATCTAACAGGCACCAAGGAAAAATAGTAATCAGAGGTTGAAATGCTATGGGATTGAAAAGGAGAGTATTTGAGAGAAAATAAAATTCCATCCTTTACCTATTATTAGCCCAAACTGCTAAGTATTAGGAAGTTCTTGATTCTAGACTTTTCCCTTTAAAGACTGCAATGGTCCATAAATTTTTGTAGCACCTATCTTTCCTTATAGGCATGTAGTCTTCCTCTTCCAAAGCAGTCAAGTAGTTACACCAATTTGTTTTAAACTTCGCTTTTGATGACGAACACTCCCAAGTGAACTCACATATCCATCTCACCTTCCATTCTTCCTCCCACATGTACTTATACCTTCACTACACTTCATTTACTACACACTCTCTTCAAAAATCCTAAAACTCCTCCACATCATCATTCTAGTCTTCTGAAATGCTTAAAAAAAAAGAAGAAAAGAAAGAAGAGAAAAGTCAATAGAAAGAGAGAAATAAGAAGTTGCAATAAGGAAAATAAGTGGGAACATCTTCTACCTTTATCTCTACCTTCACCATCATCTCTACCATTTAACCTATCCATCATCATCCATCTCACTTGGGAGTATAATCATCATAAGTGGTACCTTCTTTGCTTTTATGATCCACTTTGTTTTAACAGCATGTTTTCTTTTAGCCAAGTCATACCCTTGGAAATAGTATCTTTTATTTCCTTCAGCCTCCTCACACGATGCACCCAAAGATAGGAATCCTTTTGAAATTGCATTCTTTTAAGGAGGAAAGCGAGTTGAGGGGAATTCTAAGTACTAAGTAGCCTCCATTTCGAGGGAAGGAGTGATGTGTTTATGGAGAGGGTAAGGAATTACATCCACTCATGAGAGAGTGAGTATATTTTCAGCACCATAGCATCATACCTTAGATATGCTCACCTTGATTACAATCAAGAATTAGACTTGAGCATTAGCCGATGAGCACTACTCTAACATGCACTAAAGAAGTCAACCTAGAGATGGAATCTAGATCATTATGGCCTACACTACGAGGAAAACGTGATCATACATTTATACACTTCACCTTTTAGTAGTAAGATCAAAGGATGAAAAGACTTTCTAGGGAGATCATATAGTAAATTGCTAAGAGACTAACAATAATTTAAGTTGGGGGGTGTGATAACATGCTACATTAACATAATAAAACATGATTTTTTATACATATTAAGGTATAAATGGTTTCATTTACATGCATGTTATCATACTTATGTGTATTTTTCTATCATTCCATAATAAATCATTATAATCTCAAAAATACTTTAAATAAGGGTTTAATATGATGAATAAATTAGTAGCCCATCTTTACTTGAGATTATGAATGCTTTTTAGAGTGAAAATAATGAGAGAAAATGTTTTATAAACATTTATTCATATTTTCTTAAGTTTAAAATCCTTTAAAATAAATGTGTTTTTGAAATAAAATTTAAACCCCTCATTATTTATCAATTTTTATCTTTTAGAATGATAGATAATTAAAATTCGGATCAAATGAAAGAAATTTGGATTAATTTGGAGTTAGATATTAAAATTTATGAATTTTCTATTTTTAGGGATTTTTTCCGGATTTTTCTAAATTAATTTCAATTTTTTAAAGATTAAAATGATTGAAATAAAGGGCAAAAAGGGGGATATCCGCGCGGGACCCACGTGGATGCGACGTGGCATGCAAGGCCACGTGGCAGCGCCACCCAGGCCCATGCGGCGCGTATGCGGTGATGTGACAGATGCACATTATTTATATATACTTATATAGTTTATAATATATGGCCTTCCGCTTATCGGAAGGGAATTATTACCCCTTAGATGCGTCGCACCTTATAAACTGGATGGATTCTTTTAATTTTCTCCGTGTGGGACTAAGTTCCACACGGTTTTTAAATATGCAGGTCATGTGACCGATCGTGGAGCGCTGGATCAAGATGAAGCACGATCGATGTGCGTCAATCACGTGGACGCGCGGACCATCGATCGTGATCAAAACTCACGTGTCGTTTTAAAAGCGTTATAATGGCCACGATTTCATCACACGGGGATCATCCGAAGCGTCGGACCGCGATCTAACGGCGGAGATCAATGGCGTTTTATAAACGCATTTCATCAAGCTCATCTAGACCGTCCATATCAGATCCAACGATCGCGACTTAATTGAAACGGTCCATGATGGACCGTTTCATCATAACTGTCGATCGTTTCGATCCGACGGTTACGCCCAAATGTACTATAAAAAGACATGTTCTTCGATATTCTAAAGCATTCGAGTTGGAAATCAAGAAATTGATCTGCCTAGACACCTCCCCTCTCGTTTCTCTTGATCTCATTGTGTTCTATTCTCATTTCCGCACCTCCGGAGCCTTTGAAATAAAGATTTGGTGGAATAGATTAGGAGAAATCGGCGCTTGAATCTCATCCTCGCGTTCTTCGTGTTCTAAGCGATTAATCAGTTTAATCACATTGATTTGATCGCGATTTTCGATTAGTGGAAGCGGTTTTTCATAATGTACCTTCCTATCATGATGTAGGATATTATGAAGTAATGTTATATATGTGGATGAAAAGGAGAATATGAAGAATGATGAATATATAGATGAAGAATGTGATGAATACTTAGTGTGGTGAAGTATGGATATCCTACAATCTTAAGGTGGATCAATGAAATGATACCACTGACAAATGAATGGATAATTCAATGAAGAATCAGTGAGAATATTTTTGGAAATAGGAGAGGATAATGATGATAGTGAGGATGATAATGATAAAATTATTGAGGAGAGCGGAAAGGAAAAAGATGGATGGATGTAATGAAGGATATTAGCGTGGAGATTATTAAGAATATAGTGAATATAGTTAAGAGAGATAAGGATAATAATTATAGAGAAAGATTGGAGAGAAAGAAGAATCTAATGCTGGACTGACGACATAGGGACTGAACTATCAATCACGTGGAAGAGAATGACGATGTAACCTGGTAACGACGTGAAGTAGATGCTCTGGAAGATCTCTACACGATCATGATAATTCCTCTGATGATTTTTACTTCAAGATGGATGAAAGAGGACAGCAAATGAGGGAGGAATGATAGGAGGATAGAACTCGGAAATGAGTATGGAGTAGGAGGAATGGATGGGCACGATGTTAACACGATGAACACATGAGTAACCTTGAAAACCAACAGACAATTTCATTCATAAAACATCATTTTGTTCTTACATTTGTCTCCCTTTTATAGGGTTAAAGACTGAGAAGAGGAGATGCAAAAATGAAAGAGTTTGAACCGCACGTGGAAGTGACGGTTACGGGGGGTTAAGACACCTGTTCGTGGGTGCCTCTTTGTTCTGTTCGTGATTTTATCTCAATAGGGAAAGAGGACGTGGCAGACTGATGCTCTCTTGACGGTTGGGGAAGTCATGATCCCTGGACAGAAATGTAGATGGTCGTCTGACGTCAATAAGAGTAAGGTTTTATGTTGATTAGTTGCTGTGCATATAAGTCTTAAGACGGCATCAACATATCTATCTTCGGTAATCCTCTTGCTGGGAGCTTCTTGTTTATTCTTCGTATTTGGCTTCAATAGTGTTCATCGGTTTTAGTCTTCGTCGTTTATTCAGCCGGTTTTATGACGGCTGATGACTGAGTGAAGGAGGGTCTTTGGAGAGTCGTCCACAGAGGTCAAGTCAGCTCTTCATCTTTTTGGTGATACTAAGGAGAACAGTTGTCTTTTTTTCTGATTCAACCGTGGAGAAGGATTTATCAGTGGAGGGAGGAAGAATAGGACTTATCCTTATGAAGATCTCCCTTGACGATGATGTCTTTCAGTTGTAAGGCTTCTTGTATATGCTGTGCTGAACTCCAATAAACAGATGCATGGTTTTCTCATGCAAAAAGCTTGGTCTTGAAACAAAACAAGAAGATAGTGTTCTTCCATATGTGATTGACATGTAGATCTCTCCTACAATTCTAATTAAAGGATGTTTCAAAGAAAAAGGGATTATAACAACAAAGATGTTCCTATTATCTTCTTTTGAGATCATATATTCACATAAGGTACCTATCATGTATTGGAGGTGGTTTGGGAAGTAGGAACCTATTTCAAAGATAAAAGATGGTTGACTTGGTCTATTCAAAGAATTCTAGGTATCTAAGGATAAAATTTAATTTCTTTTGACCAAGTCAATCTTTAGATCAGTTTATAAAGGGGAGGAAAGGGAAAGTAATTCCCATCGGATCTTCACTCTCTTTTAATAACTTAGAGAGGTCTTTTTCACTCACTTCATGGATAGTGATTTTCTCAAATTCTTTTATGAGGAAAAGAATGGCATGTTGCTGCATTTGAGGGTGGGTTCTCTTCCTTAAATTATACCTTACTTCCAAAGGAGGCCTTGTGTTCATTTGTTGAAGTGAGTCTCCATCATATCATGTTTAATTTCAATTTAGATTAGGATTTCAAGTTCAATTTGGTTCAATTTTAGTTAAAATCGTGATTTCTTCGTCTGAAAATTTCTCTCCACTTCGATCTTCAATTTCTCTGTGAAATCAAGACCAAATTCAATGATTATTGATTTCGTGGAATCGATTTGAAGTTCTCTTTCATAATTTAACATTTTCCCCAACTTCTATCATCAATTCATTGTCCAATTTGATCAATTTTGAAGAATACATCAAGAATTTCCTTATTTCCCTATGGATTCGACCCTTATTTACCATTATACCCTTGAATTCGATACATTTTCATCAAATTGGTAAGTTCGGAAATATTTTTGACACGAGACCATGTGAAATCGACGACCTCGCGGTCCTGTCTCGTCAATGGGGTGGGGAAGGCAGACGACCGGGACGATGGGGGAGGGGCTGGGCGGACGCGGGAGCAGAATCAACAGGGGATGGGAAGGGATCATTAGGGAAGGAGGGATAGTGCTAGGGGGCGTTGGGTTGACTTCCAGCGGGGCAGAATGATGGGGACGAGGAGGAGAGCACGGGGGTTGCAAGGAGAGAGAAGGGACGGGGAGGGGAAATTAGGGAAGCTTGTCCGGGAGAGGCTGGTGAAAGGATTGGGCGAGGAGTTAATTGACGGGGAAGGTGGTCGGCGAGGGGGATGGGGAAGATGGCACCAGGGATCGGGTACGGCGGTGGTGCAAAGGTGGATTGGCGGCTTGGCACGGCTACAGCAGTGGTTACGACGGCAGCGGCACGATTGCGTGTGGTGGCGGTGGCCATGGCGATGTCCTTGTGGTCAGGGCAATGAGTGGCGGTGGTGGCGGCGGCTGCGACGGCGGCGATGGCGGTTGGACTCCTTTCTCGACCCTCCATGAGCAGCCACTCGAAAGGGAGGAGACTCCTTATTTCTTTCTAAAATGATGGCTAGGGTTTGTGGGGGGGTCCCTTCTACTCTAAAAGAGCCCAAAATGGGCCGAGAGGGGAAAGGGCCCACTTGAGTCGCATGACCCAAAAACCTAAAATTATCATAGAAATAATAAGAGGTCCACAAAGAGGGAAGAAGGAGATAAAAGAGGACATGCTAAACACGTGCAGGTCGATAAGGTTCAAAACGACGAAATAAGATAGGTCCATGACGAAGTGATTTATGCGGTTGTTGAAAAAAAACAAATGTCGATCAAACAAAATTTATAATTCTGAACTCACAATAACAAAAATATGAAATCAAGTATATTGTAAAGATCGGCTCGATCCACACCGAACACAGTTGACTTTGATCGAAGGGTTGACTTGATCAAACTTAGAGTAAAATAAAAATTTTAAGAAATGAAAGTGATATATAATCAATAAAAAAGATATAAATATATGAGAGAAGATATGTTAAGAATTTAGAAAATAATTTGACAAAGAAAACTCAAAAGTCAAAATCAAAGCGTTGACTTTGACCAACTGTTGACTTTCTGTAAAATCAGAAAATAAAAAGAGAGTAAAATATTACGAAAATTATATATTCAGAAACTAGAGAGAAAGTAAAAATTATATATAGATAATTCATGATTTTTTTAGAAGAATTGGATTTATTATGATTTATTGAAGATCAAAGATCAGAAAAATCCCTAAATGAACACCTCGGTTTAAATTATCATATTAACTGACCAAGTGAGCCTAAAATATTAGAAAACATATTAACTGCATATTCAAAGACTAGAGAGAAAATGGAAATTTTTTATATATAATTCATGATTTTTCGAGAATAATTGGATTTATTATGATTTATTAAAAATCAAAGATCAGAAAAATCTTGAAATGAACACCTCGGTTTAAATTATCAACTTGATTGACAAAATGAGGGATAGTGGTCTTTTTTGGTCACAAGGTTTAGTTTTCGATAATCTAGACATACTCGCCAACTAGTAACTAACCTAGTTTGTACTTCTTCCCCTTTCTCATTCTTTTCTACTGTTACTCCTGATTTTTTAGGGACCATATGTACTGGGCTTACCCAAGAACTATCTGAAATGGCATAAATTACATCTTGCTTAAGCCATTTAAGAATTTCCCCTTTCAATACTTCTATCATGTTTGGGTTCAATCGCCTTTGAGGTTCCCTAGTAGGTCTAGATCCTTCCTCAATAAAGATTCGATGTTCACATATGCTGGAAGGCACTCCTTTTATATCATCAAATGACCAACCTATTGCTGCTCTATACTCTTTTAATACCCTCGTTAGGGCTTCTTCTTGACTACTCGTTAAGGAAGAGGAGATTATGACGGGTAACGTGTTTCTAGGGCCTAAAAAAATATATTTTAGGGTGGATGGCAGTGGCTTAAGCTCGACCTCAAATGGGTCTTTAGCATCTAGAGATTCATTTACTAAGTCTACTCCACAAATTTCGAGGATGTCCTCTCTAAAATCAAACTCATCCTCTAATAAATCTAAGGCTCCCATATCCTCATGACTACTACTAGGGTACTTCATCAATCTAGATATGTTTAGCTCTACACTTTCTTCTCCTACTCTAAGAATGGTTTTCCCTTTTTCCCAATCAGTTATGGCTCGGGCTGTAGCTAAAAACGGTCTACCTAAGATAATAGGTGCCCTAGTAAGATTATCGGGTACTTCTATTTCAGCAACGATGAAATCAGCGGGAAAGACACATTGTTCTACCCTAACCATTACATTAATTAACTCTCCATTGGGCTTCTTAATAGAACCATCAGCTAATTGAAGCTCTACATTAATAGGTTGCATCTCAACAAACTTATATTTATCATATAGAGCTTTAGGGATAAGATTGACACTCGCTCCCGAATCTAACAAGGACCGTGAAAATTGTGTTCCCCCAATATCACATGTAATTAATGGTGGCCCCGGATCTTTCCTCTTCACCGGTAATTTATTAAGAATGATAGAACTAACGCTCTCGGGAAGCTTGATCCGATTGGTTTTCCTTTGAGGTGTACATAATTCCTTCACATACTTAGAGAATGTTGGTATGTACCTAATGGCTTCCTCTAAAGGTATGGTAATGTTGGCTTCTTTAAATGATTCTATGAGTCTATTGGCTTCACTAGGAGGTTTGGAGGATTTCAAAGCTTCGGGAAAGGGTATAGGTGGCTGATAGGCAGCGGGGTTTATATCTTTCCCAAAAAGGCTCACTTTCTTCATTTTTCTTCCTCAATTTCCTTTTTTTCTTATCCTCTAAATCACACTCAATAGGAGCCTCTAATATCTTTCCACTCCTTAGTCTTGTAATTGCATGAACACTATCACAAGGGTCTTGAGGTGAACTATCTAATGAATTTTTGGGAAAGAAAACTCTTGAGATTCAATAGAGGATATATTTCTAGGATTAATGGAAGGTTGAGTTGGAAATTGACCTTTGTTGGAGCCCATTTCTTTCTTTACCTCTAGTAGTCTCCATGACTGTCGTGGGTGGGCGAACATGTTCCTCCATCCGGTCCATCCGATTTGTCACAAGGTTGAGCTGCTCACTCATTCCATGGACGCTTTTCGTTAACTGCTCCATCATCGCCTTCATCACCTGAAAATCAGTCACGTTGGATTCATTAGTTTGTCTAGGTGGCTGGTTATATGGAGGTGAATAGGGTTTAGGTGGGTAGGGTGGCCGGTGATCCTTGTAGTTCTCATTTCCACGTGCATTCCATGGCTTGTATGGGTGTACATAGTTCATGGCATTGACTTCTTCCCTCGCTGCGCATTCTCCGTCATGATGATCCCTGCTCAAACATAAAGAACAAGGAATTTCTTGCACCTTGGACACATTAGTATGAGTCACCAATTTTTCCATTAGGTTAGTTAGTTTTTCAATGTTAGTTTCTATTTTCCCTATCCTATGCTCATTCCTTTCTATCTTAATTTCCGTTTCTTTACCATGAACATCAATCACTCCACCTCTCTTGGGTTCTACATTCCTACCATTATGAGTTAGGCTTAAACGATGACTATCGGTTTCAGCTATTTTCTCCATGATCTCTTCAATTTCATCATCATATTTTTCCATGATCGATCCTCCACATGAATAATCTACTCTATTCCTAGAATTCTCATTTAATCCATTATAGAAGATATTCATCAAATGCCAAGTATTAAATCCATGATGAGGACATTTCCTAGCCGAAGATCTAAACCTCTCCCATGCATCACAAAATGATTCATAATCTCCTTGTTTAAATCCTTGTATCTCTTGTCTAACTTGGTTAGTTCTACCCGGAGTATAGAATTTCTTCATAAAACACTCCTCTATTTCATTCCAACTCTCAAATTTCTTGCATAAATTCCTATACCACTCTCTAGCTCTATCTCTCAAAGTTTCGGGAAAGATTCTCATCCTCAATACATCTTGTGAAACTCCCGGAATATGGTAAAGAGAGCATCTTCCTATCAATTCTTCTAAAAATGTATAAGGGTTCTCATGAGGAAGGCCATGATATGAAGGTAGGGCATTTAAGAAAGAAACATCTATTTTGAAGTTGACATTATCTCCTAAATTCGTCGTGATTTTAGTGAAGCCATCGCTTCCTATAGGAGTGTAATGTTCTTTGTATTTCTTTCTTTCTTCCCTCTGATTATCATTCCTATTCTCTTGGTTCTGATTTTGATCCATTTCCTCAAAGACTTCCTCAACTTGGCTATTACTCTCCTCAGAATTCGAAGATTTTCCTATTGAATTGAGATCAATCAACTTAGGTTTCCTTGATCTAGTTCCTTGCATATACTGAATTTAGATCTCCTACAGATTGTATCTCTTCTCTCCTATTTTCCCACTAAAATAATCTTATACTGAGATGGTAAGAAAATATTTGAAAAGAAAGAAAAGAGAAGTCACTAACCTCAATGTCACCTTGATTCCCCGGCAACGGCGCCAATTGATGAACTAAAACTTGGTTGATTATATCGTTGTTGTGTGTTCTAATTCATTCAATACATTTATAATTCCTCACTTAGAACAGTAGTAAGCAAGGGTCGATCCTCAGGGAATCTAGGTAATGAGGGTTGAGACGAAAGTAGAAGAAGGGGTGAATTCCTATAGTGGAGGATATTTAGGAGTTCGAAGGAGAATTAAATAGATGTAATGGATGTAATTGGTGAGATTATAGCTTTGTAGTACTAATTAGAGGAAAAGAGAGTAGAATTGGAAGGGTAGAGATCGATTGAAGGTGAGAAAAGAGAAGAAAAGGGGAGGTGAAAGAGGGGAAATCGTATGGAGATGGATGATATGGTTTGGTATGATTTATGAAACCAATGCAATAACCTACAATTAAAATAGAAGAAAAGGTCCTACATTATCCATGGAAAAGGCTTACAAGAGAATCCCTCCTCAGAATCTTCCCACAAACCCCGTGTTGATGCCAATCCTAGGCCGGGTGGTGCTTGATTCGCTACGACGACGATCTCCTCTTGATCTCCTTCTCCAGAACAAACTCAAGCATCCGATGATGCTTAGCTTGGGCCTAAGCTTCTCCCCCTTTCCTGCTGGTGACCTGGTGTCAAGAGAGAGCCAAAAGACAACCGAATTCGGAGTGGAGGAGAAGCTCTTTTAGGAGTTAGGGCTTCCTCTCGATCCGACGATTGAGATTGATTTTCGGGAATTTCAGGAATCAGATGGAGATCTCAACCGTACAGATAGAAGAGCACGATGAGACGAGTACGTCTTCAAAATTTCAGCCCAATCGGACGGTCGGATTAGGAGATATCAACATTTCTTCCCCGATTATTTACGGCGTTGATTTGGTGATCTCTTGCGTCAGCAGCCCTAATCAGTGAGCCTCTGTGATTGCGCCACGTCCTCACCACGCCGGCCGTCAGATCTTCGCCACGTCACCTGAAAGGTAAGTAATCTTAAAATAAATCATAAAAGAAGTAAGTGACGGAATCTGCGGCGATTAACTTTCGCCGCAGATTCCCCATTTAGCGCGAATAAGAGAGCGCCACGTCGCTCTCTTATTCTCGCTTCGTGGTCAACGATAACGGCGCGCTGCAGGTAAGCAAAGTTTTCTAATATTTTAATCGTTAAAACGAAAACGACAAAACAAGAAAATAAACTAAACGACAAAACGGCGGAATTAAATAAACAAAACGACGAAACTAAAACAACAACACGACAAAACTAAAACAACTAAACGACAAGACGGAGGATTATTAAAACGCCGAAAGAAAACACGTAACAGAAAACGACAAAACGAGAATTAAAACGACGAGAAACGCGAAACCGAAAAAGACAAAACAGAATCGCCAACGAAATATAATATAATTTAATATAACTTCGATTCTGCAAAACGACAAAAACGAGAATATGAAGCGAACGATCTACAGCGAATAAGACCGCGACACGTTAGGATTCTCATTTCTACTCTCGGTCAACTCTTGCGGCGAGGATTCCACGTCATCTGCACGGTGAGTAAACGACAAAAGAACTAAATAGTAAAATAATATTAAAGTAATATTAAAACTAATTAACCGTTGCTTCCAGATCGCGACACGTGTCGCGATCTGGTGGTGCCTATCTGGCTTACCTTTCAAAACCAAAATTTGTGGATATGCCCCTGACTACAATAATTATGCAAGAATCATTAGATTAATTGGAAATAAGCCATGAAAATTCATTTAAATCACTTATAAATCCAAACAAAAAATATATTTTGCTTTAAAAATTCATTTCATTGCTCATTTATAATCTAAGAGAGATATTCAAATATTATAAAATTCAGGAAATACCATGAAATCATAATAAAGCCAAATTAAGCAATTTTAATTATAATAACACATAAATATATTCATTTTAAGCCCAATGTATATGAAAGATTTATAATTAAAGGTGGTAAATTTATGTGTTATCAAACACCTTGGCTTAAATCATCAAATTGACTGGCCAAATGATATCCAAATCAAGCAATTCACATATGAATAGAAATTAACAAAAGTGGATTCGAAAAAGACCAAAACTAAAAAAATTTCACATCGTATTTTAAGAGTAATTTCCCCCGCAATTCAATGCCCAAATTCGGATTGGAAATGAACAATCGGTCGTAAAATGTTAAATTGAAGCGTCAAATAGTGATGAAATTTTATGAATTAGGTATCCATAGAAAGCTGATGAAACAAGAAATACAATGAAACCAAAATTAAATGATTTGGATTTAAGATCATGGAGAAATCTATATTTCAAAATCAGAAAAATTCCGCACCCAAATTTGGGCAAAACGAAGAACAACTCGATTTCTAGAATGAAATTACCGATCTAAATCTAATCTAAACTATATAAATCACAAGGGAAATAATCTAATCACACTACTTACCTGATTGACATGAAGACTGAGCCTCAAAGTGTCTTAATTATGGATAATTTCTCCGCAACCTTCTTCAATGTACGTTCGGCGTTCAAGGGGAGATTTTGATAGATTTCTTGCAATAATTCGTAATTAACTTGCTTCAATCGATGCAAAATTGAGTCTAGAAAGCAAGAGAATCACGAAGAATGTAAGTCATCCTTCAAAATTGCTTAATTTCTTCTGATTCGGACAAAAGTTAGGTTTACAAAGGAAGAACTTGGGTTTTTATAGGAAATTTCATCGCGAAAATCACAAACCGTTCGATTCGCTGAAGGATGATTCAAGGCCTAAGATTGGGCGATTTATGTGGGCCACAATCCCAAAATTTTCTCCCCACAATTTTCCCCTTTTTTTAAACGAATTAAATCCAGAAAATCTGGAAAATGCCGAAAAAATTAAAATAAAATCCAGAATATTCCATAAGATTCAGAAATTCATATCTTTCTTTATATAACTCCTTTTTGACTCAAATTTTCTTCATTGGATCAAAAATTTCTTTATCTTTAATATTATGCCACCTAAAAATATAAATTTGAACAAGAAAAATAGGGTGAATTCAAAATAATCTTAAATAATCCCTTAAAAATTCTACTTTATATCTTCCCATCATTGTCTTCTTAAAATTAATTCTTTTAATTATCAAATAAAGTCAAAATAACTCAAGTAAAGTGGTAAATTTCCAATTATTTAACCTTTCAAAGATCAAACATCAATAAAACACATAATTAACCCTAAATAATGCAAAAATATGGACTTTAGTAAAAATGGCATACCAATGGAGAAAATTTGTAAAATTATGATAACATAAATCATAATTACATAAAATAAACATGAATATTAGTTACATAAGATAAGAATTTAAGTTATATATGCATGTTATCAGTCCACGTGCGTAAGCTCAGAGCAGGGCGAGACGAGGTCCTCAAGCGGTGTAGTGTAACTCGGCATCATTCGTCTTCGCCTGTTGTGGGGGCTACACGTACGTGGGTGTCGGCTCCTCTGGCGCCATGGTGTTGTGCGTTGGTGGCGATGGGGGTCGTGCGCCACCATGGATACTTAAGCTCAGTTGAATACATATTTTAGACTCCTTTATTGAAAAGATAATCAACACTGTCAAACCCTATTTGGTCACTCAAGTTAGTATTAATAAATGGACAAAACTATAGAGAACACTTTCTCTAATGGTTTTAAGATCTTGCCAAAGGATTAAATCACATCTCATTCATTGAGTCAATCTGTTCTTATACCATGGGGACACAATACCATCTTAACCACATAATCACCTCCAAGAACTTCATGCCGTACCTAATGAATGATGTTTTAGGGATGTCATGACTACGAGCATGTAAGTCACAAAAAAAATATAGTCATCCATTGATAACATGCATATTAAGCTTAAATTCTTATCTTGTTTAACTAATATTCATACTTATTGTATGTAATTATGATGCATGTTATCAAAGTTTTCTGAATTTTCTCCATTGGTATGCCATTTTAATAAAGTTCATATTTTTGTATTATTTAGGGTTAATTATGTGTTTTATTGATGTTTGATCTTTTGCAAGGTTAAATAATTGGAAATTAACCACTTTCCTTGATTTATTTTGACCTTAGTAGATGATTAAAATAATATATTTTAAGAAAAGAATTAGGGATGAAGCAAAAATAGAATTCTAAAGCGCTTTTTTAAGATTATTTTGAATTCACTCTATTTTCTTTCTTGAATTTATATTTTAGGTGGCATGATATTAAAGATGAAGAAATTTGTGATCCAATGGAGAAAATTTGAGTAAAAAAGAAGTTATATAAATGAAGATATTAATTTTTGACATTTATAGAATTTTTTGGATTTTATTTTGATTTTTCAAGTATTTTTCAGATTTATTTCCTCATTAAAAAATCGCAAAAAGGGTTTATTTATTCGTGCGGGACACGCGAAGCTGAAGTGGTGCGGCATGCACACGTGGCTTAGCCACGCAAGGCCACGTGGACACGTGGATGCATACGTGACGCGTGGAATCAGATGGGCTGGCGTTTGATGGGCCCACGGGTATAGTGGGCCTAGGGAAGATAGGGGGCGTACTAGGCCCATATGGGCGACGCAACCCTTAAGACCAACCCTATTTATACACGCGTCATTTGCGCTCCTTTTTCTCCATGTGGGACTAAGCTCTTCTTTGTTTTCGCAAGTGACGTGGCAGCGGGGGGTGCTTCGGATAAATTAATCAAATCACGTGACAATTTTGCAACCATTGATTTCATTAATGAAATCAAATGGTTGCGATTTAATCGCGCACTTGGATAATTGTACATGGACACGTGGCTTAATAAGGACAATCTGATGAAGATCGGACGACGGAAATCAAGAAGAGTGGAATCTGCGTCGTGGGATCATGGCCCACTGATTTTGCGTGATCGTAGCATTCCAAAGCCTCATCATTGAACCAAACGGACCGTAATTTTCATGATAAAATCTCTGTAAATTGATGTTCTCTGTCTTTATAACTTAACTTTTGATTGAAGAGTGAAGAAATCAAACATTTTTGGAGCAAAATATTAAGTTCTTCATGATCCCCCTACGTTCTAGACTCCATTGCGATCATAATGAGGCAGGATTGATCAGGAATCGTTGGGAGAATCGATTGGAATCACCCCTTGAATGCCAAACGCACGTCGAAGAAGAAACATGATAAATACTCTTCAATCAATGTAATTTGAAGCCCAATCTTCGCGTCAATCAGGTTAGTAGTGTGTTTCCTTTCTAATTCTTGCAATTTATGTAGTTAAGATTAGATTTGGATAGGTAATTAGAGTTTAGAAATGGAATTTTAATCTTTTCGCCCAAATTTGAGTGTAGATTTCTACTGAATTTTGAAAAAGGATTTCTCCTTGATCTTAAGTCCAAATGATTCGATTTTGGTTTCATTGGATTCCTTCTTTCACCAGCTTTCCGTAGATATCTGATTCTTAAAACTTCATCAACATTTGGCCCTTGAGTTTAATGTTTGACCAATGACTATTTATTTTTAATCCAAATTTTGGCGTTAATTTGCAGGGGCAATTAGTCATAAAGTAAAAGGTGAAATTTGACATTTTTGGTCTCTCTAGAATTGCCTAATCATAATGATGTAGGATATTTTAGAATGCTATGCTAGGTATGATGACAATGATATGATTAAGAAAATAATCCTACAAATGAATGAAGGATCTATGAAATGATATCAGGGGAAGAAATATATAAATCAGATGATAAGGTTGAGATAACTAGAATTTTGTGATGGTAAATGAATATAAGGTGATTAGAATATGGAGATAAGATAGATAATAGAGGATTTAGGGTAGAGAATATAGGATAGAGGAATAGAAATGGAATATGTGTAAGGCTTGATAAAGTAGTGAATGTATATATAATATTTTAGTGAATAGGGATGATAGAAGGGATGATAAAAGAGAGAATAAGGAGAAGGACGAGGTGAGGATAATATATTATATAATATAAGCTTGCAGATGATGGAAAGAAAGAGAGAAGAGCGACAGAGAAAGAGTGAAGGGTTTAGATAGAAAAACACATCTAACGATGGACTTATAGATCAATAATTGGAACTATTTTCATAGTTTGAGGATGAGGATGTTACCTGAAGAAAACGAGAAAGATGTTGTTGGATTACTCCCACTGACATCGGATAGCCTTGAGATGCTTCAGACGTGAAGTGGATAAAAAACGACAGAAGAGGGGGAGAATAGGTTTATTTGGAACCCTTGTGTTCATGTTTTGAGAATATTCTCCATCATTCCCCCGGGGTTGGGGGAGTTCATCTCCGAGGAAGTGTCTTTCATATATAAGAACAAGTCAGAATGCAAACGAGGGGCATAATGTAATGGATCATGAGAAGTAATCCAAGAAGCATCACTTATTGTATTGTCTTTCCATTGTACCATAGATTTGTAATCATCCTCTTTAGGATCAGTGATAATTGTTCGATGATCAATGATCTTATCTATAAGTCCAACATTAGACACAAGAGTAGGAGAAAGGAAAGAATTTGGAAGGAATTCACTTTCAAGAGGATGGGGAGATGAAAATTTTTCAATAGGTGTTTCATTATGCTCATGAAATTCTACTAAATCTGAAATAGTAAATGAAGTAGATATCCCCCAATAATTAAGAATATCCATAATATATGTATTATAATTAGTTCTTAAGAGAAGTTTAAAAGGAATATAGTTTTTGAGTTGAAATTTAAAAGAGATTTTAAGAAGTTTATGAGGGTGAATTTTAGTATCTACTAAATCACTTTGTTTAAGAATTTTGTATCTTCTAGGAAAAGCAATAAAGGTTTATATCGTTCATATGATGATGCAAATTGTTTTAAAATAATGTCATGAATGATATGAACATGCTCAATGGATATTGCCTTATCTAATCCATAAATTTCATCTTCTAATTCAAATTTCTTACTATCATTAGTAGGAAGAGGGTTGGAATCATCCATAACTAGGGCCAATTTGGGGCAATTAGTTTTGATATGCCCTATTTGTCAGCAATTAAAACACCTAATGATACTATTGGATCTAGGAGTAGGGTTTGTGAGTTGAGTGGTCTTTGGAAGGCTCCTAGTCATATCCATATTGAAGTATTCTTTTGGATCATCTACTTCCTTAATCATAGGGGTGTCTATTCTAACTTCATTATGTTGATAATCAATCCTATTCTTTGGATAATGATCATTAGAAGGCACAACATTAGAGAAATCAAGATGATCATTAATAGGCTCTTTTGGAATCTTTATTTGAGGAGAGTTATCTTCCCAAAAATCTGATTCATCCGGAGACTCTAGGTTGTTAAGACGATTGTCTAGCTGTTCACATTTAACATTAAGGGATTGTATATCCTCTAAAAGAGTTCTAACCCAAGAAGGCATGGGTTCCTCTAGAGATTCTAGAATCTCATCTTCATTGTCATGCTGATCAAGTTTACTATTAAGGGCTTGCACCTCTTCTAAAATTTCTCTAGCCCAAGAAGGCATGGGTTCTTCTTGGGTGGGATCATCAAGGATATACCGGGTATTGTTAAGAACATACATATCAGCACTAGTGTTAGAAGCAATGGCTTTTGACATAGTACTCATGTTGATTAGTATAACTTATGGATAATATTAATTCCCATTTTAAATGATATCAATTCAAACTGGGCTCTGATACCAAATATGATGTAGGATATTTTAGAATGCTATGCTAGGTATGATGATAATGATATGATTAAGAAAATAATCCTACAAATGAATGAAGGATCTATGAAATGATATCAGGGGAAGAAATACATAAATCAGATGATGAGGTTGAGATAACTAGAATGTTGTGATGGTAAATGAATATAAGGTGATTAGATGATGGAGAATTATTTCAAAAACATGAACACAAGGGTTTTAAGTGAACCTATCCTCCTCCTCCTTAGCTACCCACTTGAGAATCTCGACGATATATGAAGCTATCTCCTCAACCTCTTCAAGACCAAGACTTTATGAAGATAAACAGCAAGAGAAAAGCTGTTGTTAAGGAAGGTGGTCACGAAGGAGTCAACATGAAGACAATCACAATGATCACATTCCTAACTACCTGAAACTTCCACGACCATCCAAAGGTCAACTTCCACGACCATCCAAAGGTCAAGGAGTTACACATCGTCTCCCGCGAGCATCAAAAGAGCAGTAAAACAGGTGAAGCCAAGTAGAAAGAGCCGAAGGGGAACTTCAAACAAGAGGACTACGTCCTACGAAATCCTCACCTCTACAGCTAATAAAATACAGATAGTTTGTGACACGATAGTGAGAATAACTCTATCAAGAACCATCGCGACTGACGGAGAAGAAGAAAAGACAACCGCAAGGATAAGTCCCTGACTGAAAAAAGAAATAAAAAAATAAAAAAATAGAAGCACCAACCGTCTCCATCCTCTTCCTACCTACCTCAGTGACCTGCGAAAGGAATAGCGGCCGCGCCAACTTCTTTTGGCTCCTCCCCACCAAGACAGAGATCTCTTTCTTCATTAGAACAACGCAACGGCCAAGCCTTCTTCCCTCCGAAATGAAGGACGATCGACGATGACTCACCCATTTCCTGCAACCGAACTCATTTACCGATGAATCTGCAGGAGGAGAAAACAAAGCACGAGTCTCTAGATTCTCTGCGGAAAGAGAATTCCGCGAAAAGCTACACTTCTGCCAAATCACCAACCAAACAAGAAAGGGGTTATTTACGTCGTTACCCCGAGTCACTGACAGCGCCAGCTATCCACGACACCGTCAAAGTCAGCACATATCAAGCGAGGTCCGGCTTTTCGTCAACCACCACCAGGAGAACCAAGGAAGTCAATCTCGATGAGATATTATCATACATATGCGGACTATCACCACGTAGCCACGAGAATCCAACAAATCCGACAATGGGTTTTCCACGGGAGCTAGTTTCCTCATCAGTCCTCCGAGTGAACATTATCGATGCCAACCACTCCTTATCCTCTCGACACCCTACCTTGGAGACCCGTGATAAGAATATGAATAGTAGCTATAACCACCCATTTATTGCTGATATTTAACTTCATTAAGCTCTGAATTCACCAGCTCCTCTACTATTTCATCACTTGACATTGTAGATTATTAGTTCATCAAAAATAGTTTATTCTATATACCTTTTGCTTTTATGATTTTCAGGAACTACAAAAGAAGAAGAATAGCTAGAGACTCCGAAATAGAAGGCTTAAAAGGCTTAATGGGCTGTCCAAAGTAAGGAGATCGGAGCCCAGTCAAAGGAAATGGGAGCCCAGCTGAAGAGGAGAATAAAAGAGGAAAAAGCCCTCTCTCGGGAGCTCTCCTTCTTCTTCCTTCTTTTTCTGTTGTTCTTTCTCTCTCCTAGGTTTAGAATTTCTTCAGCATCCTCCTTAGAATCGTAGTTCAAGATTTAGATTTGTTGTTTTGGAAAAATGGTAGGTTGTTATTGTTGTTTCCTTTTCTATCTCTCGTAATTTTCTCTTCCTCCCCCGCTCAACCTCTCTCGCGTTCTCGCCTTTTTCTTTTTTTTTTTTGATTCGTCGTTCTCGTATGCTCTCTCCCTCCCCCGAATTTTTTTTCTGTCTTTCCATCTTTCTAGCTCTCCCGAATTTCCCAAAATTTCCCCTTCTTTCTTTTGTTCTTCCTATCTCCCTCTCAATCCCGCTTTCTCGTTCTTATATTCTTCCGCGAAGTCTCTTTCCCGCACATCATCTTCTCCACCATCCCGTGAACTCTTCTCTTTCACCCTTCAAATTTCTTGCTCTTCTTCATTTTCTTCTCTCCTCTCCCTCTCTCTCTTCCGTTTATTCGTTAATCTCTCTCCCATTCTCCGCTAGTCTCAACCATTATCCCTTCATTTCCAAATTCTCTGCATTGTCCTGTCCGTTCTCTCATCTCCGTACCGGTTTTCCGCTGAACAACTTTCTCATAATCACCCTTCATTCTTCTCTCTCCTCACGCCCTCCTTTCTTCGATTTCCAGTATTCTCCTCTTCCGTTTCAGTTTTCGTAAACGCTCTTCCCCGATTTTTTTCTTCTTCTCCCTTCATTCTACTCCATCACCTCTTTCATTCTTGCCTCCCCGCGTAATCCCGTGCTCTCTATCTCTCTCTAACTTTGTTCCCCGATCGCTATCTCTCCTGCTTTCTATAACTTCTTGAATCTCCATCCCACCTCTCTCTTTATTTCGCCTCTCTCTCTCTTCGGTATTTCTGAATCTCGGTCCTCTCTTTCTCTGACATCGTATCATACTTTCTTCATTTTCAGTATTCTCTTCCTGTCGGCTTGTATTCTTCCCCTCTCAATCACTCTTTTCACGGAATTTTTCCCGTCTCCCCTCGTTTACGCTTTCCCTCTTCCTTCCATTTCTATTTTCGTAACTTTCTTCTCCGCCCCATTTTCTCTCTCTCACCTTCTCTCGTTTATCCCGTTTCGATCCTCGTCTTCATTTTCTTTTCCTCTGAAATCGCCGCTCGTTATTTCGTTTCCTTTAATTTATCTCGAAATGTCGTCTTCTTCCGCCTGAATCGCCATCTATCTTCTTTGATTCCTCTCTCTTTCTCTATCTATCTCTCTCACTCTCTCTCTCTCTCTCTCTCTCTCTCTCTCGCGTCTGTTGACCATTCATATTCCTTTTCTTCCCTTGTGCTTCTATTTTTAAATTCTTTTTCTCGTTCAGTTTTGATCTCGCTCTTTCTTATATTCTCTCTCTTCTTTTTTTTCTCATTCTCTTTCTTCCGAGTTATCTGATAGTCTCCTTCCCTCTCTCCGAAGATTTCTCTCACTCTCTCTAAATCTCTCCCTCAAAACTTTTTTTTCTTTTTATTTCTTTCCGGATCTCCATCTTTCTTCCTAAAAGCTTTTCCTCCCTTTCTCTCTCCCCTTTACTCACACTCTTTCCTTCTCTCATTACACTCCTTCTTCCCCATTTTTCATCTAATTTATCTTTCCTTCCTTACATGTCATCTTCCCTAAAGTTTATCTTAGTTTTATATCTCGCTATTTTGCACACTCTCTAGTTGTCCTTTCCATTGACATCTGATGGAGGACCATGCACACGATCAGGCGACAGCACGTGCCGAGCCGGATGGCGCGCGAGTACTACCGCGCCGGAGCACCCGAGCCGATGCCCGAGACCCCGGCTTCAAGTACACCGCGTGATGCGCCCTCCCGACGGGTTTTTCCCCATTTCTTGCTTTATTTGTTTCATGAGAACTATTTGTGTGTGTGTGGGAGGGTTTTCCCCCGTGTTTGGGCCCTCCCTAGTACTTATGGGCCGGTCCTAGGCCCTTTAGAGGGGTTTAGCCCATTCTTTTGGGCCAAACCCCCTTGAATTACGGGACTGCCCTTAGGGCAACCCCCTCTCTTTCTCTCTCCTATATAAGGGAGGGAGGAATGAGTATCGCGTAGACGTTTTTGAGATGAAGAAGAATGAATATTCATGTTGATGTGACCTCCCCATGAGAGCATGAGAGAGGCTATGGAATTCCCGCGTTAGGACTTTCCGTGGAAGGAGGAGAGGGGAGAGGAGATACTCCCAGGTCGCCGCCGATCTGCCGCGCCATCGCCGCCCTCCTGCAGTTCCGCCGCCGCCGGTCTGCCGCGCCATCGCCGCCCGTCTGCAGCTTCCGCCGCCGACCCGCTGCCGCGCTATCGCCGCCTCTCCTGCAGCTTCCGCCACCGCCGATCTGCCGCGCTATCGCCGCTGCCCCTGCAGCTCCGCCGCCGCTCGCTCGCCGCCGCGCCGCGCCCGACGACCGCTGCCAATCCCCGGGTTAGAGTTCGCTGGCCCTCCCACCGTCGCGCTACCCTCCAGCGCTGCCCGCTGCTCGACCGCCGATTCCTGACCCGTCACTCTTGGACGCTGCTGCCAGGCCCGCCGCCGCCGACTCCAGGTCGCGGCAGATCCACCAGGGAGACGTTCCCCGGGTCGCTGCCGTTCGCCCAGCGCCTGTCGCCGCCGCTTTCCGCCCAGCGCGCGACGACCGCTGCTCCGCGTCAAGCCCGCCTCAGTCCCGCCGCCGGTCCTGTTCGGATCTACGCCGAACCCCCACGGCCTCGCCACCCTCCAGCGCTGCCTCTGATTGGCCGCCTTCCCAACGCCGTCGCTCGTGAACCCCGCTTCCAGGTCCGCCGTCTCCATCTCGCCGGAAGAACCGCCGCGGATCGGGCCGCTACGGGCTGAGCCCCGACGATCGATCATCGCTGCCGCCTCTGCTCCTTCGTGCCTCCGGAAACCGATCGATCGACCGCCGCCCTATCGACCGCCGCCCTGGAGTAACTCGGTTCAGTTTCAGGTTCGCCGGACGTCAACGAACCGTTATCGCCCGGGTCGTGACGTGGCTCGCCGCCGCCAGCTTGTTCATTCGCGAGCATCGCGTTCTCACCGCCGCTTGACAGGATCCTCTTCGCTCCTAGATAGTATTGTGATACCATCGTGTGTTTTTCCCTCATGGCGGACCGTTTTGCCCTCTTGCAGGTCGGTGCTGCCCGCGTGCGAGGGTGCTTCGGGTCACTGCGATCTGCGGATCACGACGCCGCCCTCGATCGAGTATCATCACCTTCCCCAGTGCTGAAGGCGCTCGCTCCACCGCCGGGGACTAGTGTTATAGGTACCCTATCGTTTGCCCGGGTTGGGTCGGGTTCGTTTTTGGTTTCGTTCGAGTTTTCACAGTCGTCGTACGGGTGCGGATCTCCCCGGTCGTGGACTTCCGCCGTAGTCGTTAGTAGTCGAACTAACGGAACGTGGGAAGGTCGACCCATCAGGCATCGCTTGGATAGCTTCCCGGACGTCACCCTAGGTCAGTTGCCGCTCCCTGCGCTTCTCGTTATTTCGAAAATTCGCATCATTACATTTTCGT
This sequence comes from Lemna minuta, assembly GCA_024174645.1. NCBI lineage: Eukaryota > Viridiplantae > Streptophyta > Magnoliopsida > Alismatales > Araceae > Lemna > Lemna minuta. Next base: position 5,056,532 of record CM044108.1, read on the forward strand.
GCATCTTAGTCGTTAGTTAGCCCAGTTCCTTGTGTTGTAACACGAGCCGTCGATCCCGGCATCTGTCGTGTTACATCATATTGGTATCAGAGCCGAGTCGTGCTGACCTCCTGCTTAGCACCTCGGTTGACCTATTTCCATCGCACTCTGCATTTCTAGCATCTTTCGAAATTCATAGCATACATATATTTGCATTGTTCATTTACCCTTGCACTAGGACTCCACCCGATTACGTAGTATCTGGCCAGGATGGTTCGCACGCGCGGCCAGTCGCGTGTCGCCGCAGAGGATGAGCAGCAGGACCGGGGTCGCGATGTCGATTCCCCTGCCGTGGAATCTCCCCCTGGAGATAGCCACGTCTGGGATCCCTCACGATTCCGATGGGGCAGACGAGTACGGATCCCCTACCAGACCGTAGAGGACCCTTTCTGGGGTTTAGACACGGCTCCACTAGAGCCGTCCCTAGGTGACATCTCCCCTAGGGCTTATAGAGATAGATCGGTAGACCCAGCTCCGCTGGACATACCGGAGCCTCAGCATCTGGCGAGTCGGAAGGCTCCAGCAAGAGACCCTACACCACCGCTCGGTCGCGCCATACATTCCACCCCAGCGACGCCGCCGACTCACTGCAGCCGATCGCGCCCTCAGCAGCATGCCGACAAGAAGACAGCAGAAGCAGCTCGCAACAGCTCGAACTCGGTCAGTGGCCGACGTACTCGCAGCAGAGCAGCCGTGGTACCCGCAGCAGCTGCCTTACCCGCAGCCGCCGCCATGGTACCAGCAGCAGCCGGCGTACCCACAGCAGCAGCCGTGGTTCCCGCCGCCGCCGCCTTACCCGCAGCCACCGCAGTACCCGCCGTGGCAGCAGGCCCCGCCGCAGCAGCCGCCGGTGCCCCATCCACAACGCGCTCCTCAGCAGCAGCAGCTGCGACAGCAGTATCAGCACCCGCAGCCGCGACCACAGCGGGCACACTGGGGGCAGGCCCGACGTGGACCCGCCCCTCAGCGAGGCCGAGGCCGGAACCGCCGATCCCAGGATGCTCGGCTTCCCCAGTACGACGACTACCTCGGTCCACCGGTTGGTTACTATGGCCCCCAGGACGAGTACCAGTACGGGCCACAGGATTACGACTATGGGCCACAGGATGCCCTGGGCGGGGATGATTACTATCATCCACCCGATGATCAGTTCGTCGAGGAGTACGCGGGAGGCGCCCAGCACCCTCGGCGCCACGACGATCGATTCCGAGATCACGGACCATATAGGTCCCCACCCCGACGCCGCGACGACGATTCAGTGGGTGACGCTAGCCGCCGGAAGGAGGACCTCCGCCGCCTGATCCAGAAGAACACTCGCATGGACACACCGGTTTTCGACGGAAGTCGGGAACCTCGTGATTTTGAGGATTGGGAGCGATCACTAGAGAGTTATTTTCGTTTCTTTGAGATTACAGAGGATGACGTGCGTACGGCCTTCGCGGAGACTCGTCTGGGCAAGGAGGCCCAGATCTTTTGGGTAAACGAGGTCACCGCCGCCCGAGCACGACGAGACCCACCCCTCACGTGGGCCGACATGACGAGCAGACTGCGGAACAAGTATGTTCCGACTCACCACCAGACTCACCTATTGTTGCACTGGCTTGACCTCAAGCAGGGGCGACGGAAGGTACGCGAGTATATCACCGAGTTTGAGGAGTGCCGCATGCGGTGCCGGACGGTGGAGAGCCCCGAGCAGCAGATCGTCTATTTTGTCCGAGGGCTGAAGCCCGAGTTAGGAGCGAAGGTCTTGGAGTTGAACCCGATGACGGTCGACCAGGCCTATCGTATTGTAGAGGATAACGAGTACATCCTTGAGAAGGCGTCCACCATGACTATATCTTCGACCGCGAGGACTACGACCACGACAGCGAGCGCCGCTAGGTCGAGCTCGACTTCCGCCGGGTGGCCCCGGAACCCCACCCCGGCCTTGAGGGGCGCAAACACTGCCCCACCAGCACCGGCGACGACCACACCGACCCCGACGACTTCAGCATCGACCATGGCTTCGACGGCGAGAGCCCCACCTAGGGCCCCGGCCAACATGAAGTGCTTCAAGTGTCAGGGATTTGGTCATCGAGCCTCCGAGTGTGTTTCTCTTTTCTACGTAGATGTTATGGGGAACCAGATCGATTCCCCTGCACCGGATTCGGAGGTGGATGTGTACCAGGGTGATTGTCCCGACGACGAGGATAAGGACAGTCAGGCCTTCACAGGCATCATTGTGATCTCGCCCGCCACCCCACCACCGAGCGCCACGGCGCCTGATGTAGGATAATTTTCAGAATGTTTATATGTGAGAATATTATGAAGTGATTGTGATGAAGTGGTGAAAGATGAATGAAGTATGATATGGATGATCACTGAATTTTAAAATGAAATGATCCTACAATGTTATGGGAGGATCTATGAGATGATATCAATGATGAATGGATGGATAATTCACTGAAAGTTATGTGGGAATATTTTCAGAAAACAAGAAGATGATAATGACGAAGATGAAGAGGATAATGATAAGGTAATGAAGAGAGCGAATAAGAAAAGTTTGTTGGATGTGATTAAGGAGAAGAGCGTGGAGATAAGTGGAGATAATTGAGCATATGAATGGGTATATTCTGAGATTATTTAATATGACAATTATAGAGTTTGAGAATAGATAGAATGAATCAGATTGAATGGGAATAGAAGGGTGAATAACGTTGGACTTAGGATACTAAATCTGAACTATTATCCACGGTTTTTTAAGAGATAGAGGATGATACCTTGTGGACGAGAAGTGGATGCCTTGAGATTACTCCACGACCAATTGATATCCTCTGAAGTGCTTCTGATTTTGAGATGAATGAAAGTGGACAGAAAGGAGGGAGAAGAGATAGGAGGATAGAACTCGGAAATGAGTATGGAATAGGAGGAATGGATGAACACGAGAAGAACACGATGAACACTTGGATAACTTCGAACCAAAGGAGCCAAATTTTCATAATACAACATGTCTTTTCGTGAACAATTGTCCCTTTTATAAGGGTAAGAAGGATAGAGGAGTTTAGACCGAAAAGTTGCTTCAAGAGGAAGAGAGAGAGGGCAGTTATGGCAGTTACAAAGAGGCATTTCGGGATTGCCTCTTGTTTCTCCACGGTTTCCACATCAGCAAGCAGAGATGATGTGGCTTCATTGTGAGCCTCTTGATGTCTTGAGGTAGTTATGATCGTGGGAGAGAGGAGTCTCATTGCTTGATGTAAATAACGCCAAATTTCAGCATTTTAATACACCGCATCTCATCATGGTGATTTCGTTCATGTTCTTCATAATAGGCTTCATAGACCTTCTTGGCTTGTATGACGGCAAGATAATTCTTATCTTATCTTTTCAAACCCATAGAGCTTTGATGTAATGGGCTTCATTTTTCACTTGTGGGAGTTGCGAACTTGCCATGCTTCAATTGTGAGGCGTCTTGCTTGCTGTTATGATGATCTTAGAGCTTGGAAGTGATGGAGAGGATGGTCTTCTCATCTGATTTTCTTGGATTTCAGGTTCTCCACGCTGATTAGTAATATATAAATGCATGGTTTACTCATGCAATGACTTTAGTCTTCAAGTAGAATCCAAAGATGTTCACGTCCATAAGTTAACACATATAGATCTCTCCTAAAATTTCTATCTATAGGTAAGTTTTCAAAGAAGAAGGGATATTTCACAAAAGTGTTCCTATTGATGTTTCTTGAGATCATTATTCACAACTATACAAGGTACCTATGATATGGTGGCTGTGGTTTAGACAATAGGGAACCTATATCAAAGGTAAGAAGGTGGTTGACTTGGTCTTCAAAGAGTTCTAGGTATCTAAGGATAAAAGTTTATTTCTTTTGACCAAGCCAATCTTTAGATCAATTTGTAAATGGGAGAGGAGGGGAGGTGATCCCCATTGGGTCTACACTCTCTTTTAGAGATTTAGAGAGGTCTTTGTCACTCACTTCATGGATAGTGAGTTTCTCGAATTTCTTACTAAGGAAGAGGATGGCATGCTGCTGCAATTGAGGATGGGTTCTCTTCCTTAAATTGTACCTTGGTTCTGAAGTAGGCCTCATGTTCATTTGTTGATGTGAATCTTCATCAGCGCCCCACTTGCCGCTGGTCAACATTAGGGTTCGACCAGATCTCACGGCACCGTCTTTACCCTCCCCTGCGGATACTTGTTCGCTGACGGATGCACCGGCCACGACGGACAGCGCGGGAACACCCGACGCCCCGCCAGTCCCTCCGGCTACACAGTCAGGTACCCCAGCGACACATACCGTGGTATCTACCCCACCCGCTACATCTACTTTACCGACGGATGTCGCGACGCCGACTGCTGCAGAGCTTGTGCAGCGTACCTCGGTTTTCTACATTTACTTGAGGATTGGAGACCGTTCCTGCAAGCTCATCGTGGATAGCGGGAGCTGCATCAACGTCGTCTCCGCAGATTCAGTGGCCAAGCTAGGCCTCACTTTAGTTCCCCATCCTGCACCGTACTTTGTGTCTTGGATCGACGCCTCTACCCTTCCGGTGACGCACCAGTGTGCCATCCCGATGAAGGTGAGTACCTATGAGGATACCGTCATCTGTGATGTACTGCCCATGAGGATCGGCAACATCATTTTAGGTCGGCCCTGGTTATTCGATCATAACGTCAGGCTAGAAGGCCGGGCGAATACTGTTTCATTCATGTTTAGAGAACGACAGCTCCTGTGGTACCCCTCGGTCCGGGCGTCGACCCGAGTTGCCCCAGCCGCCCCGCCGACGGAGGTCGTTCCTGCCGGGTCGTCTGGATCGAGGAAACCGAAGAAGCCAACCCCAGCGCCAAAGTATCCAATCGTGACGAACGGGTGCATTTTCATACGTGAGTTGGAGGCCAGCCTAGAGGACACACCTATCTGCTTCGCCCTCACGTTCGACATCCCCTCGGGGGACCCGTTACCACCATCGGATGCGCCAGAGTTGGCCGAGCTGATGACGGAGTTTAGTGATGTTTTTCCCGAGGAGCTGCCCGATGAGCTCCCACCCATGCGTAGCATCCAGCACGCGATAGATCTTATTCCGGGGGCCTCGCTTCCGAACTTGCCTCATTACCGGATGGACCCGGTAAAGTATGAGGAGCTACACAGACAGGTCACGGAGCTCCTGACGAAGGGGCTCATCCGGGAGAGCATGAGCCCGTGCGCCGTCCCCGCATTGCTCGCCCCGAAGAAGGATGGCACGTGGCGTATGTGCTGTGATTCGAGGGCCATCAACAGGATTACCGTGAAGTACCGCTTCCCGATTCCCCGAGTGCAGGACTTGTTTGACCAGATGGCTGGAGCGACTATCTTCTCGAAGATAGACCTCCGGAGCGGATATCATCAGGTTCGTATTCGACCAGGAGACGAGTGGAAGACAGCCTTCAAGATCAAGGATGGCCTGTTCGAGTGGAACGTGATGCCATTTGGGCTGTCGAACGCCCCGAGCACGTTCCAGCGGTTGATGAACGAGGTCTTACGCCCGTTCATAGGTAGATTCGTAGTCGTTTACTTCGACGATATCTTAGTGTATAGCAGGTCTCGGACGGATCACCTTCAGCACCTTCGAGATGTTTGCGCCGCACTGCTCCGGGAGAAGCTTTACGCTCACCCGAAGAAGTGCAGCTTCTTCACAGCGGAGGTTAGCTTCTTAGGGTTCATCTTGTCGGCTCGCGGAGTGGCCGCTGATCCGGCTAAGGTGTCGGCTATTACGACCTGGCCTCCTTTGAGGGACGTTCATGACGTCCGGAGCTTCATTGGGTTAGCGACGTTCTACCGTCGATTTGTGCCCAACTTCAGCGGGGTAGCCGCGCCCATTACTGATCTGATTCGGCTCGAGAAGTTTGAGTGGACAAAGGCGGCAGAGAGGGCTTTCGAGGAGCTGAAGCGGCTCATGACCGAGGCCCCCGTCTTATGACTACCGGACTTCGAGAGGGTATTTGAGGTTGCGTGCGATGCCTCTGGAGTAGGCATAGGGGGAGTCCTTAGCCAGGAAGGACACCCGGTAGAGTATTTTAGTGAGAAGCTGGATGATACGAAGCGCAGGTATGATAACTACGATCGTGAGTTTTATGCCCTCGTCCAGTCTTTGAGGCACTGGCGCCATTATCTCCTCCCGAAGGAGTTTGTACTCTATTCCGACCATAGTGCCCTGAGACATCTACATGATCAGAGGAAGGTCAGCGACCGGCACTCACGGTGGATTGAGTACTTACAGGACTACACGTTCGTCATCCGGCATAAGAAGGGGAAGGACAACGCCGTCGCCGACGCACTGAGTCGCCGGCCGCATGTCCTACATATGATGCAGGTTCGTGTATTAGGGTTCGAGCAGATGGTAGATGCTTATGCTCGACTCGTCCCCGACTTCGGGAAACTTTGGCAGCCCAGCCGCAGTGGCCCGAGCCCTGAGTCGCGAGATTTCTGCATTTCGGAGGGATATCTCTTTCGGGGGAAGAGGCTTTGTGTTCCCCGTACGTCGATCCGGGATTTCCTTATCTGGGAGACGCATGCAGGAGGTCTTAGTGGGCACCACGGTGTCAACAAGACCATACAGGCGCTTGAGTACCAGTTTTTTTGGCCGTCTCTGAAAAGAGACGTAGGCAGGATTGTCTCCCGCTGTTTGACTTGTTCTAGGGCAAAGATGACCAAGCAGAACGCTGGTCTCTATTTGCCCCTACCGGTACCGGCCCGCCCATGGGACGACGTCAGTCTCGACTTTGTCCTTGGGTTACCTAGGACGTCGCGTCGACACGACTCCGTCATGGTCGTTGTCGACAGGTTCTCGAAGATGGCTCATTTTGTGCCATGTTCGAAGACCGCCGACGCCTCACGAGTAGCGACCTTGTTCTTTGACGAGATCGTGAGGCTTCATGGCCTGCCCCGCTCCTTAGTGTCAGATAGGGATGCTAGGTTTACGAGCTACTTTTGGAAGACCCTGTGGATCTTGTTGGGCACGAAGCTCAAGTTTTCCTCAGCGTACCACCCACAGACGGATGGTCAGACGGAGGTAGTTAACCGTAGTTTAGGTAGTTTACTTCGTTCCATCATAGGCGATAATGTTAGGACATGGGATAGGGTTCTTCCGAGAGCGGAGTTTGCTTATAACTCCTCGGTGAGCCGCACTACTGGCCGCACTCCTTTTGAGATCGTCTACGGCCAGATACCACGTAGGCCCCTAGACCTCGCACCCGTAGATCCGCATACTAGGACTTCAGCTGAGGGCATTTCATTTGCACAGTACATGAGCGACATGCATCACGACATTCATTCTCGCATTGTTTCCCAAAACGAGAAGTACAAAGCTAACGCTGATGTAGGTCGTCGATCCGTGAGTTTTTTTCCGAGGGTGAGCTTGTTATGGTTAGATTGCGGCTCGAGAGGAATCTCCCTTGGGGTCGCTGCGAAGCTCCATGCTCGCAGCTGTCGGCCCTTTCCTATTGTCCGGGTGATCAACGAGAACGCTTACGTAGTGGGTATTCCATCTGATTGGGGCATGAGTTCCACCTTCAACGTTTGTGATCTCGTACGATACCTACCCATGTCGGATCCTATTAGGGATTTAGAGCCTCACACACCCTCAGGGCCGATGAGTGATGTGATTGAGTGACCTTCCCCTTCCCCACCAGTCTCTTCCCCCACCGAGGCATGAGCGAGTAGAGTCGATCGAGGGAGGTGATTCACGCTGCCGAGGGAAGAGTGGGCCGCAAGTTCCTTGTCCGCCGGGCAGACCGACCAGCGACCGAAGATGCATGGATCTCGGAGGAAGACTTGCAGCGACTACGCCCGGAGCTTATCGAGCCCTTGGACGAGATACTCGGCTCTAACTCGTCGGAGTCGAGTTCTTCCCACCCGGGGAGGATGATGGAGGACCATGCACACGATCAGGCGACAGCACGTGCCGAGCCGGATGGCGCGCGAGTACTACCGCGCCGGAGCACCCGAGCCGATGCCCGAGACCCCGGCTTCAAGTACACCGCGTGATGCGCCCTCCCGACGGGTTTTTTTCCCCATTTCTTGCTTTATTTGTTTCATGAGAACTATTTGTGTGTGTGTGGGAGGGTTTTCCCCCGTGTTTGGGCCCTCCCTAGTACTTATGGGCCGGTCCTAGGCCCTTTAGAGGGGTTTAGCCCATTCTTTTGGGCCAAACCCCCTTGAATTACGAGACTGCCCTTAGGGCAACCCCCTCTCTTTCTCTCTCCTATATAAGGGAGGGAGGAATGAGTATCGCGTAGACGTTTTTGAGATGAAGAAGAATGAATATTCATGTTGATGTGACCTCCCCATGAGAGCATGAGAGAGGCTATGGAATTCCCGCGTCTAGGAGTCTTTCCGTGGAAGGAGGAGAGGGGAGAGGAGATACCCCTGAGTCGCCGCCGATCTGCCGCGCCATCGCCGCCCTCCCGCAGCTTCCGCCGCCGGGTCGCCGCGCCATCGCCGCCGCTCCGCAGCTTCCGCCGCCGCCGATCTGCCGCGCCATCGCCGCCCTCCTGCGCTCCGCCGCCGCCGATCCGCCGCGCCATCGCCGCCGTCCTCGCAGCTCCGCCGCCGTCGTTCGCGCCGCCGCCGCGCCCGACGACCGCTGCCAATCTGGTTAGGAGTTCGCTGGCCCTCCCACCGTCGCGCTACCCTCCGGCGCTCGCTCGCTGCTCGACCGCCGATTCCTGACCCGTCACTCTTGGACGCTGCTGCCAGGCCCGCCGCCGCCGACTCCAGGTCGCGGCAGATCCACCAGGGAGACGTTCCCCGGGTCGCTGCCGTTCTGCCGCGCCGTCGCGCACGCTTCCGCCGCCGCGCTCGACGACCGTCGTCCGCGTCAAGCCCGCCTCAGTCCCGCCGCCGGTCCTGTTCGGATCTACGCCGAACCCCCACGGCCTCGCCACCCTCCAGCGCTGCCCCTGACTGGCCGCCTTCCCAACGCCGTCGCTCGTGAACCCCGCTTCCAGGTCCGCCGTCTCCATCTGCCGGGAAGAACCGCCGCCGGATCGGGTCGCTACCGGGCTGAGCCCCGACGACTGATCATCGCTGCCGCCTCTGCTCCTTCGTGCCTCCGGAAACCGATCGATCGACCGCCGCCCTATCGACCGCCGCCCTGGAGTAACTCGGTTCAGTTTTAGGTTCGCCGGACGTCAACGAACCGTTATCGCCCGGGTCGTGACGTGGCTCGCCGCCGCCAGCTTGTTCATTCGCGAGCATCGCGTTCTCACCGCCGCTTGACAGGATCCTCTTCGCTCCTAGATAGTATTGTGATACCATCGTGTGTTTTTCCCTCATGGCGGACCGTTTTGCCCTCTTGCAGGTCGGTGCTGCCCGCGTGCGAGGGTGCTTCGGGTCACTGCGATCTGCGGATCACGACGCCGCCCTCGATCGAGTATCATCACCTTCCCCAGTGCTGAAGGCGCTCGCTCCACCGCCGGGGACTAGTGTTATAGGTACCCTATCGTTTGCCCGGGTTGGGTCGGGTTCGTTTTCGGTTTCGTTCGAGTTTTCACAGTCGTCGTACGGGTGCGGATCTCCCCGGTCGTGGACTTCCGCCGTAGTCGTTAGTAGTCGATCTAACGGAACGTGGGAAGGTCGACCCATCGGGCATCGCTTGGATAGCTTCCCGGACGTCACCCTAGGTCAGTTGCCGCTCCCTGCGCTTCTCGTTATTTCAAAAAAATTCGCATCATTACATTTTTCGTGCATCTTAGTCGTTAGTTAGCCCAGTTCCTTGTGTTGTAACACGAGCCGTCGATCCCGGCATCTGTCGTGTTACATCATATTGGTATCAGAGCCGAGTCGTGCTGACCTCCTGCTTAGCACCTCGGTTGACCTATTTCCATCGCACTCTGCATTTCTAGCATCTTTCGAAATTCATAGCATACATATATTTGCATTGTTCATTTACCCTTGCACTAGGACTCCACCCGATTACGTAGTATCTGGCCAGGATGGTTCGCACGCGCGGCCAGTCGCGTGTCGCCGCAGAGGATGAGCAGCAGGACCGGGGTCGCGATGTCGATTCCCCTGCCGTGGAATCTCCCCCTGGAGATAGCCACAGTCCTGGATCCCTCACGATTCCGATGGGGCAGGACGAGTACGGATCCCCTACCAGGACCGGTAGAGGACCCCTTTCGGGTTTAGACACGGCTCCACTAGAGCCGTCCCTAGGTGACATCTCCCCTAGGGCTTATAGAGATAGATCAGTAGACCCAGCTCCGCTGGACATACCGGAGCCCAGTACCCGGCGAGCCGGGAAGGCTCCAGCAGTAGACCCTACACCACCGTCGGTCGCGCCATACATTCCACCCCAGCGACGCCAGTCGACTCCGCGGCAGCCGACTGCGCCCCAGCAGCAGCGCCGACAGCAGCAGCAGCAGCAGCCGCAACAGCCGAACCAGTCAGGGCCGACGTACCCGCAGCAGCAGCCGTGGTACCCGCAGCAGCTGCCTTACCCGCAGCCGCCGCCATGGTACCAGCAGCAGCCGACGTACCCACAGCAGCAGCCGTGGTTCCCGCCGCCGCCGCCTTACCCGCAGCCACCGCAGCACTCGCCGTGGCAGCAGCCCCGCCGCAGACAGCCGCCGGTGCCCCATCCACAGCAAGCGCTCCTCAAAGCAGCAGCAGCTGCGACAGCAAGAGACGCACCCGCAGCTCGCGACCACAGCGGGCACACTCGGGGCAGGCCCGACGTGGACCCGCCCCTCAGCGAGGCCGAGGCCGGAACCGCCGATCCCAGGATGCTCGGCTTCCCCAGTACGACGACTACCTCGGTCCACCGGTTGGTTACTATGGCCCCCAGGACGAGTACCAGTACGGGCCACAGGATTACGACTATGGGCCACAGGATGCCCTGGGCGGGGATGATTACTATCATCCACCCGATGATCAGTTCGTCGAGGAGTACGCGGGAGGCGCCCAGCACCCTCGGCGCCACGACGATCGATTCCGAGATCACGGACCATATAGGTCCCCACCCCGACGCCGCGACGACGATTCAGTGGGTGACGCTAGCCGCCGGAAGGAGGACCTCCGCCGCCCGATCCCGGGAAGAACACTCGCATGGACACACCTGCTGACTGAAGCCTGGGAACCTCGTGATTTTGAGGATTGGGAGCGATCATTAGAGAGTTATTTTCGTTTCTTTGAGATTACAGAGGATGACGTGCGTACGGCCTTCGCGGAGACTCGCCTGGGCAAGGAGGCCCAGATCTTTTGGGTAAACGAGGTCACCGCCGCCCCGAGCACGACGAGACCCCACCCTCACGTGGGCCGACATGACGAGCAGCATCGCGGAACAAGTATGTTCCGACTCACCACCGGACTCACCTACTCGTTGCACCGGCTTGACCTCAAGCAGGGGCGACGGAAGGTACGCGATTATATCACCGAGTTTGAGGAGTGCCGCATGCGGTGCCTGACGGTGGAGAGCCCCGAGCAGCAGATCGTCTATTTTTGTCCGAGGGCTGAAGCCCGAGTTAGGAGCGAAGGTCTTGGAGTTGAACCCGATGACGGTCGACCAGGCCTATCGTATTGTAGAGGATAACGAGTACATCCTTGAGAAGGCGTCCACCATGACTATATCTTCGACCGCGAGGACTACGACCACGACAGCAGCGCCGCTAGGTCGAGCTCGACTTCCGCCGGTGGCCCCGGAACCCCACCCCCGGCCTTGAGGGGCGCAAACACTGCCCCCACCAGCACCGGCGACGACCACACCGACCCCGACGACTTCAGCATCGACCATGGCTTCGACGGCGAGAGCCCCACCTAGGGCCCCGGCCAACATGAAGTGCTTCAAGTGTCAGGGATTTGGTCATCGAGCCTCCGAGTGTGTTTCTCTTTTCTACGTAGATGTTATGGGGAACCAGATCGATTCCCCTGCACCGGATTCGGAGGTGGATGTGTACCAGGGCGATTGTCCCGACGACGAGGATAAGGACAGTCAGGCCTTCACAGGCATCATTGTGATCTCGCCCGCCACCCCACCACCGAGCGCCACGGCGCCTGATGTAGGATAATTTTCAGAATGTTTATATGTGAGAATATTATGAAGTGATTGTGATGAAGTGGTGAAAGATGAATGAAGTATGATATGGATGATCACTGAATTTTAAAATGAAATGATCCTACAATGTTATGGGAGGATCTATGAGATGATATCAATGATGAATGGATGGATAATTCACTGAAAGTTATGTGGGAATATTTTCAGAAAACAAGAAGATGATAATGACGAAGATGAAGAGGATAATGATAAGGTAATGAAGAGAGCGTAATAAGAAAAGTTTGTTGGATGTGATTAAGGAGAAGAGCGTGAGATAAGTGGAGATAATTGAGCATATGAATGGGTATATTCTGAGATTATTTAATATGACAATTATAGAGTTTGAGAATAGATAGAATGAATCAGATTGAATGGGAATAGAAGGGTGAATAACGTTGGACTTAGGATACTAAATCTGAACTATTATCCACGGTTTTTAAGAGATAGAGGATGATACCTTGTGGACGAGAAGTGGATGCCTTGAGATTACTCCACGACCAATTGATATCCTCTGAAGTGCTTCTGATTTTTGAGATGAATGAAAGTGGACAGAAAGGAGGGAGAAGAGATAGGAGGATAGAACTCGGAAATGAGTATGGAATAGGAGGAATGGATGAACACGAGAAGAACACGATGAACACTTGGATAACTTCGAACCAAAGGAGCCAAATTTTCATAATACAACATGTCTTTTTCGTGAACAATTGTCCCTTTTATAAGGGTAAGAAGGATAGAGGAGTTTAGACCGAAAAAGTTGCTTCAAGAGGAAGAGAGAGAGGGCAGTTATGGCAGCTTACAAAGAGGCATTTCTGGGATTGCCTCTTGTTTCTCCACTGGCTTTCCACATCAGCAAGCAGAGATGATGTGGCTTCATTGTGAGCCTCTTGATGTCTTGAGGTAGTTATGATCGTGGGAGAGAGGAGTCTCATTGCTTGATGTAAATAACGCCAAATTTCAGCATTTTAATACACCGCATCTCATCATGGTGATTTCGTTCATGTTCTTCATAATAGGCTTCATAGACCTTCTTGGCTTGTATGACGGCAAGATAATTTTATCTTATCTTTCAAACCCATAGAGCTTTGATGTAATGGGCTTCATTTTTCACTTGTGGGAGTTGCGAACTTGCCATGCTTCAATCAGAGGCGTCTTGCTTGCTGTTATGATGATCTTAGAGCTTGGAAGTGATGGAGAGGATGGTCTTCTCATCTGATTTTTCTTGGATTTCAGGTTCTCCACGCTGATTAGTAATATATAAATGCATGGTTTACTCATGCAATGACTTTAGTCTTCAAGTAGAATCCAAAGATGTTCACGTCCATAAGTTAACACATATAGATCTCTCCTAAAAATTTCTATCTATAGGTAAGTTTTCAAAGAAAGAAGGGATATTTCACAAAAGTGTTCCTATTGATGTTTCTTGAGATCATTATTCACAACTATACAAGGTACCTATGATATGGTGGCTGTGGTTTAGACAATAGGGAACCTATATCAAAGGTAAGAAGGTGGTTGACTTGGTCTTCAAAGAGTTCTAGGTATCTAAGGATAAAAGTTTATTTCTTTTTGACCAAGCCAATCTTTAGATCAATTTGTAAATGGGAGAGGAGGGGAGGTGATCCCCATTGGGTCTACACTCTCTTTTAGAGATTTAGAGAGGTCTTTGTCACTCACTTCATGGATAGTGAGTTTCTCGAATTTCTTACTAAGGAAGAGGATGGCATGCTGCTGCAATTGAGGATGGGTTCTCTTCCTTAAATTGTACCTTGGTTCTGAAGTAGGCCTCATGTTCATTTGTTGATGTGAATCTTCATCAGCGCCCCACTTGCCGCTGGTCAACATTAGGGTTCGACCAGATCTCACGGCACCGTCTTTACCCTCCCTCGCGGATACTTGTTCGCCGACGGATGCACCGGCCACGACGGACAGCCGCGGAACACCCGACGCCCGCCAGCCCCTCCCGGCTACACAGTCAGTACCCCAGCGACACATACCGTGGTATCTACCCCACCCGCTACATCTACTTTACCGACGGATGTCGCGACGCCCGACCGCTGCAGAGCTTGTGCAGCGTACCTCGGTTTTCTACATTTACTTGAGGATTGGAGACCGTCTCGCAAGCTCATCGTGGATAGCGGAGCTGCATCAACGTCGTCTCCGCAGATTCAGTGGCCAAGCTAGGCCTCACTTTAGTTCCCCATCCTGCACCGTACTTTGTGTCTTGGATCGACGCCTCTACCCTTCCCAGTGACGCACCGGTGTGCCATCCCGATGAAGGTGAGTACCTATGAGGATATCGGGCCATCCGTGATGTACCGCCCATGAGGATCGGCAACATCATTTTAGGTCGGCCCCTGGTTATTCGATCATAACGTCGTGCTAGAAGGCCGGGCGACATCGTTTCATTCATGTTTAGAGAACGACAGCTCCTCGTGGTACCCCTCGGTCCCGGGCGTCGACCCGAGCTGCCCCAGCCCGCCCCGCCGACGGAGGTCGTTCCTCGCCGGGTCGTCTGGATCGAGGAAACCGAAGAAGCCAACCCCAGCGCCAAAGTATCCAATCGTGACGAACGGGTGCATTTTTCATACGTGAGTTGGAGGCCAGCCTAGAGGACACACCTATCTCGCTTCGCCCTCACGTTCGACATCCCCTCGGGGGACCCGCTACCACCATCGGATGCGCCTGCAGTTGGCCGAGCTGATGACGGAGTTTAGTGATGTTTTTTTCCCGAGGAGCTGCCCGATGAGCTCCCACCCATGCGTAGCATCCAAGACGCGATAGATCTTATTCCGGGGCCTCGCTTCCGAATCTTGCCTCATTACCGGATGGACCCGTAAAGTATGAGGAGCTACACAGACAGGTCACGGAGCTCCCGACGAAGGGGCTCATCCGGGAGAGCATGAGCCCGTGCGCCGTCCCCCGCATTGCTCGCCCCCGAAGAAGGATGGCACGTGGCGTATGTGCTGTGATTCGAGGGCCATCAACAGATTACCGTGGAAGTACCGCTTCCCGATTCCCCGAGTGCAGGACTTGTTTGACCAGATGGCTGGAGCGACTATCTTCTCGAAGATAGACCTCCGGAGCGGATATCATCGGTTCGTATTCGACTGTGAGACGAGTGGAAGACAGCCTTCAAGATCAAGGATGGCCTCGTTCGAGTGGAACGTGATGCCATTTGGGCCGTCGAACGCCCCGAGCACGTTCTAGCGGTTGATGAACGAGGTCTTACGCCCGTTCATAGGTAGATTCGTAGTCGCTACTTCGACGATATCTTAGTGTATAGCAGGTCTCGACGGATCACCTTCAGCACCTTCGAGATGTTTGCGCCGCACTCGCTCCGGGAGAAGCTTTACGCTCACCCGAAGAAGTGCAGCTTCTTCACGAGTGAGGTTAGCTTCTTAGGGTTCATCTTGTCGGCTCGCGGAGTGGCCGCTGATCCGGCTAAGGTGTCGGCTATTACGACCTGGCCTCCTTTGAGGGACGTTCATGACGTCCGGAGCTTCATTGGGTTAGCGACGTTCTACCGTCGATTTGTGCCCAACTTCAGCGGGGTAGCCGCGCCCCATTACTGATCTGATTCGGCTCGAGAAGTTTGAGTGGACAAAGGCGGCAGAGAGGGCTTTCGAGGAGCTGAAGCGGCTCATGACCGAGGCCCCCGTCTTACGACTACCGGACTTCGAGAGGGTATTTGAGGTTGCGTGCGATGCCTCCGGAGTAGGCATAGGGGGAGTCCTTAGCCAGAAGGACACCCCTAGAGTATTTTAGTGAGAAGCCGGATGATACGAAGCGCAGGTATGATAACTACGATCGTGAGTTTTATGCCCTCGTCCGCCTTTGAGGCACTCGGGCGCCATTATCTCCTCCCCGAAGGAGTTTGTACTCTATTCGACCATAGTGCCCCGAGACATCTACATGATCGTAGGAAGGTCGCCGACCGGCACTCACGGTGGATTGAGTACTTACAGACTACACGTTCGTCATCCCGAGCATAAGAAGGGGAAGGACAACGCCGTCGCCGACGCACCGAGTCGCCGGCCGCATGTCCTACATATGATGCAGTGTTCGTGTATTAGGTTCAAGCAGATGGTAGATGCTTATGCCGACTCGTCCCGACTTCGGAAACTTTGACGCCCTAGCCAGCAGTGGCCCGAGCCCTGGACCGCAGAGATTTCTGCATTTCGGAGGGATATCTCTTTCGGGGGAAGAGGCTTTGTGTTCCCCGTACGTCGATCCGGGATTTCCTTATCTGGGAGACGCATGCAGGAGGTCTTAGTGGGCACCACGGTGTCAACAAGACCATACAGGCGCTTGAGTACCAGTCTTTTTGGCCGTCTCTGAAAAGAGACGTAGGCAGGATTGTCTCCCGCTGTTTGACTTGTTCTAGGGCAAAGATGACCAAGCAGAACGCTGGTCTCTATTTGCCCCTACCGGTACCGGCCCGCCCATGGGACGACGTCGCCTCGACTTTGTCCTTGGGTTACCTAGGACGTCGCGTCGACACGACTCCGTCATGGTCGTTGTCGACAGTGTTCTCGAAGATGGCTCATTTTTGTGCCATGTTCGAAGACCGCCGACGCCTCACGAGTAGCGACCTTGTTCTTTGACGAGATCGTGAGGCTTCATGGCCTGCCCCGCTCCTTAGTGTCAGATAGGGATGCTAGGTTTACGAGCTACTTTTGGAAGACCCTGTGGATCGTGTTGGGCACGAAGCTCAAGTTTTCCTCAGCGACCACCCACTGCATCTGGATGGTCGACGGAGGTAGTTAACCGTAGTTTAGGTAGTTTACTTCGCTCCATCATAGGCGATAATGTTAGGACATGGGATAGGGTTCTTCCGAGAGCGGAGTTTGCTTATAACTCCTCGGTGAGCCGCACTACTGGCCGCACTCCTTTTGAGATCGTCTACGGCCAGATACCACGTAGGCCCCTAGACCTCGCACCCGTAGATCCGCATACTAGGACTTCAGCTGAGGGCATTTCATTTGCACAATACATGAGCGACATGCATCACGACATTCATTCTCGCATTGTTTCCCAAAACGAGAAGTACAAAGCTAACGCTGATGTAGGTCGTCGATCCGTGAGTTTTTCCGAGGGTGAGCTTGTTATGGTTAGATTGCGGCCTGAGAGGAATCTCCCTGGGGTCGCTGCGAAGCTCCATGCTCGCAGTGCCGGGCCCTTTCCTATTGTCCGGGTGATCAACGAGAACGCTTACGTAGTGGGTATTCCATCTGATTGGGGCATGAGTTCCACCTTCAACGTTTGTGATCTCGTACGATACCTACCCATGTCGGATCCTATTAGGGATTTAGAGCCTCACACACCCTCAGGCCAGATGAGTGATGTGATTGAGTGACCTTCCCCTTCCCCACCAGTCTCTTCCCCACCGAGGCATGAGCGAGTAGAGTCGGTACTGAGGGAGGTGATTCACGCTGCCGAGGGAAGAGTGGGCCGCAAGTTCCTTGTCCGCTGGCAGGACCGACCAGCGACCGAAGATGCATGGATCTCGGAGGAAGACTTGCAGCGACTACGCCCGGAGCTTATCGAGCCCTTGGACGAGATACTCGGCTCTAACTCGTCGGAGTCGAGTTCTTCCCACCCGGGGAGGATGATGGAGGACCATGCACACGATCAGGCGACAGCACGTGCCGAGCCGGATGGCGCGCGAGTACTACCGCGCCGGAGCACCCGAGCCGATGCCCGAGACCCCGGCTTCAAGTACACCGCGTGATGCGCCCTCCCGACGGGTTTTTCCCCATTTCTTGCTTTATTTGTTTCATGAGAACTATTTGTGTGTGTGTGGGAGGGTTTTCCCCCGTGTTTGGGCCCTCCCTAGTACTTATGGGCCGGTCCTAGGCCCTTTAGAGGGGTTTAGCCCATTCTTTTGGGCCAAACCCCCTTGAATTACGGGACTGCCCTTAGGGCAACCCCCTCTCTTTCTCTCTCCTATATAAGGGAGGGAGGAATGAGTATCGCGTAGACGTTTTGAGATGAAGAAGAATGAATATTCATGTTGATGTGACCTCCCCATGAGAGCATGAGAGAGGCTATGGAATTCCCGCGTTAGGAATTTCCGTGGAAGGAGGAGAGGGGAGAGGAGATACTCCCAGGTCGCCGCCGATCTGCCGCGCCATCGCCGCCCTCCTGCAGTTCCGCCGCCGCCGGTCTGCCGCGCCATCGCCGCCGTCCTGCAGTTCCGCCGCCGCCGATCTGCCGCGCCATCGCCGCCCTCCTGCAGTTCCGCCGCCGCCGATCTGCCGCGCCATCGCCGCCGTCCTGCAGTTCCGCCGCCGTCGTTCTGCCGCCGCCAGCGCGCCCGACGACCGCTGCCAATCCTGGTTAGAGTTCGCTGGCCCTCCCACCGTCGCGCTACCCTCCAGCGCTGCCCGCTGCTCGACCGCCGATTCCCGACCCGTCACTCTTGGACGCTGCTGCCAGGCCCGCCGCCGCCGACTCCAGGTCGCGGCAGATCCACCAGGGAGACGTTCCCCGGGTCGCTGCCGTTCTGCCGCGCCGGTGCCGCCGTTTCCGCCCGGGGCCGCGCCTCGACGACCGTCGCTCGCGCTCAAGCCCGCCTCGCCCCGCCGCCGGCCCCTGTCTCGGATCTACGCCAAACCCCCACGGCCTCGCCACCCTCCGGCCGCTGCCCCCGATCGCCGCTTTCCCAACGCTCGTCGCTCGTGAACCCCGCTTCCAGGTCCGCCGTCTCCATCTGCCGGGAAGAACCGCCGCCGGATCGGGTCGCTACCGGGCTGAGCCCCGACGACTGATCATCGCTGCCGCCTCTGCTCCTTCGTGCCTCCGGAAACCGATCGATCGACCGCCGCCCTGTCGACCGCCGCCCTGGAGTAACTCGGTTCAGTTTCAGGTTCGCCGGACGTCAACGAACCGTTATCGCCCGGGTCGTGACGTGGCTCGCCGCCGCCAGCTTGTTCATTCGCGAGCATCGCGTTCTCACCGCCGCTTGACAGGATCCTCTTCGCTCCTAGATAGTATTGTGATACCATCGTGTGTTTTTCCCTCACGGCGGACCGTTTTGCCCTCTTGCAGGTCGGTGCTGCCCGCGTGCGAGGGTGCTTCGGGTCACTGCGATCTGCGGATCACGACGCCGCCCTCGATTGAGTATCATCACCTTCCCCAGTGCTGAAGGCGCTCGCTCCACCGCCGGGGACTAGCGTTATAGGTACCCTATCGTTTGCCCGGGTTGGGTCGGGTTCGTTTTCGGTTTCGTTCGAGTTTTCACAGTCGTCGTACGGGTGCGGATGTCCCCGGTCGTGGACTTCCGCCGTAGTCGTTAGTAGTCGAACTAACGGAACGTGGGAAGGTCGACCCATCGGGCATCGCTTGGATAGCTTCCCGGACGTCACCCTAGGTCAGTTGCCGCTCCCTGCGCTTCTCGTTATTTCGAAAATTCGCATCATTACATTTTCGTGCATCTTAGTCGTTAGTTAGCCCAGTTCCTTGTGTTGTAACACGAGCCGTCGATCCCGGCATCTGTCGTGTTACATCAACATGTCCAAGTAGTTTAGATTAATCCCTTCTCTTTCCGCCTATATTGACGTTCTCTCGCCCTAGAGTCCTTGTGGATCGACCTAGAAAGCTATACGCATTTATCCTCTCTACCCGGACTTAGCTTCCTTGAATACAAATAGTAAGTTTGCCAGGCTTAAACACACGACGACTTTGAGCCTATCAACCCGCAAGAAGATTAGAAATAAATACACTACCTGCAGAGCAATATCCGCCCTCTTGGCCCGTCGCGAGAGTAAATTCATCACATGCCAGTGGAGCTCCCGCATCGCCAACATGAACGGCATCTTTTCGTAAACAAATTCTGCCGTCAACCTTCCTACAAAACCGGAGAATGAACGGACGAAAGCGATCCATGGGAAGATGTCTAACCGCCGCGAGGTGACGTTTCGCCGTGAACCTCCTCTTTCATTATATAAAAACAAAATTGTAAGAAACGAAAAGGCAGTGTATTTTGAATGAATCTTGAGTTACCAGTTACTTACCCCTGTGTTACGTCCACCCCCGTATCTCCATCACCCATCTCCCGCACCTTCTTCATCTTCCGAGATTCTATCTCCCTTCCTCTTCTCTCCCCATTTCTGTCCTCTTTCATATTCCTCACAGTAAGAAGCGACGGGGAGTACATTGGATCGCGTACTGAATTTGGAAGCATTCATTTTATCGTCGCCGGTCAGGTAACATCCTCAACCATTGACCATGACATTAGTTCGCATCCGATATCATAAGTCCAACACCGTCCTCTTCTCTTCATCTATATCCTATCTAATTCATCGCTCTTCTATTATCTATCTTATCCGAACATCTTATTCTTAACTACCACCACTCACATTCCCAATCTCCTCTCATCTTACACCCCCTCTCCCTATTTCCTAAAAATAATATATAACATACATTTCCACTCCTTCTATCGCTTCCACAATCTTCTCATATTATCCTTTCTCTCTTCCCTCATCCACTATCTCATATTATACAATATAATAATATCACTCTTCCTTTAATTATATTCTCTATTCTCTCATTATTATCATCCATTCTATCTCTCTTCTCTACTAGTATATAATTTTATCACCATTATCATCCATTTATTCTCCTATTATTCTTCCCACATATAGTCCTATTTATTTTAAAGTATCTATCCTACAATATTCTCACTGATATCATTCATAGATCCTCCACTCATATGTAGGATTATTTTCTTAATCATATCATCATCATACATATCTTCATTCCCTAAATTATCCTACATCATTAGAATATGGAGGTACGATAGATAATAGAGGATTTAGGGTAGAGAATATAAGATAGAGGAATAGAAATGGAATATGTGTAAGGCTTGATAAAATAGTGAATGTATATATAATATTTTAGTGAATAGGGATGATAGAAGGGATGATAAAAGAGAGAATAAGGAGAAGGACGAGGTGAGGATAATATATTATATAATATAAGCTTGTGGATGATGGAAAGAAAGAGAGAAGAGCGACAGAGAAAGAGTGAAGGGTTTAGATAGAAAAACAGATCTAATGATGGACTTATAGATCTATGATTGGAACTATTTTCACAGTTTGAGGAAGAGGATGTTACTTGAAGAAGACGAGAAAGATGTGGTTGGATTACTCCAGCTGACATCGGATAGCCTCGAGATGCTTCAGACGTGAAGTGGATGAAAAACGACAGAAGAGGGGGAGAATAGGTTCATTTGGAACCCTTGTGTTCATGTTTTGAGAATATTCTCCATCACGTAAGCTTTCTATTCATATGTGAATTACAAGATTTGGATATCATTTTGTTATTCAATTTCATGATTTTGACCGAGGTCTTCATTTCGAAAATTTTCTGATTATTGATTGTCAATAAATCATACGAAATCCAATTCTTCTCTAAAAATTACATCTTTTCTATCAAAATTTTCTATTTTCTCTTTAGTTTATGAATATATAATTTTCGTAATATTTTACCACCTTTTTCTTCTTTGATTTTACAGAAGGTTGACATCTAGTCATAGTCAATGCTTTGACCTTAATTTTTTACTTTTCTTCATGAAATCATTTTTTTTAATTCTTAAAATATATTCTCTTACATATCATTTCCATTCATAAAATATTACTTTAACTTTTAAAAATTTTTAATTAGACCTAAGTTTGACCAAGTCAACTTTTCTATACAAATTAACCGTGTTCTCTGTGATTCGACCCAATCTTTACACTGTAGTTGATTCCATCTTTTTAAATCATTATGAGTTCGGAATTATAAATTTTGTTTGACCGATGATCATGTGTTTCAATTACCGCATAAATATTTCTGTCATCCATCCACATGATGTCTTTGGTGTCTCAGGATAAAGGACTACACACACAACGAAGACATGAATGAACATGATCGATACTTTAGTCTAATACCATTCAAGGATTCATATAGATCAATTTAGTAAACTCTTTGCCCACAGAGCACCCACTATTTTTTTTTATTTCTTCATCCTTATGTCCCAAGATCCGTCATACTCATCATATGAGTGAGATTAAATAGTGTTATTCTATGTCCTTTAATATCCCAAAAATAGGAATGATAAGTCCAAATTATCCTAATTAATTGTGTCGTTATGCCTTTCTTCAGACTTAATCAATAAAAATGTATATAAAAGAAATTTTCCTTTTAAACTCCTAGCTATCTAAAGATGAGGCCTAGTAAAGGGGTCGATCCAAGGGAGGCTATCGCAAAGTCTACTTTTCTCTTTTTATTTAATTCAGAACTTCTTTTTAACCAACTACACTCAACTTCTTATGTGATCTCATAGTGAATAATATCAATTTCAGATTATTTTCTTTTACTGTAATTTAAGATTATTAGACTTAAGAGAGAGAAACTTTGTAGAGGAAGTTTAATTTCTCAATCAAGATTTGAAGGAGAAATTAATAATTTCTTTACTTTAAGAGTTTTCATTTTATTTAGATCTAGAATTCAATTTAGTTTTCAATCTACTATATTGTATTTTATTCTTATTAACCTTCCTACATTTCTGTAATTTTCTTTTTCTGATTTAACAGTTTATTTCCCTCTTACTATAGCTACTGAATAGAGAATCAGACTAATTTTAAATCTTCTCAAACTGCATCAGATCTAATTTGACTAAAATAGAGAAGTCACGTAAACTTGCTAAGTGAATTCAAATACAAAAGGCGAATAATGGAGTAGAGATTGTATTTCTTTAATATTCTTTTCATTTTTCTGTCTAAAAGAAAAGGATAACATGGAATAAATTAAAGAACTAAAAATCTGAAACCTAAAATTTCATTTGACTCGAGCTCGTGAAGATACTCAAAATGCTGTAAAAATCAATTTCAGTCAAAAAATCTATGGAAGAAATTATTCGATTAGAGAGAAAAGAAAAGAAAGCGTTGACAGAATTAACGAACTGAAAATTTAAAATCTAAAATTTAATTTGAATCGAACTCCAAAAGGTTCTAAAAACAAATTATAAATGATGTAAGAGTCAAATTCGATCAACAGATTCAGCGAAGAAATGATTCTATTTGAGAGAGAAGAAAAGAAAAGAAACAAAAAAATTTCTAAACCTAAACCGATTCTAACAAACCTCTTTGCAGCTTCAAATGGAAGTCATCAACTCGATGAGCTACTCAACGTTGTCAGTTATCTCTAAAATCAATCTTAACCTTGCTTGTGTCCTCCAGGCCAATGGTTCATTGGGGGCGAAAAATCAAGACAACCCCTCCGGAATCATCTCCTCTTCATCTTAATGGTTTTCGAAATCCTGACGCCTCTTTTGCGAATTTTTTATGTCCTTTGGTACACATTGCTCCACACGTGCTTCTATGTTGCACGCTGTGATTGCTCAGCGTCTTGCCTTCCTCCCAATGATTGGTGGAGGACTTATCGCGCGTCATGATGCTCGTACCCCACAGGTAAGTCCAAATTTGACTGTGTACACATTTTTGTGTATGCAGTCTTATGCTCCATCGTGTGATTGGTTCACACCTAGCGCCATGCATCTCCTGTCCACATTTCCTCAAAAACTAATTAGTATCAATAGGCCCATTAAGGGCATTAGTGACATAAATAGAAATTTAAAGACATTTCTGAAGGTAATTATGGGTGTAAAAAAATTATTCTATTAGAAAGAATATGGTTGTGAAAGTAATTATTTTGAAGGTAATTATTACTTAAAATTTCTCATAACAACACTAATTATTTGTAACTAACTATTCCATTTTCATGTGCAATGGAAATATTTATTATAAGCATAACACCATGATAACATGCAAAATAAATTCTGATTTAAGACATTTAATGACAAAAATGCAAATAAAATGGATGGTTTAGAGTAACACTTTTGCCTGTTATCATGGAATATTTAAATATATTTAAAAAAAGAAAAATCAGTATATTATAATCTCATCATAATTCAAGTAGTCATTGTATATGCTCATGGAATTCATTGTGAACATCACTTAAGAATGACAATAAATCAAATTTTATTTCAATTAATCTAAACAAAAGATAAAAGTTTGAATGGCTTGCAACCATCACTAATGCACTATTTTTCTTAATTTTGGTAAGGTTAGGCTTCCCAAAAAAAGAAGGGTGGGTGGGTTAAAAGTGTCATCTTCCTTTCATCTATATCTCCTAGTCCTAGTGTTCTTCATCATGCAATCTGTATTAGTCTCTAAATACTTGATGTTGAAAGCGAGAAAGGAGAATAGTTCAGGTAAATGTATGATGAATCATGAAAATATTAATATAATATGCCTCAAATTTATCAAAGTCACAAAAGGCAAAAAAAATGAAAGATTAAAAAGGATGTCTTTGTAAAGTTATGGTAATGTTTATGTTTAAGTAGCTCCTTCTTTTACACAACATAAGTATCTGCTTTTACCTCTTCCATGATTTTATGGGGGATGACACTTATAGGTTTCCCACTCCATTACTAATAGTGTGGTGGTGGAAAGGTAACTTCGGGATATGGTGAACTAATTTGAATACCTTATTTGTATGCATGATTGGTGAGTACCAAGGTCTTTTGACTTCTGGAAGCTGCCCTATCAAGATCATTAGAGGAATGCCTTGAACCTTTACCTTTAAGTTCTTTCCCTTTCCATCACCTATTTTATGGAATATGAGTTCTATTGAGATGCTTAGCCATTGAATCTTAAAGTCATTCTTTGCTCTTGTTAAATTTGGATGCACTTTCATTTTTAAGTGACTAGAAATAATTTAAGTTAGGGGGAGTAATAACATGCACTTTGTACTTAAAACTACATCATTATTAGCATTATGAATGTGGATTTCATCTGTTTCGGGGATGTCATCAAATTTTAAGTGCATTTTAAGAAATTCTACATTTGTTATTTTAAAGACTCAAAATGCCTTATTTACGGCTAGTTTTATGTTATTCCTTAGTTTGACCTTTGAAAACAAAAAATCCTTAACAGTGGCCCTACTTTCTTTAGATTTTTAGCTCTGATGAATATTATGTGGCCTACAAGCCAATCAAACTTCTTTGTATTTCATTTATATTCATTAAAATGAAACTTCCTCATTGTTATTCTTGTGTAATATTTGTAATGAAGTCCATAAACATATGCAATGATTATGTGAATTATGATAAGATCATAATAGAGTGATCACTAGTCTTTTAGTGTATGTTCTATTAATTCTTATTCGTGGGATATTCGAGAAGAACATCAAATTATCTAGAAAGAATAACACTATATAATTTGACTCATATGATGAGTATGCTTGAACTTGTGGCCATTGATATGGACACACCAAGGATAAATAGTAGATGCTCTTTGGAGAAATAGTTCACTAAATTGATTCATATGAATAAATGAATATTATTTTTATCTAACTATAAATCAAGTCAATTCATGTCATGGTTGTGTATGTGGTCTTTTCACTTGAGATACCAAAGTCATCTTGTGGATGGATAATCATGTTTTGATTATAACTTACAAATCCCTAACCACTCGATCTCTATTAATTGATGCAGGATTGTTGAGCTCAAAGTCGTCATGTGTTTAAGCTTGACAAACTTACTGTTTATAACTAGGAAACTATGAAGCAACTGGAATAATTGGAATGTATAGGTTTCCTAGGTCGATCCACAAGGACTTTAGGGTGAGAGAATGTCAATGTAGGTGGAAAGAAAGGAGAATAACTTAAATTACTTGGATATATCAATTAGGAGAGCAATTAGAGTACGTGCAAAGCAAGGGATATTAAAACTATGAAAATGTTCATGAAGAATAACGTAATAGGAGATGTAATAACAGTAAAAGAAAGGAAAGAGAAAGAGAAATGGAAATTAGAGGTAAAATGGGAAAGGAGGAGTTTAATGAGAGATGGAAAGATTTAGAGAGAGTTACAAAGATTTTCAAAGAAAGGGAAAAAGAATTTAAGATAAATCGGTAGAGAGAGGGAGAGAAAAGAGAGAGAGAGAGAGAGAGAGAGAGAGAGAGAGAGAGTGAGAGAGAGAGAGAAATAAAGAACGCGATTAAGAGGGAGGAGATGAGAGGTTAAGAGGAAGAAAAAAAATACCATCACGGAAATCAGAAGGGACGAGAGGAATAAATGGAAAAGAGGGAAGGAGAAAAATGCCAACAAGAAGAGAATACCGGGAGTAAAGAAAATACAAGACGTCCGAGAAAGAGAGAATCAAAATTTAGAGATATAGAAGAGAGAGAGGCGAACGAAAGAGAGAATCTGGAGAGATAAATCGTGTGCATCCACGTGAGGTGAGGAGAGTATATGAGATAGAAGGACAGAGAAAGTGAATGCGAGGAATTTAAGGATATGTGATGTAGGACGTAGTGTGAAGACCCTCGTGCTTGATCAATGGAGCTGAGGCTGATTGAAGATAGGGCGGTCAAACCTAGCCTATGGGTAAGCAAGTCCTAGACCCTAAGTATGATATCTAGCCCAATCCTAAGTGCAGGCAGGTGTGCCGGTCAACGAAGTCGACTCCGGGTGACCCGGGGAAACTCGCCATGATGGGTAGGGTGAGATCCTCTCGTTCCGCGTCTAGAGGTGTGGAGTGGCTTGTCGTGGAGTAGCCAAAGCTGCAGCTCATGCTCAGTGCCGGACCTGACGTATGCGTGGGAATTCTCGAACCTATATCTGCTCTACCCTACCTACGTTGTCCGACGGCAGTGGAGACGAGTAAAGGAAATGCTTCAAAAAGTAATTAAACTTTAAAATGAGGGGTCGAAGCTAACCTAGGGGGCGCGAGCCTGGTGGGTTGTGGCGTACTGGAGAATCACTCGTACGTGACACAGGCGGTCGGCAGAAGTGGCACCAAATCGGGCGGTGTCTAGGGGGGGTGGACCGTGAATCGCGAAGAGGGGCGGAGGCACTTAGGAATGATCCGGTGGCAGGGCGCGGGGTTGGCGGACTACTCAACTGCCATCCCGCACGTTGTTCCCGAAATCTTGTGGGGCGCAAGCCCGGTCGGTCAAGACGGGGAAGGCCGTTCGTACTCGGCATAGACGGTCAGCCAAAGGGCGCAAGATCGGATGACGTTGGGGAGGACAGGTGAGGCACTACAAGGCGGTGAGAAAACACGTGTGCGTGGAGGAGTTGGATGCAGCAGTGGCCTGGGGTAAGGCACAGTCGCAGCTTGTAGAAAGAAATGGGCACGATTGGGATGAGTGGGGGTGCGGCTGAGGAGGAGGCGGGGCCAGCTGAGACCGGGCGGACGCTGCAAGGGCTGAGAACAGGCGCGGCTCAGGAGGAGGTGCGGGCACGACCTTGGTGGGCGCAATTGTACCCAAAGCGGATGATGGGGACCATCTTATACCGAAGGCCATATGCAGACCTACCCAAAAAGCTCGAGCCAATGTCAAGGCTCCAGGCTTCCGGTACACACCATAACCACCGCGGCTTCTGAAAAGGTTTGTTTTATCTCCCTTGGAATTTACTAGTGGCCCACTTTTTTTGGGGCCTTGGCTTGTTTTATTTTATTTCCTAGTGGCCTATTGTTAGGAGGCCTTAAGTGATGTAAGGAATTAAGGGGAAAGGATTCCCCCTTAATTCCCTCTTTATTTCTCCAATTGGGCCTCCCTATGGCCCAATTTTGGCATTTGGGCCCTTTTGTGGCCCCTCTAGGCCCAGTTGGGCCCATAGGGGCCATAGGGGCTACTTTCCCTCTAATCTACCTATATAAGGTAGAGAGGGGCTTCAGTAGAGACCTCGATATAATGAAGTTAAAAGAATTCACATGATGTGATCCCATAATGCAGCCGCCACCATGCCCCTTCTCCTTCCTCTACCCCGATCGCTTTCTCTCCCCTCCCGTGAAACCCCCCCCCCCCCATGGAAGGACCTCTCTCTCTGACCTTCATCCTAGGCGCTCTCTAGGATCTCTTCCATCCTCCCCTCTATCTCCCGTGGGTTGCCCGCCTCACTGCCCCACAGAAATTCCCTGCAACTTCCGCTCGTCGCTGCAGGTAGTGTCGAATTCACCTCTTACCAGATAGACCATCCACCGAGTATCCTTCTGGGGATCAAGACACGCCCGCGTGTCATCGCCGCTCACCTGCGCACACCACCCGCCCGAAGATCGTCGCGCATGCGTGGGTTACGCTCGTGTTAGTGGGTCATCGGCACGGTCATCGCAGGCCCATCGACAGAGTGCCGCGCGCGGAAGCTACCCACGATCGCCCCTCCCTCCCTTCACTGGAGATACTGAAGAAGTCCTTTGCTTCTGTCAAGATCGATTGCCAAGTACCCTTTGAGAGCTCGGATAAGGCTCATTTGTCAACACCACTCACCGCGCCCGCGCTTTCGCTCGCCCAAATTTTTGCCGGGAGTGCGTAGGTGCGCCCGTACCAGCGAGGTTCCTGCGAGACCGCTCCTCACCTATTAATCAACCACCGTTCGACGGATTACCGTACGAAGGAGTATTCGCACGCAACATATAGCCCTGGTAGCTAGCCCCCACGCGCACCACAAGCTCCCCGGACCGGTTGACCGAGCGCAGTATTTCCCCTGGTCATTACCCTCCACCCATGCCAGTACCCGGGCGATGTTCGCCTCGCCAACGCCCCTCCCTGTTGTTGCCGGACACGTTTTGGCACTTGTTTCCCACCCCTGCTCGCACTTCAGCCCTCCGTCGGGCAACCACCCTCTGTAAGCGAATTATCTCGAGCCCATGCTCCCGTCGAACCCTGAGAGTCTCGACATCCGTGGCTGATTTCTGATAGGCTCAAAGTCGTCGTGTTTTCAAGCCCGACAAACTTAGAATTTATAGACTAGGAAACTATAAAGCAATTGGGATAATTGGGATATATAGGTTTTGATGGGGAACAACTGGTCGGGATCGTCGACCGTTCCTCACCACTTAGGCCGTAGTCCTAGCAGGGAAATATAATGCATGCTTATGAGTTCAAGAAAAGATACGAGAGGGTCTAAACATTCCGACGATGGCCGTGATCGCCCGGGATCACAGCGTAGGGGACTCGGGTAAGTTGAGCCCTTCCAATAACTAGGTTCAGCGGGTACTGGTACGGCAAGCGGCGGATCCGGGGTACCGTGCGCCCACCCTCAATCTGCCCAATCTGGCACCGACCTGCAGAAACCTGTCTAAAACCCACCCACACCAATGCTTCGGCTTATTCCTAGCCCCGGCGGTGGATACCCGCTCGGGAGGCACTAAAGGAACTAAAAGAATGTCGAAAGGGGTGACTGCGAACGCACCTGTAGGGCCGAGGCCCGGTCGGCTGTGACGATTAGCAGCGGGAAGTCCGGTGGCGAGTCGGCCCGAGGAAGCCAGTCCGGCCTGGGCCGGGTCCGCAAGGTTGAACTCAATGCTGGATGCAGGCGAATGCAGAGAAGGAGCCCGTCGGCCCTCTGGCGTGGGATGGAGAGTTGGGACCGGCGAGCTGGCAGGTAGGCGGCAGCGGGCGGTCCTGTGGTGGCAGCACGTGGGACGCACAGCAGTGGCGGGTGGAGCCGGCGGCGGCGGCGCGCAGAGGACGCGGCAGCGGCGGGCAGTGGGACGGGCGGCGATTTCAGGACTGGCCTGGATGCTAAATGTAAATGACCTTGGGGTTTTGATTTTGGGAAGGGGAAACCCAAGATGGTGGGGATGATTCAAGGGGAGAGGGAGAGGATCATGGTGAGGCTAGGCCACGCCCTAAGGGGGGGAAAACAGAGGAGGAGGAGAAGGGAGGGCCTCCCTCACTTCTGCTACTTCTTCGGGGAGGAGACTTTTTTTTTATCAAAACTTGCGTAAAAAAGTGGCGTCATCCCTCTCCTCCTATTTATAGGTGGAAAGAGGGCTAACCCAAGACGAAGCCCTAAACGGGCCTAAAATGGGTCCTAAGGGCCAAACATGCCCCGGAGGCCCTAAATCGTTCGAAGATATATCCTCTTGGAAATTCAAAATGCAAAGGGAGAGGATAGAGTCAACCTTTACTGGCGCCGCGTTGACCACGGCGTGTAGACGAAGGATGGATCCCGCGCCTTGGCTCGGGCTTGCCGAACAGGCTGTGAGCGTGTCGTCTGTCGCGGATGGTCCCCATCAGGTTTCCTAGGTCGATCCACAAGGACTTTAGGGCGAGAGAATGTCAATGTAGGTGGAAAGAAAGGAGAATGACCTAGATTACTTGGGTATATTAATTGGAGTAATTAGAGTACATGCAAATCAAGGGATAATGAAACTAGGCTGAAATTTTGGAAGAATGAGTGTAAGGAGATAAGGAAAGAGAATGAGTTAAAGAGAGGGGAAGAGAGGAAAACCCTTTGGGGGGAGAGAGATATCAAATGAAAATAGAAGGATAACGATAGAAGGACAATTAACCTCAGGAGAATAAAAGGGGACTAAAAATATAATAAAATAAAAATGACAAATGAGAAAAAGACAAACGTAACTTACAAGATCGTACTGGAAAAAGACAAACGCGGAAGTTAAAAGGGATGAACGGGAGAAAGGGAGAAGGGGGAAAGGAGAGGATCGGAGAGAGCAGGTGAAGACTAGAAGCAGGTTTTGAGGAAGATTGGGATTAGAGATGGAGAACTATGACGGGAGAGAGAGCATGATGTAGGATATTTTAGAAGAGGTATCTAAATCCTACAATATGGGGAGGATCTATGAATGATATCAATGAGAATGGTTTTAGAATTTAAAGAGGATAATGTAGAGAATATGTGGGTGATTTAATGTAGAAATATGAGAGAATATAGTAGATAGATGTTATGACGTTTAAAGATACTTAAAACAGTGACTAATGTGAGAAGAATGATGGGAATATATGAATGATAATGATAGATTATGAAGTTAGGGAGATAAGAAAGAGAGAATAGATAGAAAGTAGATAGGAGAGAAGATGGCGACGGGATATATATATATATATGTATATATATGTTAACACAGAAGAGAGAACGATAGGTTATAAAATATAAAAGAGATGAGAGGGATGGAAATTACGAGAGAATCGATACGGGCGTGATGAGAGGATAATATATTATATAAGATGAGAAGGAAGATGAAGAATATAGAAATGATAGATACGGGAGGAGAGGTAGTGTTAACGATGATGAACAGTTATGACGCGAATAGTAAAGAAGTCGGATAGAAATGAGAAAGCACAGGATAACAAGACGGAGCTTGTGTTGGATGTATAGATTTAAAGACACGAACTATTTCACGATAAGAATAAGGGAGGATGATACCTGAAATGGCGGGAAGTGATACCTTTGGATTTCCGAAACGATCCAGATTAATCTCGAGATGCTTCAGACACGATGAATGAAAGAGGACAGAAAGGGAGGGAGAAAGGGAAAGGGAGGTAGAATCTCGGAGAGGAGGCTTACAGGAGAGGCACAAGAAAACACACGAACACATAAGTTTCAAAAGAAACATATTTTCATCAAAAACAACATCTCTATTTTTTCCTTACATCCGTTCTTTTATAGAGTTGAAGAATCGGAGAAAGAAAAGAATAGAAGGAGTCGCTTCACCGCGACGGAAGATGAGGCCGTTATGGACGATGTTAGCGTCCGTTCGTGATTGCCGTCATGCCGTTTCTCTATTCCACGTCAGACGGTGTTAGAGTGCGTGGCATTTCCTGACGTTGAGGAGACTGTAGAGAAGCCATCGGATTTGGGTCGGACTTGAGATGGACGTCCAGCTACCAGTAGTCGAAAGAAGATGGTGAGGCTGTTTACGTGGAACCGTCGTCGTTTGGTAAGTCCTGAAGCTATTCCCGTAGAGGCGTGATCTTTTACTTTTGTCATCGTCGCGAGTCTTCTCGTTAAGTCAACGCCTACGACCAGGTACTAACGTTTGTCCATCGTCTTTTGTTACGTGTCTCGCAGAGCTGTCGGGGAAGATGATTGGCTGCAGGAGATTGGAGATTTCTCGCTGGTCCGGGATGACTGGAGAGTCTTCGTCGATCGTCCTTCACTTCGGAGGGAAATAGGCCCTGCCGTTGCGACGTTCTATCGAAGAAGGAGACCTCTGTCTTAGTGGGGAAGAATCAAAAGAAGTTGGCACGGCTGCCATTCTTTTCGCGGATCACTGAGGTAGGTAGGAAGAGGGTAGAGATGGCGACTCTTCTATCCTCCTCAGTCAGTGACTTATCTTTGTGATTGTCGCCTACATTTCCGCGTACACCGGTCACGCAAATCGGAATCGCTGTCCCGTCTTTCTTTGATCCTGTATACTAAGTGGGTTTGACCGTGATCTTCTATGGCAAATACTTGTGATCGCACGGGCTTTGGCTTGAATGGGAGCTCGAAGGTTTTCATCAGCCGATAAGATGTTGTCCTCGTGGTAGCGACAGTTACTTGGTCAACTAACTTCACGTTC
This sequence comes from Lemna minuta, assembly GCA_024174645.1. Classification (NCBI taxonomy): domain Eukaryota; kingdom Viridiplantae; phylum Streptophyta; class Magnoliopsida; order Alismatales; family Araceae; genus Lemna; species Lemna minuta. The sequence continues at coordinate 5,088,990 of CM044108.1, forward strand.
TACATACTTTCAAAGCCGAGAAGGTCCTTCTTTAGCTGGACGGTAGTCCTCTTTGAGGGTAATCTTCTTTGGCATAGTTACCACACACAAATGAACTTTAGAAGCTGTGAAGCTAGGAGGATGCAAAAGTTAGTTGACCTTGGTTTGCTGTTGACTGATAGTCGTTTGTTCTTATTGACGAATTTTGATGAAGAACAACCAATTCTTCATGTTATTCGACAGTAGTGAAGATAATTCTTAATACGACAGATTCATGATCGGTGGTGATAATTGAAGGTTGTTCTTTGGTAGTCATTATATGGAGTTCCTTCTTTTCATCCTCTGTGAGAGCTTTGATCAGAGGGAGGTAGCTCTCTTCAGCATAATTTGCATCATAGAAATGAGCTTCATGTTTGTTCAATCCTCATGCATGCATGGGTTATTCATGCAAATAGGCTTTGTCTTGAATTGCCATTGAGGCTAGTCTCTTCCAACAATAGTAGTAAATAGATCTCTCCTAAAATTCTAACTAAGGGTAGTTTTCAAAGAAAGTAGGAATTTAATAACAAAGATGTTCCTATTAATATTCCTTTGAGATCGTTAATTATAATGATATAAGGTACCTATGATATGGTGGATAAGGTTTGGAAATTAGGATCCTATATCAAGGAAGAAGGTGGTTGACTTGGTCCACTCAAAGAATTCTAGGTATCTAAGAATAAGGCTAATTTCTTTTGACCAAGTCAATCTTTGGATCAGTGTAAAATAGGAAAAGGAGGGAAGATAATTCCCTTAAGATCTACACTCTCTTTCAATTAATTAGAGAGGTCTTCTTCATCCATTTAATAAATGGATAATTTCTCAAGTTGGTGGATAAGGAGGAGGAAGAGGAGGAGAAGGAGGAGGAGGATAGGTTCAAGTAGAAACCTTGTGTTCATGTTTTTGAAATAATTCTCCATTAGAGCATGAGTGACTGGATTGAGGAAATAAAAAAAGAGGAAGAAAGAGAGAAGACGACATAGGGCGAAGACGGGAATACAAGAGAGAGTAAGATGGCGCTGCGGAATTGAGAGCGAGAGAAAGAGGGAGAGAAAAATTGCCGCTGGAGAGTAGAGAGATTTTGAGGAAGATGAGGAGAGGACGAAATCAAAAAAGTCGTAAGGGAGAACCAAAGATGCTAGGAGATGAACAGAGAGAGATCGTAAGGGAGAGGATGAAGACTACTTTGAAAAAATGGAGGGACGGAGAGCATGAGAGAGGGAGAGGATGGAGAGAATTGTTGACCTTGGAAGAGGGTTATGCGGAAGAAGATGAAATTGAGAGAGAGAAAAAGAGAGTGCATGGAAGACGGAAATGGAAGAGGAAGTGGAAGAGGGAAAAAGGAGGAGGAAGAGATGATTCCAGAGGAAAATAAAACAGAAGATGGGGATGGAAATGGAAGAAAGGAGAGCAGATGAGAGAGAGAATTAAATCTGTGCGGTCGAAACTAAGCAGGGAATTCGGGAAAAGATGCGATTGAAGAGAGAAGGAGGGTGATGATGATAGAAAATAGGAAAGAAACGCAAATAGGAATTAAAGAGGAATGAACAGAATATAGGAGAGAGGGCGGAAAAGAGAGAGTAGTCGTATGAGAGAGAAGAGAGAAATCTAGGAAAATGAGAGGGAGCAAAATATCGGATGAGAGTGCGACGAAAAGATGAAGACAGAGAGAGGAAAAGGATGTTAGATCGCGCGAGAGGAAGATCGGAAAAGTTCCAGAAGAAAGAGAGCGAGAAGAGCAGAAGAAAGGAAAGAAAGAAGGGGACAAGATGACTACAGGCAGCAGGGGAATGCGGTTACAAGAGAGATGGGAGAGAGGGAGATGGGAAGCTTGAGAGAAGAAAAGAAAAGAATGTGAGAAAGAACGATCAATAGAGCAAAACGTAAGAGAAAAAGAGAGAGAAAGAATGCGTGAGTTTCAAGAAATGAAGTGAGGATTGTCCTACGAGGAAAAAGAAGCAGAAAATGAAGAGGAAGAAGAAGAGACAACTTTAGAAAAAAAGAACGCAGGAAGGGAGTCGAAAACGCGAGGAAGAGAATGATGAAGAGAGAGAGAGAAAATACATACATTTTTCCAAACAAATCTTAAACTACATTACTCGCGTCTGTTCGCTGCCATCTGACAACCCGTGCACACGCGATAATCTTCGCTTCATCGTCCGTGTACTCTCGCCGGCTGGATTTTGAAGTGCGCCACCTGTGCGTCTGCCGTCGCCACTGGACTACCGGTCGCCATACGTCACTACCGACTAGGCTCCGGCTCTGCAAGTACGCTTGCAGTTGTCCCTCTCGAGTGTTTATTTACTTCTTTCAGTGCTTATCAGTACACCCTCCATGGCCGGGGCTAGGATAGCGGGAAGTCTGGGTTTTGGGGTGTATTTAGGACCTCTAATCGGGATTCGGTGCCGGTCAGGCGGATCGAAGGTGCATGCACGTTGCGGTCGTAACCGTGCCATCACTGTATCCGTTTCTCCTGAACCTCGGGTTATCAGAGGTCCAACACGTCCCCCTACCCCCCTTATTGTCATTCATCGGGCATTCACGCTTGCTGCCGTGGTGTTTATTATTCTCGTTGTTCTCTTTATATCGCATTACTTGCATTTCATATCCTAGATAGAGTTCCCTGCCCATTGATCCGTAACAGCCGTCGATCCCGACCATAGTTCTGCATCAGCGGGCACGACGCGTTCTGGGAGGTCAGATCAGGAACGGCCCAAATTCAAGTCACATTCATGACTTGAATTCAGCTCTCGGGCAGGCGCGAGCATACGCGGGTGTGGCCTTGGTGATACGCGTAAAAATGCGGCCGTTGAATGCGCGCTTTTATGTATCAAACAAATTATACTCAACTCTTCAATATCTGATTTTTAAATTAGAACAGCTGCAAGTCAAGGTCGAATCCACAGGGAGGAAGGTTAAGAGATTGAAATTAAAAGATAATTTTTGGTATTTTTAGATTTAGAAAGCGGAAATGATCAATGAAAGGAAAAAAATGTGAGTGGAGATGAAATGAACCGAAAAAGTGCTTCCAAACTCCTTGCAGAGATTGGAAACCCTTGATGAATGGTGGAAAAGTATTTTTAGGGTTTTTAAATAAAAAAATGTTGATAAACAGATGAGGAAAATAGAAGAAATGGATAGAAGATAGTTCTAATCTAAAAATTTGTGATGAAAATACTATCTAGTGATGCTCCCTAATCAAAACATACCTTTGAGAGCCGTATATTTTGCCCAGACTAGGCGTCTTGCATCTAACACGAAGAATGAATATAAGATGAAAGAAACTCACTGAGAATGAAGTTCAACACATGATGAATGATCCATCGTTGCTTTCTTTCCTTTTGGCTAGCCAATGCTAGAAGCATACAACAAAAATATTCATAACCCTAATTTTTTTCGTCTCAGAACTTAAATCAGCCCTAGCAGATTCGTGGAGCTTGAAATGATAATCATGCCCACAAAATTTCACCCCATAACTCCATCAGGATCGTGAGATATCACGATTTTAGTCTGGAGCACTTCTGGCCGTTAATCTCATGCTTCTCTCTTTAAGTATCCCGGTCAAACCGCTCCGGTCCAAATCAGTTCGGTCAACGTGCGGGTCAAGCCTGCAAAACTTGATAAGAACATTATCTCTCCTTTCTCCTTTCTCCTCTCTCCTCTCTCCTCTCCTCTCTTTCCTCTCGTCTCTTCTCTATCGATGACGAAAAACAAGTGCGGTGAAAGGGCGAGTGAGAGAGAGGGGGAAGAGAGAGAGAGAGATCAAGGGAGAGAGAAGAAGGGAGCGAAAGGGAAGAGGAGACGAAGACGAAGAAGGAGAAGAGAATGAGAGAGAGAGAGAGTTCATGGGAGAGAGAGGAATGGAGCAAGAGGGAAGAGTGATGGGGAGAGAGGAGTTCTCCTCGCGATGGAAGCCATTTCCATCGCGAGGAGACCCAAGGAGAGAGAGAAAGACAGCAAGAGAGAGAGAAAATGAGAGAGATAAAGAGAGAGAAAGAAGGAAGGAGAGGGAGAGAGAAATCCTCTCGCGACGAAAATAATTTCTATCGCGAGAGGGATCGCGCGCGCAAAAGGGAGAGGAGAAGTAGACGCCTCTCCTCCCGATTCTCCTCTCGAGGGAATTCTTTTCCGTCATGAGAGAAAGACATTTGCAGAGGAAGAAAGAAAGCAATGAAAAAGAAGAAGAGGGGAGAGAAAGCCAGAGAAGGAGAGAGAGAGGGGAGAGAGGAAGACTTTCCTCCTCCCACCTCTCTCGCGACGGAAGCAATTTCCGTTGCGAGGAGACGTGAGGAGCGATAAGGAAAGAGAGAAAGTGAAAGGAGAAAGAACTGGGAGAGCAGGGAAGAGCGCAGTAGAGAGAGAAAGAGAGAGAAGAGAAAAATGGAGAGTGAGCAAGAGAGAGGATGAGAAGAGAATAAGAGAGGGACAGAAGGAAGAAGGAGAGAAAGAGAGAATGGGAGAAAGGGAGGAGAGGGCACAGAGAGATGAGGAGAGGAGATAGATCTTCTCGCGACGGAAAATTTTGCGTCACAAGAATGGAATCTCGCGCGCGCGAGAGAGAGAGAGAGAGAGAGAGAGAGAGAGAGAGAAATAGTGAGGGAAAGAGCAGAAAGGTAGAGAAGAGGGAGAGAGGAAGAGGAGAGGAAAATGGAGGAGGAGAAAGAAATTATCCTCTTCCTTACACGCGCGCACACACGCGTGGAGAAGAAGAAGGAATCTCGCGAGAGAGAGAGAGAGAGAGAGAGAGAGAGAGAGAGAGAGAGAGAGAGAGAGAGAGAGAGAGAGAGAGAGAGAGAGAGAGAGAGAGAGAGAGAGAGAGGGAGAGAGATAGAGAGAGAGATAATTTCCTCTCTTTTTATATATTTCTAAATGTTCTTGATAAATGTATTTTTATAAATGCACTTCATAAATATTCCTATGTTAATAAATACAGTTTAAATAGGAATTTCATGTAATAATAAAAGAAAATTATATTCTTGATTAATCCATATCACTAAATGATCATAAAATGCTACTAATTTATGAAAAATCAAGAATATCCTTTAAAACATAGAAATGATCAATTTAATCATTTAAAATCATGATAACATGCATTTATGATTATAATTTAAAGAAAAAATGCACAAAATGTATGATATTAATGCATGAAATTGCATGTTATCACTTGGTCAACGCTTGTGAGTTATGGGGAAGAGGGCAGGTGGGCTTCGCGCGATCAGGCAGGTCGCGGCAACAGAAATTCCTGAACGAGCTCGTCTCCTGGGGCGGCTACTAGGATATACCTTTGGGTACTTGACGGCGGCAGGCGGGAAGTAAGGATTATTCTCGTGGTGCGTGCGGCAGGTGCGGGGTGGTTTCCGCCAACAAACCTAGGCTGGGTCTTGCGCAAAGGTCGAGGATGGCATGTCGCGGTTGTGAGGATGGAGGGAGGAATGCTAGGCAAATTCTCGTATAGGAGTGCGGTGATTTGATAGGGTGAATTCGGCAGGGGATCGGCAGGACTCTGGTAGGATATCGGGGTAGTCGGTAGGCGGTGGAGAGTAGGAAGTGCATGCCAAATTAGTTTTCAGAAGTGACAATCGAGGGCGAGCGAATTGAAGAGCGGCAAATTCGGAAGTAGGGGGGCGCGTGCGTATGTTGAAATTCCGCGACTGATGGAGGGTATGGGGAAGGTCGGCTGGCGATGGTAGGAAATTTGGTGGGACGACGGTAAGGAATCGGCTGGACTCCAAAAGGGATGATGCGGGACAATGAAGGTGATTTTCCCGGATTTGGGAATGACTTCGACAGGTACATGGATGAATTCGGGTGATGACGGAGAGGAATCCATGGGGCGTGAGGACAAAATTGGCGCGGGTGAGAATGGGGAGGATGAGCGTCGGGGAAGTGAGGAACGAAATTCACGTACCAAGGAATTCGCTAGCAGGGATTCGCAAGCGCTAGGATTTGGCCGGGCAATCGGCGAATCAGGCTGGTGGGAGGTGAATTCGTTAAGGATCGGGCGATTCCGTCTGGGTGACTAGAAGTGGGAGGGCGAAGGAGAAGTTTTGGTGGTTACGAGGAAGGTGAATCGAACTTGATCGAGTGTTGGGGCGGATCAGGCGAGGCTTTTGGATGAATTTGTTAGAACGAGGAGTGGAGGATGCAGGGAGAAGAAAGTGAGGGAGAGGGTGAATTTCGGTGAGGCGTAGGCGCGGAAACGGGTGATCAGCAGCAGGGGAAAGGTAGCGATCGGCAGGGGCGACAGGGATGAAGTCGGCTTTTCATAAAAGCGGAATTTGGGCTTGTCAGGGGAAGCGTCAAATTCGGAAAGGGGGACCGACGATGGAGGGAGAGGTCGGGAAGACGGCGTGGGATGGTGGGGATGTTGGCGAGATTTGAGAGCGTAAAGAAGAGGAGGATTTGGACACTCAATTGAAACAAGCAAAACAACTCAGATTTTATTCAAGAAACAAACACACGCAATGGTATTCGAGATACCGCTCACACTCACTCATGTTTTGGCATTACATCAAACACCTACTTATAGGAAGAAGATACAAAAACCGTCATAACGGTTTTGTCGACGTGGCGCGTGCATGACCGTTATAACTCCCTAATGTAAACGGCTGAGATTAAGTCTCCAGATATGTAACCGAAGAAAAACGCTTCCACCGTGGATGAGCAGATGAACGGCTGGATCAATTTCTCTCAAACTCTTCCTTGATCCACGCTTAGTTCATCACCGCGACGCCTAACTTCTCCCGAATCTCTTCAAATTTGATGCATCCCAATGATTTTGTGAAGGAATCAGCCAGCTGCGATTCCGTCCTCACGTACTTAATGTCCACATACCCTTTTTCCACACAATCCCGGATGAAATGGAACTTCGTCTCGATGTGTTTGCTCCGTCCGTGCTGACTTGGGTTCTTGCTCAAAGCAATAGCCGATTTGTTGTCAATTAATAATTTAAAAGGTCTCACCTTTATGTTTAGTAATTCTTCAACGAATCGGATGATCCACATGCCTTGACAAGAAGCCGCCAAGGCTGCAACGTATTCAGCTTCACATGACGATAACGCAACCACACTTTGCTTCACTGTGTTCCATGTGATAGCAGAATTCCCAAGAAAAAATACTTGACCGGTTGTACTCTTCCGATCATTTCTATCTCCAGCGAAGTCACTGTCGCTGAAGCCTTGAACAACAAAATTCTTCTTTCCTCTCTCATATCTCAATCCGAACAAAGATGTTCCTCGAATATACCTCAAAATTCTCTTTGCTGCACTCATGTGTTCCGTATTTGGTTTGCTCATGAATCGGCTCAAATAGTTCACACTATAGGTTATATCTGGTCGAGTATGTACCAAATACCTGAGGCACCCGATTAGGCTTCTGAGATCTCTCCCTCTTAACTCATTTATCTCCAATTGTTCACTTTGTTCTTCCAGTGAGTCTCTTTCACCTTCTTCTAATCCTGAGATTTTAAGAAAATTTGAAGAACATAAAGTAAACTTTCCCAAATTACCTTCTTCACTGAATTTAAAGGTTTTTTTCTCATCGAATATCACATCTCTACTGATGTGAATTCTGAAATTGGCAGGATCTAGACATTTGTAGGCTTTCGATCCAGCTTCATATCCCATTAGCACCATGCATTTACTTCTGTCTTCAAGTTTTGATAGCCTTCCAGTGGTTTTGACAAAGACAATTGAACCGAAAATCCTTAAATGACTCACATTTGGTTTTCTTCCATTCCACTTCTCATACGGTGTCTTTCCTTCCAGCCCTTTTGTAGAAGACCTGTTAAGAACATAAACACATGTACTAACTGCTTCTCCCCATAATTCCAGGGGTAATTCTTTCTCTTTCAGCATACTCCTTACTAAGCCCATGATTGTTCTATTTCTTCTCTCAACTACACCATTTTGTTGAGGAGTATAGGGGGCAGTAAGTTGTTTTCTAATCCCACTCTCATCACACAATTTTCTGAATTCATCTGAGGTGAATTCTCCCCCTCGATCACTTCTTATACACTTTATTTTCACTTCTTTCTCAGCTTCAGCCATCGTTTTAAATTTCTTGAATTGTTCAAAGGCCTCTGACTTCTCTTTGAGCAGAGCCACCCACATACACCTTGAGTAATCATCCACAATTAAGAAGAAATATCTCTTTCCTCCTAATGTTTGTGGGTTAATAGGACCACAGATGTCCATATGAAGTAATTCAAGAACACTCAAAGCTCTATATGATGAAGATGAAAAAGAAGTTCTTGAGTGTTTACCTGAGATGCAGTGAGCACATACCACATTCGGATTTCGGAATTTTGGAAGACCTTTCACTAGATCTCCTCTTATCATATCCTGTAGAGTGTAAAAACTCTGATGGTAGAACCTTTTATGCCATAACCATGCTTCAATTGCTTCTTCCTCAATCAAATTGCACCTCTCATTTATGTTAATCATCATTTTGTACATGTTTCCCGACGTTTTCTTTGTCTTGGTGAGGAGTCTACCTGATTTGTCATGAACCGTGAGGAAACCTCTGCTCAAGAAGGTTTTACAACCTTGTTAATCTAACTTTCCCAGGCTAAGAATGTTAGTTTTTAAATCAGGTAGGTAAAGAACACTTGGAATAGTTAAAACTTCACCGGTTTTGAGGGTGACAGAGATATCACCCTTACCTTCATAGGGAATTGACGATCCATCACCGAATTTTACTTTACCTTTCTTGTTTTCATCAATGTTATCAAAGAACGCTTTCTTCCCTGTCATGTGACTGCTTGCTCCCGTGTCAAGATACCACATACACTCATCATGTGTGTTACTTGTTCCTTGTAGTAGTAGTTCCCCACATTCATCAGACATAATCATCATAAGGGCCGATTCTTCTTCGGTTTCTTCTGAGATATTCACCTTCTCTTCTTTACCTTTCTTTTTTGTGTCTGAATAGCACTCATCCGCGAAGTGTCCCATTTTTTGGCAATTGTAACACTTCACTTTTGACTTATCAAACGGCTTTCTCTCTTCTTCCTCTTTGTCATTCTTTGAAAATCTGCCTCGTCCGCGACCTCTCCCTCTTCCTCTGCTCGTTCCTCTTCCTCTTCCTCTTGAAGAAGATCCACGATCGGTCTTCTTGGACTGATTGTAGGCTCTGGCAAGTAGAACTTGCTCTTCTTCCCTCGAATCTCTTTCTTGGAGTCTCTGTTCGTGAACTCTTAAAGATCCGATCACTTCATCCACACTCAAACCTCTCATGTTTCCGAATTGTTCAAGAGAGAAGGTAAGAGAGTCATACTTCACTGGCATTGATCGGAGGAGCTTCGCCACTGCTTCCTTCTCCTCTAATCGCTCTCCCAAGTCTCTTAATTCGGAGATAATCTTGGTGAAGCGAGATTCTCAAATTCACGCCGCAACGATTGAATTTTGGATTGAACAACGTGATCTACCCCCACGTGGAGTGTCCGAATAGTCTCCCAATTCTCTTTAGCTGTTTTCTTGACATCCAATTGAAAGCTTACCGATTCCCGAGACGAGAGTTTAGGATGGCCGAGAGAGCTTGTCGATCTTTCTTTCGGTTTGTCTCGGTTCCGGTAATTGCTTCCCATAATCCGTGAGCTTCCAAGTACACTTCCATCCTCATCGCCCACAGACGATAGTTCGTGGATGTAAGGGAGAAGATCGAAGACGTCACTGCTTCGATTCTTGGCACGAGTTCTTGAATTGTTGTGTTTGAGTCACTTGCGGATGAACCTCCTTTCTTTGGCATCTCAAAGGTTTAGAACGAGGCTTTGATACCACTTGTTGGCGAGATTTGAGAGCGTAAAGAAGAGGAGGATTTGGACACTCAATTGAAACAAGCAAAACAACTCAGATTTTATTCAAGAAACAAACACACGCAATGGTATTCGAGATACCGCTCACACTCACTCATGTTTTGGCATTACATCAAACACCTACTTATAGGAAGAAGATACAAAAACTGTCATAACGGTTTTGTCGACGTGGCGCGTGCATGACCGTTATAACTCCCTAATGTAAACGGCTGAGATTAAGTCTCCAGATATGTAACCGAAGAAAAACGCTTCCACCGTGGATGAGCAGATGAACGGCTGGATCAATTTCTCTCAGGGGAGAGGCGTTGACGTTCAGGGCTGTTGCGACGTCACACGCAGAGCGGGAAGGGAAATTAGGCAAGCCACGGTGGTATGCGCGCCGACAGAAGGTCGAAACTAGGGAGGGGGTGACGGAACACGGAGTGAAGCTGGGTGTTGAACGTGGAGGGGTCGGGAAGGAGATGGAGATGATGTGTATCAAGGCGATGGGGATGGTTTCGGCTGGGTGTCAGAGGAGAGTTGGTCGGGCGACGGGGTGAAGGAGAGGGGGAAGCTAGTAACCGGCGGAGGAGGGACAGGGAGGGAGATGGTTTCGGGGAGGATTCGGCGGAGGAAAACGTGGGGCTAGAGAGGGATTGACGGGGAAGATGAATGGAGAAAGTTGGAGGAATTTAGGGAGATGGAGGAGTTTGTCGGAGACAGAGGCAGTGGAGATGGAGGAGGACGTGTAGATGCGGGGCAGTGGCGGTGGCGCAAGGTGGCAGCAGCGGCGGCGCGAGGGTGGCGGCGGCGGCGGCGCAAGGGTGGCGGCAGCAGGATGGTATCCCTCATGGCCGAGCAAGGAGCGGCCGTGGCGGCAGCGACCGTGGCGGCGATAGCAACGGCAGTTAGACTCCTTCCCCGGCCTTCCCTGAGCAGCCACTCGAGATGGAAGAAACTCCTTTTTTTCTCAAATGACGGCTAGGGTTTTTGGGGGGGTCCCTTCCCTCTTATAGAGCCCATAATGGGCCGAGAGGGGAAAGGGCCCACTTGAGGCCCACAACCCAAAACCTAAACATACTCATAGAAAATAAACTTCGCAAAGAAGAATGGCCTCATGAATAGGATCCCAAAAAGGGAAGAACCCACCCGGAAGCCTAAAAGGGAGAGGGAAATAAGCGAGGACCCGCTTAAACACGTGCAGGTAAAAAATTTCACAATAAAGAAAAAAGATAAGTAGATAGATCCATGCGCGGGAAAGGGCTCCTCCGGCGCCGTGATATCGTGTCTTGGTGGCGACGGAGGTCGTACGCCACTAATATGAAGAAAGATTGGAAGAGAAAAAGATAGCGGGAGAGGGAAAGAGAGAATACCGCTGGAGAGAGTAGAGAGATTGTGAGGAAGAAGAGGAGAGGACTTCAGAAAATGAGGCGGAAGGAGGGGGAGAGAAATTTGAGGGGTACAAATTAGGAAATAAAGAGATGACAAAAACGGAGAACATAGAAGATGAAATTGGTAAACTGGGGGAAGAGAGAAGATATTGAAATGACGAAACAGAAAAAAATGAAGAAGAAAATAAGAAGAGCTGAATGGAAAACAGAAAGAGATCATAAGGGGGAGGATGAAGACGACTTCGGAAAATGGAGGGACAGATGATTTCGGAAAAGAAATTGTGACGGAGAGAATGTAGAAGATGAGAGAGAGAGTAGAGATAGAGGGAAGAATCGAGGGAGATAAAATCAAAGATAGCGAGGTAATGTGAAAGACTAAGGAGCGAAGAGAGAAAAAAGGTTATGAGAAAGAGATTTAGCAGAGAAATGGGGTGGAAATGAGAGGACGATAAGAGGAATAGGAGGAACGGACAAACGGGAAAGAAGAGAAAATTCGCACTAGAGAGAGATCACGAGAACAATAATTTGAGATGCAAAGAGACTAAGAGGAAGAGAGAGAATGCCAGAAATATGGAGAATCAATGGAGAGCATAGAGAGAGAGAGATTTCCCAAGGAGAGGAGATGAGAGGAGAGTAGGAAATAGTGGTTTAGAGAGAGATAGGGAGCGCGAGAAGGGGGGAGAGAAAGAATGAATTCAGAGATTTAAAACGAAAACGGAATAGCAGTGGATTTGGAAGGAAGACAAGACAAATCAGAAGATCGGGGAGAGAGATGATTTTGGAAGAATTAAAAAAAGAAAGAAAAGATCGGGGGAAGAGAGCGAGAAATCTTGGAAGATAGAAGGATCAAAAGGAAAAAAAATGAGGGAGAGATGACCTGAGAGAGGTTGAGCGGGGGCGGAAGAAAAGGTTAGCCATGAGAGATTAAAGAGAACAATAATAACAAATACATAAATTTTTCCAAAAAAATGTTTCTATCTCTGAATCTTAAACTACATTTCTATGGGGAGGATGCTAAAGAAGTTCTAAACCTAGGAGATAGAGAGATTAGCAGAAAAAAAATGAGGATGAAGCAAAAGATAGATGACGGAGAGGAGAGTCCCGAGAGAGGGCTTTTTACTCTTTTATCCTCCCAAGTCTCCCCTTCGGGTGGGCTCCCATTTCCTTTAACTGGGCTCACATCTTCTTGCTTTGGACAGCCCATTATGCCTTTTAAACCTTCTATTTTGGAGGATCTAGCTATTCTTCCTCATGTATAGTTCTTGAATATCCGAAAAGCAAAAGGCATGTAGAATCAACTCTTTTTGATGCACTAGTCGTCTACAATATCAAGTGATGAAGTAGTAGAGAAGATGGAGTATTCAGAGTTTAATGAAGTTAATTAAGAGCAATAAATGGGTGGTTATAACTACATTTCATGTTCTTATCAAGGACCAGGTGGTAAACCCGGACGCGCACCAAACTACTAAGGGTGAGTCTAGAGAATGGATACCCTAAGGCTTCTTACAATGATGTAATGAGTTATCAATGCGTACACTCAACTGTTGTCCCGCACGTCGTCTCTGAAGTCCTTGAGTGTGCCGAGTAGTACCAGTCCGAGAGTCCTCCAGGTCTACGTCCTCGCGGGTGACAGGCCTTGGGTCGTCGAGGGGAGCTCGATGATCAACCCGACGGATTGGAGCACGGTCTCAATCCACTTGAATCGTTCTCTCAAATGACCAAACCTAAGTCCCGACGGCGGTGGTAGCAAGTGCGGGAAGTACTAAAAGTGATAAACAACTTCAAAGTAAAGAGGAGGGGACGAATGCCGCACCTACAGGGCGTGAGCCCAGTTGGAAGTGATGATGGAGGCCGTTCCTACACAGCACGGATGGTCGGCAGAAGAGGGCTAGGCGGGCGACGTCGTGGAACCGAGGGGCGACTCGGAAGGGAATTAGGGTGATAATACCTAGAAACTAGTGAAGGAAGAGAAGAGACCAGGTGCACACGTGGCCAACGGGTAGAGCACGGCAGGGAACTAGTGGGTCCCCACAGGCGCGGTCAGTGGTGGGCACAACACTATCGACCTGTGCACGTGCGGGCAAGGGCTATTGAGGGGAGGGAGGAGGAAGAAGGAGAAGGGGATCGAACGTTGGTTGAGGTCGTGAACCGATTGGGTAGGTGCGTGTGGGGGTGGGAATGGAGTGTTCGCGGAGCGCATGGAGGTGGTGGGCGTCGTTGGGAATTCGGAGATGGGGAGGGGAGTGTCGGGCACACGGGAAGCTGGGAGAGGAGTCGGGATTGGAGGAGCTGGGGGGATCTTGAGAGAGAATTGTGGGGAATGGGGAGCGGGAGGAGCGGTGGAGGAGGGGTGTCGATGTAGGGATTGGGGTAGCGGCTCTGGGCAACGGCAGCGCTGGCGCTAGGGCGGTGATAACATGCTAAATAGACATGATAATACATGATTACTAATGCATATTAAGGCATAAAAGATTTCATTCCTATGCATGTTATCATATTTATGAGTATTTATCTATCAAGCAATGAAGAAGTCATTATAATCTCACAATACTTTAATTTAGAGTTAATTATTATGAACTAAAGATAAATTATTTCATAACTCATCTTTACTTGAGATTACAAGTAGTTTTAAATGTTAACTAATAAGAGAAATTATTTTTATAAACATTCATTTAATTTTATAAAGTTAAAATCTTAAAGCAATGAATATATTTTTTAAATAGAAATTAAGTCTCTTGTCATTTATTAAATTTGACTTTTAAGATTGATAGATAATTAAATTTCTGATCAAATGAAAGAAATTTGGATTAATTTGGAGTTCAATTTTGAAAGTTATGAATTTTCTAATTTTTAGGGATTTTTTTGGAATTTTTCTGAATTTTTACTGAATTTCTAAGGATTTTCTGGAATTAAAAATCGATTTTTCTAAATTATTTAGATTATTTAAAGCACGCAAGTGACATGGTGCAATCTGGAGAATCCGATTGATCGCGATTGATGATCAAAAGCGCGATGCAACGTGGTGCATCATGGGACGTCCGATCGCGCGTGAAATCAGAGCCGTCGATCTTCACTTAAGTGAAGGGAGGGTACGTGGCAAAATCAGGTTCACCAGATGCTATATAATCTCGACCGTTGATCGCAAAGAGTTATAACGGTTGCGATTATATAGTGGAAAATGCATTTGGTGCGTCTGATCGCAATCCAACGGCGAGCGTTTAAGATGCGTTTTAAAATGCATACGACGTGGCTTCATCTCGAGCGTCCGATCGTGATCCAACGGCCACAACTGAACAGGAACAATTTGCGATTATGCTTTAATCAGAGCCGTTGATGCGTTTCATCGGATAGTTATGCCCAAATCTCCTATAAAGTGAGATGTTCTTTGTATTTGTAAAGCACTCAAGAGCAATTCAATCAAATTGAACTGTTTAGACACCAAATCTCTTGATCCCAATCGCTTGTAGGCTCATTTTTGCATCCACGAAGTGCTTAAGATCAAGATTTGAATGATCGATGAGAAAGAAATCGACAATTGAACTCTTCGATTGAGATTTTTGGATTCTTTATGAATAGCCTTGATTTTGGCGATTAATTGGATCAATTCGATCGCAACTGTGGGTTAGTGACGACGTTTTATCTTAATCTATCTTTGTTTAGTGTTTAATTTCATTTTAGATTTGTAATTTCAAGTGAATTTGTTCTTATTTTTGGTTATTTCACGATTTCTATTTTCAGAAAAATACCCTTTGTTCAATCTTCAATTTCTCCGCGAAATCAAAGTCAAATTCATTGATTTTTGATTTCGTGGATTTGTCTTCAAGTCCTCTTTCATAAAATACTATTGTCCCCAATTTCTATCACAGATTCATCATGTGATTTAATTAAATTCAAAGAGATCACTAGAAATTTCCCTAATTCCTTGTGGATTCGACCTATATTTACCATTATACCCCTCAATTCGTGAATTATTCATAAAATTGGTAAGTTCGGACTTTATTTTGACACGAGACCGTGTGTTTTTTACGACCTCGTGGTCTCATTCTGTCAGGAGGCGGTGCTAGGGTGGTGGCGGCGGCTGAAGCAACGACGGTGGAATTAGTGGGATCAAGGAAAGGGAAGGCGTCGACGGCAGGCGCGGCAACAGCACGTAGTCGTTTGACGGCAGTGGCGGAGGCGGCTGTAGGTCTCCTTCCCCGATCTTCCGTGAGCAGCCACTTGAGAGGGAATTCACTTCTTTCTTTCTTCAAATGACAGCTAGGGTTTGCGGGGGGGTCCCTTCCCCCGTTGAGGCCGAGAGGGGAAAGAGCCCACTTGAGGCCCACAACCCAAAGCCTAAACATGCTCATAGAAAATAAGAAGGTTCACAAGGAGAGGGACTTCACGAATAGGTTCCTGAAAAGGGAAGAACCTACCCGGAAGCCAAAAAGAGAGAGAGGAAAATATGCAAAGGCTCGCTTAATTACGTACGGGCTAAAAAAGTTCATAATAACAAAATAAGGTAGATAAGTCCACGCGCGCGCAAGCCCGAGTTGTGATGTATCGTGGTGAGACGAGGTCCTCACGCAGTGTAGTGGAAGTCAGCATCCTTTGTCTTTGCTCATCGAGGGGGATGGACGCCCGCGGGTGTCGGCTCCTTCGGCACCATGGTGTCATGCCTTGGTGGCGACGGGGGTCGTACGCAAGGATATAGAATTCAAAATCTTCAAAAGAGTTTAGAGGATGAGTACCTTGACTGAGGCATGAAACCAATGCTCTTGAACTCACCAAAAGATCCAAATTATCCTTGAATTGTTTCTGTACTTTGAGATGGATGAAAGGGACAACAAGGCAAAAGAATAGATGAGGGAGATCGAACTGGGAATTGAAATAGATGGGAGAGGAGATGGAACACACAATGAATACAGAAAATTCTCCAACTAAGGAAAACAAATTCATTCAAAACAACATCCGTTCTTCTCTTACAATTGTCCCTTTTATAGGGACTAGGGAAGTTAGGGTAAAGCGATGCAACGATGATAGGAGATGCAGTTATGGGCAGTTACAACATGTTTTCGTGGATCACTTCATGGCTCTTCAATGATCCAGCATCAGTAGAAAGAGGAGTGATAACATGCTATTTATGCATGAAATTACATGACTATTAAAGCAAATAAAGGCATTAATCATTCCAACTATATGCATGTTATCATATTTTAAGTATATTTCTATCATTTTGTATCATTTCATGTTATGATCTAAAAATACACCAATTTATGGATTATTATACATAATTAAACATTATAATCTTTAATCCTAATTATCATAGAGATCATAATCGTGTTTTGAGAATGAAAATATAAGAGAAAAGATCTTTATTAACATCTATGTATTTTTTATAAAGTTATTTTATAAGATACCTAAATTTATTAAATTAATTAAAATTCATTCTCTCATTATTTTATTAATTTGACTTTTTATAATGATAGATTATTCAATTTCTGATCCAACAAAACAAATTTGATTTAATTTGGAGTTATATTTTGAAAGTTATGATTTTTACAATTTATAGGAATTTTCTGGAATTTTTCTCAATTTATTTAGATTTATTTTTGATTTTTAATTGAATTAAAACATTAAATAAATTGCAAAAAGGGGGCATTTTTCGCGCAAGCACACGTGGATGCGACGTGGCACGCAAGGCCACATGGCAGCACCACGCGGACCCGCGCGAGTGCCTGCGTGGCACGGATGTGACATTTATTTATATTTACTCGTAATAGTATGGTTGTATAACATATAAGCATCCGATATTTCAGATTTAAGCTAACCGTTACGTCCGCGCTATCTTTTAAATGTGTAATTCTCTTTAATCTCTTCCGTGTGGGACTATGTTCCCTTTGTTTTATTTGATTTCAAGCTGCGTGGCGTGGCGTGGAGCGTCGGATCAACATCGCGACGAAAAGCGCGCGTCGATGCGGTGGACGGGAGGTCCACCCGATCTTCAAGTCGCGCATGTGACTTAAAAGTGGTTTAAGTGAATTAATCAAGACCATCTATCAAAGGAGTTATAACGGTCACGGTTCATCGCGATCAATGGACCTTACGATTAATCGTGACCGCTGGATGAAGATCCGACGGACCATCAAAGCGACACATCCCTTCAAGTGCACAACGTGGACTCATCTCAACCCTCCATCAGTGATCGGATGATCACCATTTAAAAGCAACCATTCACCAAAGGACGCTTCATCCTGACCGTAGATCACGAGCTGCCTCTTCATTGGACGGTCGCGTCCATAGGTTTCCTCTTTAAATATTGTTCTTCACGACGAAAGAACGGCCCTTGAAATTTCGAGAGATTCGAACTGTCCAGACACCAATTTCATGTGCCATTTGATTTCTTGTGTTCTTAATGCATTTCCGCATCCCAGGAGTACTTGAAATCAAAGTTTGATCAAGAGAAAAAAGAGAAATCACATCTTGAACTTCAATTTAGTCTTCAAAAATACAGAATGAATAGCCATGCATCCGAAAATTAATTGGATCATTTTGAAGGCTACTTTGGGTTAGATTGCATGTTTTCATCTTAATCTTTCATCATTTAGTGTTAATTTTACATTTTGAATCGTAGATTAAGTTTAATTTTAGTTTAATTTCGGTTTTAATCATTTTCACGATACGAATTTCTACCCCATTTTCAAACTTCGATTACTCAGCGAATTCTCATCCAAATCACTTGATTTTTGATTCCGCGGATTTGCAATTGAGTTATCTTTCTTAAAATCATATATCGCCCAATTTCTAATCTCAATTCGTCATCCGATTTCACCCAATTTCAAAGATATATCTGAAATTTCCCTAATTATCTGTGGATTTAACCCTTAATTACCATATACTCTTTAATTAAATTGATTAATCATAAATTGGTAAGTTTAGGACTTTGTTTTGATTCTAAATTGTGTGTATTCAATGACCATATGAATTAGTTCCGTCAAGGAGATGTGTAATACTTTAGATCTAATGACGATATATGGCAGTTATGATCTTTATGAAGGTAGTTAATTGATCGTCTGGTAGCAATCAGGCCAAGTCTCCATAATCTTCAGAAACCGTGGAGATCTTGCTTCATGTAGGGGTAGTTATGGACTGAAGTCGTGGCTTTACTCCCTAATTTATAACTTCTTTCATGCTTAGTTGTCATTATAACTTCTTTGACCAATCATTGACTTTGATGTTCTTCATGTAGGGGCTTGTATTTATGAAAAACCCAATGATGTCTATTTCCATAAGTTACCAACATATAGATCTTTCCTATGCTTCTAACTAATAGGTGGCTGATCAAAGAAATAAGGGAATTTTGAAACGAAGATGTTTCCTATTGTCTTTGAGATCATTTATTTACACAAAGGTGCCTATGACATAGTGATTGGAGTTTTGTTAATAAGGAACCTATACCAAGGCAAAAGGATGGTTGACTTGGTCCAAACATGGAATTCTAAGTGTTCTAGGAATGAGGTTTTAATTTCATATGACCAAGTCAACATTAGATCAAAAATTAAGAGGAGAATGAGGGAACCTAGGTTCCCTTGGATCTATTCTCTCTTTTCTTTTCTTAGAGAGGTCTTCTTCATTCATTTCATGAATGGATGTTTTGTTGTTCTTTGGAATTGGTTCTCTTCCTTAGATCATACCTAGGTTCACTTGGAACCCTTGTGTCCTTGTGCTGAAATGATTCTCCATTAAAATATCAAAGAACGAGTTCTTGATAAATTTTTTCATGCACTAGTACTCACTTGAGTGAATGAGTAGGGTTTAATAGTTGATCATATTGTTGAGCTCAAAGTCATTGTGTTTTTAAGCCCGAAAAACTTAATATTTATAGACTTGGAAACTATGAAGCAATTGGGATAATTGGGATGTATAGGTTTCCTAGGTCGATCCACAGGGATTTTAGGGCACGACAATATCAACAATGGGAGCTGAAATGAGAGTAATGGAAGAATTCTAAACTCGGACTAAAAAAAGTAATGGAAGGAAGAATTAAAGAAATTTTAACTAGAAAAAAAAAGAAAAGAAGCAAGAGAGAATAGAATAAAGAGAGAATGAGTTGAAAGGTTGCGAAATTAGGGAAGAAAGGTAGTAAAGCGAGGGAGAGAAAAGGGGAGAACAAAGAGCTAGAGAGGAGATTTTTTAAGGGAAATAAGTAGAGAGAAAGGGTGATAAACGAGATGAATAGAATGACTGGTGATAACATGCAATTTCATGCATTACTGTCATGCATTTTATGCATTTATTCTATGAAATATAATCATAAATGCACGTTATCATGATTTAAAATGATTAAATTGATAATTTCTATGTTTTAAAGGATATTCTTGATTTTTCATAAATTAATAGCATTTTATGAGCATTTAATGGAATTTGATTTAACCAAGAATATAATTTATTTTATATATAAAATGAATTGAAATTATTTTGGATTTTTCTAGAATTTTTTAGGAATTTTCTTAGAAATCAAAATTATGAAAATGAATCTCTCCCTCTCTCTCTATCTCTCTCTTCTCGCGATGGAAGTTGTTTCCATGATGAGAAATTATCCTCTCCTCCTTCCCATTCTCTTCTCCCTCTCTTTTGCTTTTCTCCTTCTTTCTCTCCTCTCTCCTTCTCTCTCTCTCCCGAAACCTTTTTCTCTCCCTCTCTCTCGCTGTCTTCTTCTCCCTCCCGCGGCACTTTAACCTCTCTCTCTCTCTTTCTCTGTCTTCCACTGTCTTCTTCCTCTTTTTCCCACGTTCTCTCTCTCTCCCCACGTTTTCCCTCTCTCCTCTCACTTTCTCTCTTTCCTTCTCTCTCCTCGCGACAGAAATTGCTTCCGTCTCGAGAAGAGGCGGGAGGAGGAAAGTCTTCCTCTCTCCCCTATCCCTTTCCTTCTCTAGCTTTCTCTCCCCTCTTCTTTTTCTTATTCGCTTTCTCTCTTCCTCCGCAAATGTCTCTCTCTCGCGATGGAAAAGAATTCCATCGCGAGGAGAATCGGGAGGAGATGCGCGTGCCTCTCCTCTCCCCTTCTCTCTGGCTCGCGCGTGCGCACGTGCGCGCGATCCCTCTCTCGACGGAAATTATTTCCGTCGCAAGAGGAGTGCTCCTTTCTCCCTCTCCTTCCTTCTTTCTCTCTATCTTTATCTCTCTCTCCCGCTGTCTTTCACTCTCTCCTTAAGTCTCCTCGCCACGGAAATGGCTTCCGTCGCGAGGAGAACTCCTCTCTCCCCCGACATCTTCCCTCTCTTCTCTCTTCGCGTCTCATCGCAACAGAAGTTGCTTCCATAGCGAGAAGTGCCAGGAGGAGGACAGGCTTCCTCTCTCCTCTCTCTCTTCTCTCTCTCTCCCTCTCCTTCCCTTTCATGACAGAAATTTTTCCATCGTGAGGAGTGCTCTCTCCTCGTCTTTCCTCTCTCTCCTTCCCTCTCTCGCGAAGGAAAAATTTCTCTCTCCTCTTCTTCCCTTTCCTTTTTCTCTCTTTGCCCAGTTTTGCAGGTCTGACCCGCGCGTTGACGGGACCGATTTTAAACGGAGCAGTTTGATGAGGATACTTAAAAGAGAGAGGCTTCAGATCAACGGCCAAAAATGCTCCAGACTAAAATCGCGATATCTCACAATCCTAATGGAGTTACGGGCTGAAATTTCGTGGGCATGATTGTCATTTCAACCTCCATGATTCTGCCGGGGCTGATTTAAGGTTTCAAACAAAAAATAGAGTTATAAATGTTTTAGCATTAGCTAGCCAAAAGGAAAAAAAACAATAATGGATCATTCATCATGTGTTGAACATCATTCTTAGTGAGTTTCTTCCCTCTTCTGTTCATTCTTCGTGTTGGATGCAAGACGCCAAGTCCAGGCGAAATATACAGCTCTCGAAGGTATGTTTTGATTGGGGAGCATCACTGGATTGTATTTTCATCACGTATCTTTAGATTAGGATCATCTTCTATCCATTTCTTCTAATTTCTTCATCTTCTTATCAACATTTTCTCATTGAAAAACCCTAAAAATCACTTTTCCACCATCGATCAAGGGTTTCCAATCTCTAAGGAGTTTGGAAGCACTTGTTCATGTCATTTCATCTCCGTGCTCATTTTCTTCCTTTCACCGTTCATTTCCGCTTTCTAAGTATATAAAACACCAAAAATATTTGTTGATTTCAATCTTTTCACCTTCCTCCTGTTGATTCGGACCTCGACTTGCCACTGTTCTAATTTAAAATCAGATTTTGAAGAGTTGAGTATAAAGTTGTTTGATACGTAAAGTCACGCATTCAAAGACCATATTTTTACGCGTAGGAGAAGAATTAGTCGAAAGTGAAATTGGAGATAATAGGAGAGAGAGAGTTAGCGATAGAGGATTAGGTCAAGAGAGAGAAATTTAGAATGAAATGTAGAAGAAAATGTGAGGGAAAGAAAAGCTTTATGGAGGGAAAGAAGAGAACGTGGAAAAGAAAAGGTTTGACCGCGAGGGAGATTAGGCGAATAAAGATAAGATTGCTGGTGAAAATCAAGGGGGAGAGAGATAGAGAGGGAGAGAGAGAGAAAGAGCAAAGGGAGCGAAGTGAGAGAGAGGAAGATGACACTGCGGAAGTGAATTGACGAGGGAAAGAAAAACGATTGGCAAAATAGAAAAACAAGAGCAAGGAATGCTGCTAATGCGGAAGAGAGAGGTTCGAGATGGAATGCGTAAAGCAGATGAGCATGAGGGGTCAAGATGGGAATAGAAGAGAGAGGAGGTAGCGCAAGTGAGAGAGCAATTGAAATAGACTAATGGGGAGAGTGAGATGACGTGAGCAAGAGAGCAGCAACAGAAGAAGAAGAGAAATTGCTGGGACGCACACGAAGAGAGATTTCGAGGGAGATGGAGAGAAAGTTGGGGGTGGAATGGTGGAAGGAAGGAGTTGTAGAGGCGAGAAATGAGATTAAGAGAGAGGAGGGAAGATAGCGGGAGAATGAGATCGCGAGAGAGAGAGAGGCTGCTCAACGGGAATAGAAGAGAGAGAGAAGGTGATGTAGGATATTTCGGAATGAATATATGTATGAATATGATGAAGTAAATATGGAGAAGTGAGAGGAATATAATAAGAATATCTAGTGGTGGTATTTAAGAAATAATCCTACAAACGTGTGAGGACCTACGAACGATATCACTAAGATGAAAGATCCTAGACAACAGATGTGGATCCAGGTCAAAGAAGCAGCTGCCCGTTGGCGCCCACAAGCAAACCCTTCTACAGACTATCATAACTACCAGGAGCCCGCGCCGGATTACGGAGTAAGTCACGTACTCCTTAAGACGCTTCCACGTCATTCCGCCATGCGACGACCACGTCAAACGAAGAGACGCAACCGCCGAACTGCCTCTCCCCTTCCCGAAGCATCTCTTCGTCCCAACCACTTTCTCTACTCTATAAGAGGAACGAATGTAGGAGAAAACAAACAGTTGTTATTGATGAAAATTTGGTTACCTTTGATTACTTTTATCTGTGTTCGTGTTCATCCCCGTGTCTCCATGAATCCCTCCCGCATCCTCTCCATCTCCGAGTTCTATCCTCCTATTCTATCCTCCCTCCCCTTCTGTTGTCTTCGTCATTTACCTGTTAGAGAATACCTGAGGATTATCTGTGTCATTGGAGTGATTCCGAGGCATCGTCTTCACCGTCCCTCTCAGGTATTCATCCTCTCCATCTCGTGTTTGATAGTTCGCTCAAAATATCCTTAAGTCCAACACGAGACCCTTCTTTATTACCCTATCCTCTTTTATTGACTCCATCTTCTTTATCTCTCTCTCTCGCTATCCACCTTTCTCATCACCGTCCATACTAATCTCACATCCCCATATTAATCCTCTCTTACTTTCCATACCGTTACCCATGTTCTTCATCATATAATCCACTCATCGTTCTTATTACTCTCTCCTCGTCATAATCATAATACCATCCTTCTTAATAATCATCATCATCTTCCAAACTCTTTAACTCATAACCGAAATATTAATTCATTTAATAAATATCATCTCTGTTATTTCATCTCTTCTATCATCATTAATATATTATCTTTTCTATCCTCCTTCCTATAACTTCTGTTTATATTCTTTATTTATGGTCTCTATTCTATAACTTCTATCCTATATTCTATATTTTATATTCTCTAATATATATCTTAATCATCCTTCTTTCTTCTCACATCCCTCCTCCTATCATCATATTCATCAACCCTATTATTATCATAATCCTAATTTTTCCTAAAAGATATCTTCACTGATTTACATATTAGTCCCTCAGTGATATCGTTCATAGGTCCTCACACATTTGTAGGATTATTTCTTAAATACCACCACTAGATATTCTTATTATATTCCTCTCACTTCTCCATATTTACTTCATCAAATTCATACATATATTCATTCCGAAATATCCTACATCAGAAGGTAGAAGAATATTGACCGTGAACGAGAATGAGACGAAAAAAACGGGGTTGAGGGAGAATGATAGAACGAGGGTTGAGGAAATTTTGGGAGAGGGAGATGAAATCAAAACTCAAGAGAAAGAGCGAAAACAAAGAAGGCAGAAATTGGGAAGAGGGAGAGAGTACATATCAAAATGACGAAACAAAAAGAAGAAGACGAGAAAACGTAGAAGAAAAAAAGGACTGAAAAGCCATAAGGGGGAACCAAAAACGATAGGAGAAGAACATAGAGAGATCTTAAGGGAAAGGATGACGACGACTTCGGAAAATGGGGGGAAGGAGAGCATGCTAGAGAGAAAGAGAGGATGCGAGAGAAATTAGAGAGAGGGGACGTGCGGTTACGAGAAAGACGGAAGAGAGGGAGATGGGAAGCTCAAGAGAGAGAGTAGAGATAGAGGGAGGAATCGAAAGAGAATAAACTAGAATTTCAGGCGAAAGAAGATAAAATTTTGTGAGAGAGGAAGAGAGAAATTAAGAAGGGGAATAGAAGAGAGAGAAAGGAAGAGGAAGGTTGACTGTGAACGAGGATTCGACAGAAGAAAGCTGGGTTGAGAGGAAGATAGAGAGAGCGAGAGAGGGAAAGAGAGAATGTGTGGGAGGTAGAAAGACAAAAAATGAATTCGGAAGAGGGAAACAAAATCGGGATTAAAGAGATAGAAAGAAAACAAAGAAGACAGAAAACTAGGGAGATAGGAAGAACGACAGAGAGAAGGGTGAGCAAGAAAGCAAGAGGGGCGAAAGAGAAGAATCAACCAGATTGTGGAGAAGAAGAAGAACGGAGAACGGAAAGGAGAGAGAGGGAATCAGAGAGGGATCACCAAGAATATTGTTAAAAAATCCAAACTACCATTTCTTGATTCTATAACTACATTTCTACATGAAAAACTCCCGGTTAGAAAAATATTGTTAACCCTAAGAGAGAGAAGTAGCAGCGAAGAAGGAGGAGGAAGAAGCAACAAAAGAAGAGGAAGAAGAAGAGACTCACGAGAGAGTTTTTTTTTCTTTTATTCTTCCGAGTCTCCGCTTCGGCTGGGCTCACATTTCCTTTGACTGGGCCCACTGATAGAGAATTATCCCAAAACATGAACAAAAGGGTTCCAAGTAAACCTAGATATGCGCTAAGGAAGAGAAATCCTTTTCAATTACAACAAAATACTATACTCCTCCTTACTCATGAGTTTGAGAAACTCACCATCCATTAAGTGAATGAAGAAGACCTCTGTAAAACATTGAAAGAGAGTTTAGATTCTAAGAGAATTATTTTCCCTCCCCCTCCTATTTTACACTGATCCAAAGATTGACTTGGTCAAAAAAAATTAAACTTTCATCATTCGATACTTAGAATTCCTTGAATGGACCAAGTCAACCACCTCAAACCACATCCACTATATCATAGGTACCTTGTATAAATCAATGATCTCAAAATCAGTAGGAAACACCTTTGTGTTATATTCCTTTATCTCCTTAAAAACCACCCATAGATGGAATTATAGGAGAGATCTATATGGAAGTAGATATCTATGGAAATATTTTCAAGACGTAGCCAATGCATGAATAAAACCATGCAATTATGGGGTCAGCTCATATGATGATAATCATCATGAAGAAAGCTTCTAACAAAGAGGATTATATCTCATTGGATTATAACGTGCATGATTGATTAAGAGAAGGAAACTCATCATGATATCTACAATGAAGAGTCCTCTTACTTATCAACACCTTCCACGACTTTATGTCAATGAGTTCCCTCTGACAGCAAGCTTCATGAAATATGGAACATCAAGATCGCGATTTATTTCATATGATTATGATGTGAGCTACCATCAAAGAAGGATGTCATGAGGATAAGTCCTCCTCATCTTCTCTTGAGCAACATCTCCATGCATAAGTAAAGCTCCAACAGCGAGGACTATCTCCCCTGTGACCAGCACTTCTACAACTGATGAAGACACTTAAAGATTGCTCTTCCACACAACCTATTCCTGCTGAAGTGGGACAGAGAAGATGCAAGAAGGCCTCCCGAAAATGAATATATTAGACTGTCAAGGGAGCATTGAAGTGCAAGAGACATACCACGAAAAAACCTTCAGATTCTAAGAGACATTAAATCTCGTAACTACCGAGAATGAAAGTCAGTCGATGCCACTACTACACATCATCGGGACATCCTTGTTACTGTAGGAACCGTGAGGATTATAGGAATAATCCTAACTACTCTCTAGGAGCACAAGGCAACCTCGGCTGTTGACATCCAACTAACCGAGCAACCACCTTCCCACGTAATAACTGCCGCGTGATTCAACGCATCATATCTCT